>OZ022232.1:11976203-12302174 GCA_963978835.1 Tenthredo scrophulariae
GTTCTCAACATTTCCCACGTCCTCGTCCAACTTCGGTGGTTTTCTCACCCTTATCCACATGGGCTCACCATCATCGTAATACACCTCTATATACCGAGGTATGTGATCCTCGTCGTCACTCGAACTCGCATACCAGGTTTCATAGCCATTATCACCCTCATCGTCGCTATGCAGACGCTCATCCCAAAACTCGGCATCAAACACATCGGCGGGGTTTACAATTTGATTATTCATCTTGACACTTGGTTTACTAGTTTGACTGCTTCTCTCGGTTGTTTGGGGAATGTCTAAAACTCGGTGCAAACCCCGCTTTATACCCAACTAGAAATCTGAAATACACCCCAATATTGGCAGGGGTTGGCCAATGGTAAACTCGAATAATACTTTTCACGAAAAGGTGCAAACCCCAGGTACAAAACCCCACCCGGACTATGGTTGGAAACGCTTGAATTTTCATGGTATTTGAATGGTGGTGGGGTGAAGGGCGTCTGCATATAAAACCCCAAAGCTCATGGTGGGTGTGAACATTTGCAAGGTGTGGGTTTGAATGCGGAGCTGTAAACCCATTGGAAAAAAATGGACAACGTCAGGTATATGAATCTTGTCGAGATGATGAAAGATGCATACAAGTTATTGTGTACACTCCCTCCAGGAAATGCGAGTGAAGATATTTTTATTCGCTGGCGTGATATCGCACTTGAAAATGTTCGATTCTTGAACAACATTTGGATGCAATCAAACCCAAGTGTGAGTGAAAAACAGCGACTACAACATATAGTATCACTCCTCCAATCGTGGGTGGTGAAATTTGAACGACACCATGCGACTATTGTTGGAGGTAATATTGGCGATGATATTCAGAATCGCGTTCGATGGGATGGTATGGAAAGTGCCTTCAAGTGCCGTATACACACTGGAGCCGTGACAAATCTTCAACATAAGGATTTGGCGAGATTTTTGGCTGACGCTGAGGTGGTAACGATGCAACGCTTGAAAAATGTGCTACGTGAACAGGGATGTATTAAGGTGAAGTGAAACGTTTCAAGGCCACGGCCGGGTGCTTTTCACCATGGTAAGACAGAAATACCGAGCGTTCGGTACCTCTGCCTACCGCTAGATGGTGCAGTGCACGTCTTCCGATGCTTGATACGCCAGTATAGGTATACGTATACCAATGCTCGCGATTATTTCGAACTTCGAAATCGAACTTTCCATAACCTCTAATATGAAATGAACTCCTATGTTAGGCTAGCTGTCAGAAGTGTGAGGTTATGTCGTCTGCTTATTTTATGTGGATTTTTGTCCAACAAATCGAACTTTCCATAACCTCAAATCTGAAATGAACTCCTATGTTGGGCTAACTGTCAAAAGTGTGAGGTTATGTGTTATGTGAGGGCTTGTGTTATTTGGATTCTTGTCCAATAAATCGATCTTTCCACAAACTCAAATCTGAAATAGAGTGATTAGCTGTCAGTCGAGTAAGGTTAGGTCAGAAGGAGCAACAGAAACATCTTACGTAAAGCGACAGAAGAAACCTTCACTAGCGCCGCCGCTCGGTTCACAAGTATACTGGTCGCGATGTCGGTACAGGCTCTCACCTCAACTGAATGTCGGTTTTTTAGTTATGAGTGATCGTCAATTCTCAGCCATTCCTCTATCAAAGGACACGGGAATAGGCTCAGAGTGTGTGGTTTTTCATTGCGGAGTGGCTGATTGTCGGGAAAATGCGATTATCTGCGGGAACAGTGAATAATCTCGCGATTTATGTGGTCGGTACGTCCATCTGTGAAAATTTTTGTCAAATTTTGAGAAAGTGAAATAATCAGCCACTTTTTGCCACAATTATGTGTAATCCCTCAAAGTTTCATTGCGATTGATTCAGTAGTTTCGGAGAATTCACGATTTCCGTTTTCGAGGTTCTGACAAACGTTTCACTTCACCTTAAGGTGAATGTGGGGGTTTCGTGTAAATTTGAAAACGTGAAAAACGATCAGATCAGCTTGAAAGTGAAGAATACACGCAAGGCTACGATTCTTCCATCAACGAACCTGGAGACCTGGTTCAGCGATAACGTTACAAATCCTCTGCTGACCATGGTGGAGGATTTCGAACAACGAGATTCTGGTTGGAGTATGATTGGGATAATAAATGCAGTGGTCGGCATAAACCGATACGAGCCTCTTCGCGGTGGACTCTCAACATATACAGCGCTACCTGAGGATATTCAGCAAAAAAAGGCGGTGGTCAACGTGCAAAATGTTGCTGATCGGTGTTTGCTGTGGTCCGTTGCCGCAGCTCTCCACCCCACAGGCGTTAACGCAACCAGACCACACAGCTATCGACGGTATATAGCGGGACTTGTACAGGTATTAAATTCCCAGCGACCCTGCAAATTCGAAAAATTGAACAATTTGAGCATTAACGTATATGGAATCGAACCGGAAAATTTTCAGAGCGAGAAAAAGTCCAAAAATAGTGTAATTACCCTGCTTTATTTGAGTAAGAATATAACTAAGAGCAACACAATCCACCTTCTCATGATAGAGAGTAAGAGCGAAATAGAAGATGATGATGATGATTTGAATAATTTCAAACCACGATTTCACTTCGCTTGTATTAAGAATCTTTCGCGTTTGATTAGCAAACAATTATCAAGCCATAACGGTGAACAATTTTTGTGCGATAGATGCCTGTGTCGCTTTAGCGTACACGGTGCGTATGAAAGTCACAGGCAAGATTGCATGCAAATGAATAGAATCCGAATGGAATTTTCAGAGAAAAAAGATTTGGAATTTTCAAATTTTCAGAATAAGGGAACTGTGCCATTCGTTGTTTACGCCGATCCCGAGTGTATATTGAAACCGACCGCAAATGAATCTCAAGAGCATATCCCACACAGTGTCGCCTATTATGTACATTGCTCATATGACGGAACATTATCGGGATATGAGAATAAACGCGGGCCCGATTGTGTTGAATGGTTTATCGGACAGCTTTGCGAATTATCCATTAAAGTAGAGTCACGCATGAAAAATATAATTCCAATGGAATCTCTGAATCAGGCACAACGCGATCATCATATGCGCGCGAAAAATTGTCACATCTGTGAGAAGCGATTTTTACCCAAAGAAAAAAAATGTCATGATCACTGCCATTTCACGGGTACATATCGCGGTGCCGCCCATAATCGGTGTGACTTAAATTTCAGAGAGAAACACACGATTCCGGTAGTGTTTCATGATTTGTCGGGCTATGATTCGCATTTCATAATCAAATCTTTAGCTTCAAATTTTTCGGGTAAAATCACACTATTGCCCATCAATAAGGAAAAGTATATATCATTCACCAAGAGGGTTGATGGCACTATGATCAGCTTGAGATTCATAGATTCGATTCGATTTATGGCCAGCAGCATTGACAAATTAGCATCATGCGTGCGCGATGCGGATAAAAAAATAACTCAAAATTTTTACAGTGATCAGGGAAAATTCGATTTGATGATTCGCAAAGGTGTATTCCCCTACAAATACATCGATTCTTGGGAAAAACTCGATGAGCCGGAATTACCCATTGAAAAATATTTTCATTCGAGACTTAACGATTCCCATATTTCCAATGCGGATTATGAACATGCGAAAAATGTTTGGGCCAAGTTTGAGCTGAAAACTCTGGGTGAATATTCCGATTTATACCTGAAAACCGATGTGCTTTTATTGGCCGATATATTTAAAAATTTCCGTGATAGCTGCTTCAAAACGTATAACTTGGATCCTCTGCATTATTACACTGCACCGGGGCTTGCTTTTGATGCTATGTTAAAGCAAACGAAAATTAATCTTCAACTTTGAGACGATCCGGAAATGATATTATTCATCGAGAAAGGCATAAGGTGTGGTGTGGCACAGTGCTCAAATCGCTATGCCAGAGCAAATAATAGATTTATGGGTGAAGATTTTGATTCTAGCAAGGTGGAATCATATTCAATGTATTTCGATGTGAACAATCTCTATGGTGCAGCTATGAGTAAGCATTTGCCGAGTGGATCGTTCGAGTGGGAAAATGATGCCATTGATGTATTGTCCCATCCGGATAATTCATCAACCGGTTATATTCTAGAGGTAGATTTAGATTACCCCGTAGAGCTGCATAAACAGCATGCGGACTTACTTCTCTGTCCCGAGCATTTCATACCACCAGGTGGTAAAATTAGAAAACTCGCGACAACGCTTCTACCCAAGGAAAAGTATGTTCTGCATTATCGTAATTTAAAACAATGCATGAAATTCGGTTTGAAGCTTGTGAAAGTGCATAGGATTTTAAGGTTCGCACAATCACCATGGTTAAAATCATACATCGACCTCAATACAAATATGCCGAAAGCAGTCAAAAAATGAGTTTGAAAAAAATTTCTACAAGCTTATGAATAATGCTGTATTTGGCAAGACCATGGAGAATGTGCGTAACCATAAGACCGTAAAACTTATCACAAAATGGGAGGGTAGGGGTGGTGCGCGTGCTCTCATTGCAAGACCCGCATTTCATAGCTGCACCATATTTGATGAAGATATGGTCATTATTGAGCTAAATCGCACCAAGGTATATTTCAATGAGCCAATATACATCGGCGCAGCGATTCTCGATCTTTCGAAAATCTTCTTATACAACTTTCACTATGATTATGTAAGAAATAATTTTTCAAGTAGTGAAGCAAAATTATTGTATACCGATACTGATATTCTGATATATAAATTTACCGTACCAAACATCTATGAAATCATTAGACGCGATGTCGTTACAATGTTCGATACATCGGACTATCCACCAGATAATGTCCATGGTATTCCACTAATGAATAAGAAACGCCTGGTCTGATGAAGGATGAGAATAACGGGAAAATCATGACCGAATTTATCGGTCTGCGTGCAAAACTCTACACGTTTAGAACTCGTGGTGATACCGATAAGAAACGTGCAAAGGGCGTGAAGGATTTCACATTAAAATCTATCACGTTTGATGATTACAAGCGATGTCTTATTGACCATCAAAGTTTAGTTGAGAAACAGTGTATGATAAGAAGTAGTCGACATGCGGTTAGCACTATTGTACAGAATAAGTGAGCTCTAAGCTGGTGTGATGATAAGCGGAAATTGATACCCGGTAAAACCGATACTTTACCCTGTGTTTTTTAAACTGATATAATATGCTTTATTATTGTGCTTATACTTGTAAATTTTCATTATACATTTTGTACGACGCTGACTAGGCCTCGTCGGGACGCCATCTTGCTATTCTCTCTCCTCCCCTCTATACATCCTAGTGCCGTCATTTCCGTCTAACTTATTTGAATCTAATCGTTATGTCTAACTATTAGCTAGATTCTGGACATTCCGCCCGCCTTGAAAGAGTTTTTTTTTCAAATTCGGAATAGTAGGTACTTAATAATAATTAACAAACATCACATAAGAAGCTGATAACTAGGTGCTAGTGAGGTACGTATTTGTATGATTAATAATGGTAAGGTAAGTAATCTCATTTTTCTAAGTAATGGATTTCTGACATTAATACTAAATAAACATATTTGTCTGACTTAAGTCTAGTAGGTAAGTAACTTAATTCTATACTTAAACTAGTTATTAGTACATTTTTTTTTGTCATTTTAGATTTCATCGGGAAGGACGCACAGCTGTCTCACAGCCCTTTTGAAGACTCCGAGTGCAGTCTGAACTGTAGCGACCCGTACCACGCCGTCATCGCCAGGATGGATCTTCAGGATACGACCCATTGGCCAGCGTAACGGAGGTGAGTTGTCATCGATTAATAGGACTAGGGCCCCTAGCTTTAGTATTGCTTCGGCCTTTACCCATTTGGTTCGGGCTTGTAGTTGACTTAGATATTCTTGGCGCCAGCGCTTCCAGAAATGTTGGCGTAATTTCTGTAAGTGCTGCCATCTTGACAGACGATTATCGGGAATATCAGAGTAATCACTCTGTGCAACTTGTAGAAGTGAGTCTCCGGTTAGGAAATGGGAAGGAGTTAGAGCTAGCATATCATTTGGGTCTGAGGATAGAGGGGTGAGAGGTCGAGAATTTAATATTGCTTCAATTTCAACGAGGATAGTGTTGTACTCCTCGTATGTATATTTTAGATCCTTCATTACTATGATTATGTGTCTTTTTACGCTTTTCACCGCCGCCTCCCATAGGCCTCCAAAGTGCGGGGAACGAGCTGGTATGAAATGCCAGCTTATTTTCTGGGTACTCAGTTTTTCTGCTATATCCCTTTCCTGTTGAGCTAAGAATTTATAGAGTTCCGTGAGCTCCCTATTTGCTCCCACAAAGTTTGTAGCATTGTCTGAGTAGATATGTGTAGGCGTTCCTCTTCTTGATACGAATCTCCTTAGCGTAGCTAGAAACGCCTCGGTTGTTAAACTGCTAACAAGTTCTAGGTGTACTGCTTTAGTGCCAAAACACACGAAAACTGCTACATATGCTTTAGTCATTGGCACATTACCTCTCCTTTTGTTTTCTCTTATTAGAAATGGCCCCGCATAATCCACCCCACATCGGTCGAAGGGTCTGCGGTATTCATGTAGCCTTGCTTTTGGCAGATCCCCCATTATTGTTTTCATGGGTATTGGCTTATATCGAAAGCACGGTAGACAGTTTCTAGTGATCTTTCTAGCCTCACGTCTTCCGGATAACGGCCAATATTGTTGTCTGATGGAGCTTAGAAGCTGTTCTGGACCACAGTGTAGCAGTCGGTGATGCTCTTGCTGCATGATTATTGTGGTCACGAAGTGCCTTGATGGTAAAATGATGGGGTGACGTTGATTCTCTGGAATTTCAGCATTTTTCAACCGCCCGCCTACGCGCATTAGTCCGTCTTCGTCTATGAACGGTTTAAGAGTGATCAGTACGCTCTTACTGCTCAACTGCTGGCCTGACTTCAAATGCGCGATTTCTTGTTCGAATCTTTCTTTTTGAATCATACGCAATATGGAATTATCCGCGTTTTGCATCTCCTCCACTGTTAGCGGTCCATGGTTGGGGATGCCTCTTGCGTTATTCATAAACCTGTAACAGTAGGCCATAACCCTTTGTAACTTGTCATATCGTGAGAACTTGTATAGGATGTTTGGGGGTATGTAAGCGACCACTAATACATGCGTACGTCGTTCTGTTGCTTCTTCTTCATATTCTTGGGGCTGGTCTGGCCAGTCGTCTGGAGAGGACAGCCAGTGAGGCCCATGCCACCATAGTTGGTTATCCAATAAGGTGTTTACTGGTACTCCTCGCGACAGTAGATCCGCTGGATTGTGAGCCGTTGGTACGTGGAACCATTGGATCTCTGGAACTAACTCTTGTATTTCGGATACTCGATTGGCTACGAAAGTTTTTAGAGTATAAGATTCCGTTTTTACCCAACTCAAAACAATCGTAGAGTCACTCCAAAGGTAGGAGTTCCTTATTTTATCTCCTAGAGCCTTCCGGACTACTTTCATCAATCTTGCTAATATTAATGCGGCGCTTAGTTCAAGTCGGGGTATCGATATTGATTTCAAGGGTGCTACCCTTGACTTGGAACACAAAAGGTGCGATGAAAATTCTCCATTTTTGTCTTCGTAAGTACAGTATATACAAGCGCCGTACCCTTTTTCTGAAGCATCGCTGAAACCATGTAGGTCTACTCTTTGACTGGAGTTTCGTGGGTTCACGTTTCTGGTGACCTTTAGCAGATTCAGTTGTGGCAACGCTCCGTAGTATTCGAACCATTTTATGTAAAGTGATTGCGGTACCGATTCATCCCATGTTATCTTCAATTTCCACAGCTCTTGCATAATTATCTTGGCGTTAATCAATACAGGACCTATTAGGCCCAATGGGTCGTAGATTTTAGCTATTTGTGATAAGATGCTCCTTTTTGTTGGGCGACTTTCTCCCTTGACGTTTACTGAGTATTGTAGAGTGTCTTCTGCTGCATTCCATAGCAATCCTAATGTCTTCAATGGCTGTCCCATCTCAATGACCATCAATTCTTCTGATCGATGCTCTCGTGCTATGTGTTCCAATACTCTCTCGTCGTTACTTCTCCACTTTCGTAAGGGAAACTTCCCTCTTGCCAGTAGTTCGTATAGCTGCCTCTATAGCTCTATTGCTCCTTCGCGTGTGTTGCATCCGGTCAACACATCGTCCATGTAGCAATCTTGTAGTAGGGCCGTTGAGGCTAGGGGTAAATCTAAGCCTTCTTCTTTGGCGAGCTGCTTCAGGCAACGCATTGCTAAGTATGGCGCGCATGACGTGCCATATGTAACTGTATTCAGGGTATATTCTTGTACTGGTTTATTTTGATCTGGTCTCCATAGTATTCGCTGCAGATCTCGATCTTCTTCAGCTATCATGATCTGGCGGTACATCATAGCCACATCGGCTGTTAATACGTACTGATGACATCTAAACCTTAGGACTATGTCTACTATGTCTTCTTGTAAATTGGGTCCTGACAATAACTTATCATTCAGTGAAGTTTCTAAAGAGGTTCGTGCTGATCCGTCAAATACAACTCTCACCTTTGTTGTCAAGCTCGTGGTTCTCACTACTGGTTGGTGCGGTAAGTAATATATTTCTTTCGATTTGAACTCTGACTCTCTTGGTACTGGAGTCATGTGTCCCATTGCTTCGTATTCAGTTAGGAACTTTATATATTCTCTTCTTAATTCAGGTTCAGCCTGAAGTCTTCTTTCTGTAGAGTACAATCTGCTCATGGCGCCACGTTTTGATTCTCCTAGCTTTACTGCGGTGTCTATTGGTAGACGTACTATGAATCTCCCATCCGGAGCACGCTTTACTGTGTTCTGGTAGTATTGCTCACATCTTTTTTCTTCTGCAGTGGGGTAATGTTTGATCTCTACTTCTTCCATTCGCCCTAACATCTCCAATGCTCTGTCTAATCGCTGTTCTGTCGATAAACAACAAGCTATGGTATTTCTCGTTTGTGGCTCCCTTTTCATTTCACCTCCAATTACCCAGCCTAGGAGTGTTTTCTGAAGAAGAGGCTCGTTCTTTCCAAGCTCGATTCTTCCAACACAAAGGAGCTGCCAGAAAAGTCCCGCCCCTATGAGTAAGTCGATTTCTCCGGGTTGGTCGTAACTGGGGTCTGCCAGTCGTAGGTCCTTGGGTATGTCGAGCAGTTGAGTGTCGATTCTTACCTGCGGTATAGATTCTGTAATTGTTTCGAGTACTAAGCAGTCAATGGTCGCTTGAAAGCTATTATACATGGATTTCAGGTTTATCTGGATAGATTCCCTTACTGTCGACTTGATCTGGCTTATGCCGCTTATACCTACATTTACCTTCGTTGTTCGCAAATTCAATTTTTCGAGACAGGCCTTTGTTATCATGTTGGACTGAGATCCTGGGTCTAGCAGGACCCTACATTTCCTTGAGCTTCCCTGTCTATTGAACACATAGACCTGCGCCGTTGATAGAATTACCTGAGAGGTTCCCCTTTGTACATGTGTGACTATTGGTATCTCTTCGTCTTGTTCTTGTGAACAGTGTGCTGTAACCGTTGGGTTATTTTTTGTTTCTTTGGTTGTCTTAGTGGATTTTGTACTACCGTTGTCGGTAGTATCTTCTCTTTGGTTGCTGGAGGGAGTCCCTCGGTCTTGGTGTAATAGAGTATGATGTTGTCTTTCGCACTTCTGACATGCTGAACTCCTACAGTCTTTAGAGAAGTGTCCTTTTTTCAAACAATTGATACACAAGTGTTTTTCTCTTGCCTCGCTCTGCCTGGAGCTGACAGGTAGTCTTATGAATTCTTCACATCTATTTATGTAATGCTCTCCTTGACAGTATCCACATTTTAGTGTTGTGGTTGCTGCTAAGCCGATCCTGCGTTCATTTTTCCTTATGGTTATTGGCTTCGTATCCTTTTGTTTTGAGTTTGTACCTTCGACTAGTTCCAGGGTGTGACAACGATTTGTTAAGAATTCGATCCATTGTGCTAACGTTGGTAGACTGTCTTCTTCATTGTTGCCAATGTGAATTTCCCAATCTTTTCTTGTGTTAAAATCTAATCTGCTATTTAGAAGATGGATTATTATAGTATCCCATTGATCAACGGGTTGCCCCAGAGACTCCAACGCTCTAATATGTGTCTGGATGGAGTCTATAAATTGTCGTAACGGGTTTAGGCTACCCTTGGGCACCGGAGCCAGGTCAAATAGTTCTTTCATATGCGTATTTATGATTAGTCGTTTGTTTTCATACCTTTTGGTTAACAACGACCATCCTATTTCATAGTTTTCTGAGGACGTTTCCAAGGCTTGTAATACTTGGAGAGCTTCATCTTTAAGAGAGCTTCTTAGGTATTGAAATTTCTGAATTTCATTTAGTTTAGAATTAGTGTGTATTAATGATTTAAATGAATCTTTGAACAACAACCATTGATCATAATTACCATTGAAAGTGGGTAGCGTTAGTACAGGCAGCTTCACGCTTATTTTTGTCGAGTCTTCCGAGGGCGGTGGATTGACTATGCCGCCTCTTCCTGGATTTACTTGCTGCGGTAACCTTTGTTTTGCCTTATCAATTGTTTCGTAGTACATTTCTTCAAAGGCGTTTCTTTCTTCATTAAATTCTTCTCCGAATTGCTGCATTGCCTGGGGGTCTTGGACGCCTTCCGCGTTAGTGGCCCTTGTTATTGTAATTGCTTCTATGCTTGACTGTACATTTTCAAATTCCGTCATCTGCTCCTCGGCTTTAATTAATCTCGTTGGTAATTGTGTTAACTTTGTGGGATCACGTGTGTCTAAGTAGGTGTTAAAGCGGGTTAGTTGTCCTTTTATTTGACCACGTTTTGTAATCAGAGTTTTTAAATCTTCCATTTTGTATTTTTAATAAGATAGTATTTGGATAGGAATGGGGAACGGACTGGATGAGACTCACTTACCTTGTTGTTGCTTGGGCTTTTGCCTCTATCCTGCCCGAATTTCAGCCTTTCTTCCTTTCTTCTCTTTTACGTGCGAGTCTTGCCTCCTTGAGTGACTGCGTGTGTGATCGACTTTAACTTCTTGTATGTGTGCGTACCTGAGAGACGCAAACTTCTTGCATGTATGCTTGCTTGAGAGATGCGAGCTTCTTGTATGTATGCGTGCCTGAGAGACGCAAGTTTCTTGTATGTATGCGTGCCTGAGAGACGCGCACTTCTTGTATGTATGCGTGCTTGTGAGACGCAAGTTTCTTGTATGTATGCGTGCCTGAGAGACGCGCACTTCTTGTATGTATGCGTGCTTGAGAGATGCAAGTTTCTTGTATGTATGCGTGCCTGAGAGACGCGCACTTCTTGTATGTTGTTTTTTACATTTGTTTTTTACTTACATTGTTTGGTATTTATCTATATAATGTTCTTTTTGTTTGTTTCAGATCTCACGTGGCTTGAGGTTCATCACTTTTCTTTTCCGGTTTTTACTAAACTTGTGGATCCATTGATCCGACTCGAAGGACCATGTTCTTTAAACTGATATAATATGCTTTATTATTGTGCTTATACTTGTAAATTTTCATTATACATTTTGTACGACGCTGACTAGGCCTCGTCGGGACGCCATCTTGCTATTCTCTCTCCTCCCCTCTATACATCCTAGTGCCGTCATTTCCGTGTAACTTATTTGAATCTAATCGTTATGTCTAACTATTAGCTAGATTCTGGACACCCTGGGGTTATCAAGATTCCGCAAACTAGTAAATGTCTTAAATATTTAAAAAGAGTTTCCTTACATTTTCTAAAACAGAATAAAATAATTTCCCATCTACTTTGCATGTCAATGTGAGAAAATGTGAGAAAATGTGAGAAAATGTGAGAAACTGTGCGATGATGTGTGGAAATGTGAGAAAAAATGTGGGAAATATTTTTTTCCCTCGATGATCACGCAAACTAGCATTAAGATTGAGGAGGGTTGAGGAACAAATGTAAATATGTTGATAATAAATTTATTCGTAAAATTATATTATATATGTGAACTGCCGAATCCCAACCATTTTACATAGAGTTGATTACCACGCCTCCGCAAGACCTTTTCTACAAGATAGCCTTCGGGATATTGCACCCTGCCGAGCTCATACTCGTAAAAACCACCCTCGATGGGTTGGTTCAGGTAGTCGATGAGTTTGTATGTTGGAGGGTTGGTATTTTTTACGGCATCAACTGTAAATATTTCCGTTGTTCAATTCGGCGTATACCCCTTTTCGAACACATTTATATATTTGCTGATGCGAACTTTATCGCCAACCTTAAATTTGCGTTTTCGTTCGCTTCTTTTGATTTGACGCGGCTTATACACACGTTGGTATATCTGTTTTTCATTAGCTATAGTTACATCTTTCGGCTTCATTCCAATCGTACGGTGTTTGGTGGTATTATACGATGCGATCAAATCTGGTAGAATGTTAATCCATATATGAGAACCTTGAAGAGTAAATTGCTTCCACATTTTATTCTTCAGTGTTCGATTGAAGCGTTCGCATATCGATGCCTTCAAGTTGCTGAATGTCGAGTACATGTCGATCCCATTATGTTTCATAAGAGTTTTAAATTCTTTGTTGTAAAATTCCTTGCCCTGATCAACGTGTAGATGTTTCGGTATGCGACCTAAAGTTAGCACAGATTCCATTGCCGCTGTCACGTCTTTGGCATTTTTACTCTTGATCGGTACGGCCCACGCAAATTCTGAAAATATATCAATCACCGTGAGCAAAAATTTTGAGCCCTTGTTGACGGATGAATATGCGGTCATATCGACAAGATCAGCCTGCCAGGTCTCATCCAAACCGCGAATATCGACATAGCGTCGGGGATAATTACGTCGAGCGGGTCTATGAAGTTCACTCGCTATTACCGCCTTCATCCTTCCTAATGTTTAGTGTATTTATTCTGTTTGCTGTTCAACGAGTTAGTCGGAATGGGAATTCCCTGGATGTAGTGTTGGCTGAGCTTTTCAACGTTACCCTCCACTATTTCCAACCGCTTATCCAGAGATTCACAATCACCTTTCAGCGCTTCAATCCTTTCTTTTGCCTGGATCCAAATACGTTGGTCTTCTTCAAAACTTCCACTGTGCTCCCGATCCATGCGGGAATTAAGTTTAGACTTAAGAGCTTCGAGAGCCTGCTTCATGGATTGCTCGAATGTCTCTTTTATGGACCGTTCAAGAGCAATATATGATTGCTGTGTAACATCCTCAAGACTTTGCAGAGAAACAGCATCGGTTGGTTCCTGTGGATGTGCGATATTACACAATCGTTTATTGTCTATGTCGTACTGGTTATCGATGGTGGTTTTGAACCCAATACCGGGAGGTCCACAACTACACACACTTTTGATTTTTCTGCTAGCGAACCGACGACCGAATATGTCTATGCTCATTGTTGAATGATCTAGCTCAATTCGAAGCGAATTCCTCGAAGTAGTCCGTTATGACTGAACACTTCGAGATCAGATCCTACGGCAGCCAGCCGAATCTCCAGAATTACCTTCTTCACCGTTAGCGCGTCAATCTCTTCTGTCATAAAAGCCTGAATGTGTCGATTTCCATCGAAATTGTTGGTATGCTCTCGATCTAGTCGTGCGGTAAGTTGAGATTCAAACTCGCGAAGTACTTGTAGCGTGGAGTTTGCAAATGTTTTTTCCATAGAATACTCGAAGACACCCAAGGCTCGCCATGTAATATCTTCGAAACTTTTCAGAGAAACGACGTCGTTAGGTTCCTGTGGATCGGCTATATTACATGATCGTTTGCCGTCTAGATCGTACTGATTATCGGCGGTGAATTTGAATCCAGCACCCGGAAGGCCTCGAATCACACTTCTTTCAAAGCCGTTGCTCGTCAGCTGTCGTCCAAATATGTCTATGCTCATTGTTCAACGATCCATGACCGAATGATCATTCTGTGATTAATCTCATGCTGATAAATAATTCCCGCCTCGCGTAGCTCCTCAATAATGGAGGATATTTCATTGGTATGGCTAGTATTGCCGGCTGCTTGGGATGCCATGAGTAGTCGAAGACGATCAACGAGCTCATTAGGATCATCCCAATAAACATAATCCATGCTTTGCCCCTGCGCAATTTTATGGGTGGGTAATAAACCTCTACCGGATCTTTCTCGGGGTTTTTCCACCGGCGGGTCGATGTATGGACCAATGAAATCTCTATACTTCGAACTTTTTTTCCGATCATGATGGGGACTTTTTTCGACTTTGTAATATTTCCGATATGTATTCGTTTTCTTCACGATTCTGATATAATTTAATTAGTCGCTTTTATTTACAATCGCGAGATCGGGAAACTTTTTGAATAACAATTCAAGCAATTCCGATGTGTTCTCATAGCTCTTATCGCCTACATATATCTGATCTTCGCCAAATACGATATCCGAATCGCCGATCTTCATTCCACCGACTAGCTTTCGAACACCATATTTCGTGTCTAAGTTCTTGCGCTCTTTGGATGAGGTAAACATGCTCAAATAGCGCGCCGTCTTGACCACTTTTCTCGACACCGGTGTGCTTGTAGAAGCGACTGCAAACGCACCATCCTGGTTGTTATCATCGTCATCATCATGGGCATGATCTGTATCACCCACAGCGGCGATGGCTGTAACATTGTCTCCTATAGCAACGTTATCTGCCAGGCTCCCCTCAAACGCACTTCTATATGCATCATTATCATCATCATCATCATCATCATCATCATCATCATTATCTTCATCATCATCAGATGCATTCTCATAATCTTCTGTTCTCACAAAATCTTCCGTTTTCTCTGTCTTAACCGAACCCTCCGGCTCCGTTTTCACTTCTCACTTTATGAGTAGCCGCTGCTGCTGCTTCGATGAATCTACCAACTTGTGCAGTGGTGTGACCAGAGGTTTGAAGATTTCACTAATAGCCTGCTCACTTGTGTCTTTCCCCATTTTGATCGTTTTGTGTTTACGTCGAATGATGTCGCTAACTCTTGATATTTCTCGCAGCACATCGTTTTGCTTACGTATCTTGGAGCTCTCCATGCTGCCAGTTTGATCGATGTGCTGTGACTGTATGCGGTTTATTGATGATTCAGACTTATAAAGCAGTCGAAACCTCTCCTATATCGTCCAGCGTTAATCTCGCTGTCTCTGTCGATGGTTACAAAACTATATTTACCGTCATTCCAACATGCTAAGCACAAATCTTTGAATTGTTGATAGGTCATATCGGTGTTCACGTGATCAGCGTAGATGTGTTTCAAATTCATCTCATCTTGACGAAAAAGAACCAGCAAGTTTGCATTATCACGCACCAAATGTTTCGGTATTCGAGCATATGTTTGACAAAGATAAAAACTATCGACATCTCTGTGCCGCCCCATGCAAAAATAGGCTCTGATATTATCCTGCTTCTCACAGGCCACGTCATCGAAAATCATAATCGAGTTGGGGTGCGCATCTTTCGGCTCTACAACCTCCTTGTGCTCATCAAACGGAAAATAACCCATCCCCTCGACCGGTTCCAACAACCTCTTCAAGAACTCATACTTGGGCTGATTGAGAGATTTTGAATAGACGTACACATTCTCAAATCGAAGGCCATTAGCGTGGGTGAGTAGTGTGAGAAGAGCATTAGTTTTACCGCAATTCGAAGGCCCGCAAAAGACAGCCCTTACACTATTTGGTAGTAGGGCCCCGTGTCGTTTCCCCTTCTTCTTTTTTCGCTCGACCAATTTATCGAAATTGGCAATGGGTAGTTTCATTGTTTGATCCAGAAATTTCATGATGCTTGGCAAACGTCGCAATGCAAACTGATATATTCATACATAAAATACGTGCTTTTATAGAATTCATGTTAGTTCATGGCCGACCATGGTTGGACACACACGTAGACAAAGGCGCGGTTTTAGATTAATGAATAAAATCATCAACAATCTCCCTGTCGAATTACATGTTCCTGGTTATCAGTACTGCGGACCTGGCCCGAAATTGGCAAAGAGGTTAGCTCGTGGTGATCGAGGCATCAATACTCTAGACGCTGCATGCAAACAGCACGATATCGCATACTCCAAGAATCACGATAATATCGTGGAACGTCATAAGGCTGATAAAGTGCTTGCCGAGAGGGCTTGGAATCGGGTTTTGGCTAAAGACGCAAGTGCAGCCGAAAAAGCTGTCGCCTGGGCGGTCACCAACACCATGAAAGCAAAATCCAAACTGGGTATGGGTATGAAGAGGGTCAAGACACAGGCATCGCTCAAGAACAAGAAAAGGACATTGAAATTTATTATACAGGCAGCAAAGAAATCCATGAAGCCTGGTTCCAAAGCTATTGAGTCCGCTCTAGCTGGTGCCCGTTCGGCCATGTCGAATGGAAAAGTGCACGTGCCTCGTATTTTACCCGTCCCCAAGAAAACTGGTGGTTCATTACCGTTTCTTATCCCAATATTTGCGGCCCTCAGCGCTACAGGTGCTCTAGCGGGCGGTGCTGCGGGCATAGCGAAGGTTGTCAATGAAGCTAATTCAAACAAACATCAGTTACAAGAATCCAAGCGACACAACGCAACAATGGAGGCGATTGCTTTAGGAAAGATCTTATACCTGAAACCGTATATGAAGGGTATGGGGTTGTATTTGAAGCCAGCAAAAAACTGATAAAGCTACCACGCCGAGCCCTCACAGATGCCGATTTGCTCAACTATGCAAGAGCTCTGAAAATTCCACATTTTCGTGGTGTTTTTATGCGAAACGATTTACCCTGCTCAGGGCCTGGAAAGCGTGAGTCTGCGATCATAAATCTTGACGGTAAAGACGGTCCAGGGACGCATTGGGTTGCATACACAAAAAACGGCAACGATGCGGTGTATTTCGACAGTTTTGGTGACTTACAACCGCCTAGAGATTTCATGAAATATCTTGGTGTTGGTAGCGTAAAATATAATCATAAGAGATATCAAGAATATAACACAGTAATTTGCGGTCACTTGTGCCTCAAGTTTCTCAGTGGACAACTATAAAATGTATGCGTATTGTTGATGTGGTATTAGTCATGGCTGATTCGTTCACGTTGACACTCTCCGGGGAATCGTCGGTCTTGAGGACTCAATATTTTCCCCCTATCGAGCTATCACCGACAAAGACGTATGTTCTCGGACTGATAGAGCTCTTGACATTCAACGCAATACCCAATATAGATAAGGGGTGTAATAAGTTTTATGCATCGCCCAACACAATAATTACCATACCCACTGGGAGCTATGAAATTGAAGATATCGCAAATTATTTGAAAAGAGCAATATCTGATGATATAAAATTTAGTCTAAAAGCTAATAACGATGAGTTACTCGGCGAAATCAGATGCAATCAACAGATAGACTTTCACCCAAAAGATTCCATTGGTCATTTGCTCGGATTCACCCCCGATGTTCTCCAAGGTGGTATTACCCACAAATCCAAGTTACCCGTTCGCATACTGAAAGTCAACGCTTTGCGGGTTGAGTGTAATATTACCACGGGTGCATATATCAACGAGCATGAAGGACATACGATTCATTAATTTCTCCCAACCGTACCACCCGGATATAAGATCGTGGAAGTGCCGACAAATGTCATTTACCATCTAATTACTGTACGGTCAATGCATGATATACAGTTGAGAATAGTCGATCAGGACGGGAAATTGATCAATTTTCGTGGTGAAACTGTAACTATACGATTACACGTGAAATCTTGGAGATAAAATGGGCATTGTGTTTGAGGGGGGCAAGAAAATCTGGTAGTAGTTATAAAAGCTCGATAACATGCCCAAACATCATCAGTCATCGTGCAGCTCCGATTCGGATGACACATCAGAACGCTCAGTTTCTCCAGAGCCTAGGACTTCGACTTCGTTGTGGTGGAAAATAAGAATTCGTTGCTATATCTGCATATGCCCGGCACGAGAATGATAAAAATCCAAACACCTGTGACCTTCGACGAGTCGATTGCCCACTGTGAAATACATGCGCATCAACCGTATGCCGCGTCTACATTCAAAAATAACGATGAGATCCGCATAGCTGTGCAGAATCAAGATGCGTGTGTATTACCCAGCAAAAGTTCGCTCCACATCTATGGCCGGATTACAAAATCAGACGGCAGCCTAGTTGGTGAAAGCACTGAATTGGTCAATATGGCTGTGTGTCACATGTTTAGCGAGATGCGTTACGAGCTGAATGGTCATGAGATTGACCAGAATAAGAATGTCGGCATCACGAGTATTATGAAGGGGTACTTATCACTCACCCCAGGACAACGACATCTCCTGGAGAACACCGGCTCGTTGGAGGATCATAATAAGCTAACCAACGCCGATGGGTACTTTGATGTTGTTATACCACTGAATTTTCTACTCGGATTTGCCGTGGATTATAATCGAATAATCGTCAATGCAAAGCATGAGCTGATTTTGACCCGATCGAACAATGATATAAGTGCCATTTATCAAACCACCGTGGAGGGAATCAAAATTTCGCTCGAAAAAATTGAATGGTTATCACTATACATCAGACTGTCGGATCCTGCAAAGATCAAAATGCTCAATTATATAGCCAAAGATCCAGCTGTATCTATGAGTTTTCGCTCGTGGGAAATGTACGAGTACCCGATGCTGCCTGCAACAACGAGACATGTATGAGTTGTCAAGACATCCACACAACTAGAGAAGCCAAGACACGTCATACTAGGATTCCAAACCGCAAGACGAAACGATCCGAAGAAAAATGCCAGTCAATTCGGTCATTGTATGATTAGAGATGTGAAACTTTTTCTAAACTCGCAATGCTATCCCCATGGAAATTTGAATCTTGATATTGCTCACAATCAATACGCTATTCTCTACAATATGTACACTAACTTCCAAATTTCATACTATGATAAAGAATCTGAGCCTCTTTTGTCGAAAAATGTCTTTTTGAACAGAGCTCCGCTCATTACGATAGACTGTTCCAAGCAAAATGAGTCGTTAAAGAGTGGTCCGGTGGATATTCGTTTAGAATTTGAAACTAGTCTCGCATTTCCGGCGAATACCTCAGCCTACTGTATGATTATGCATGATCGCATTGTTGAATACAATCCAATCAGTGGCACCGTCAAAAAATTAGCTACGTTATGAGGATTCATCATGCTTGAGAACTATGGATTAGGCTCATTCTAAATAACTGACGGAACCATAAATAAATAAATAAATGTAATTGCAAATTCATTGTTATTTATTCAACCCTAACCCATTCCCATTACATATGTATGTAAAGAAAAGGTATTTCTCTAATCCGAATTCTCCCGCGCCCCAGCTGAGAGGAAAGTTGCGCGGATAAAGTAGAGAGGGAGCGAGTCGACGGAGCTGGGAGACGAGCTCCGAAAAAGAGACCGAGAGACAAGATTCTCACGTGCACTAAAAAAATCCGTAAAAGAACAGATCGATTAGGAAATAACTTTAATTGTTGTTTCTTTATTACAGGTGAGAATATCATGTAAATAATGTAAATAGTTAGAGATAAACCAAGAATAAAATCTTTATTATAGCAACGCAAGCGGTTGTTTCACCTAATCGATCCTAACCTCCAAAGAGAGAGAGTGAGAGAGCTAACGAAATAGCATAATAAAACAACAATTTTGGTCACATCAAAGATGGGTAAGCTGAAATTTGTATTCGTAGTAAAGGGGAGTGCAGATGGGAAAACAAACTGGCTGGCTTTAACGTCGATTACCACGACCGAAGAGAAAACCTATGCCATCCCGGAACAATACCAACCAGTGAGTCAGCACACAGAATTAATGAATACTGCCGCCTATAAAAAAGTAAAAACCACACTACACAAAAGACACCAGACAAGAAAAGTCTGGATAAACCTAGACGAAGAAACAGAAAAAATCTATATAGACGAGGATGGAAAAATGCAATTTAAGGAATACCTGTTGGAAGAAGAAACACCGGAGATACAGCAAGTCCCCGCGGCGGGAAGTCTGACGGGTGAAACGCTAACCAAAATATTAGAACAATTTTCTAATAAAAAAACTGAAAACGACCACAGGAAAAACTTAAAAAAATTATCAGAGAAATTTGTCCTCGAAAAATTTACAAGCAAAAGCTCCAGCGGAACCCAATGGATGGAATTATCTGAAAGGGAATGCTATAGATTGGGGCACAAGAAGATAAAGAAAAAATCGAAATCCTCAGACTATTTTTGGAAGGATCGTGCTTGGACTGGTACAACTCCATGCTCATAAAGTTCACACTGGACTCGACGTGGGAAATCTGGAAAGGAAATTTTCAAGAAACGTACGCAGACAAAGGATGGACTCCAATAAAGTATGCAGTTTCGTTTAAATACGTAAACGGATCCCTACTGGACTACGCACTGAAAAAAGAAAGATTGCTTCTCGAGATAAACAAATCGATGGAAAAAAGCACTTTAATTGATTTAATAGTGACAGGACTACCGGACTTCGTGACAAATCGAATCAACAGAGAAAAACTAAAGGAAACAGAAAGTATTTTCAACGAACTAAGGAGCCCGGAACATTTGGTAAAAAAGAGTACTTACGAGAAAAAGAAATACTCAAACCAAAACATAAACGAGAAAAACCAAGAGAAAAAACCGTGTCAGATATGCGAGAAAAATGGTAAGAAAAATCGCTACCATCCGGAACAATCATGCTGGTTCAAAAACAAAGATAAAAATGAAGCAGACAAGAAAAACCAAATAAAATACGTGAACAGTTTGGAAATAGAGGCTGAACTAAGCGACACGGATCCAAAAAACTAGAAACCCCACCATTAATCAAGATTAAACTACTCCTGCACAAGACACTGGAAACGTTCGGGATATACGATTCCGGGTCAAACGTCTCCTTAATAAACGCAAGATTATTGAAGCTGAAAAATAAAGGAATGGGGGCTCAGAACGCAAATCTTCGGACGATTAATGGTGAAAAACAAACAAGGGGCATAGTTAGAATGAACGTCCAAATCTGTGAAAAAGAAGAGGAAACCGATTTGGTCGTGATAGACGAAGAGAACTTCGACCACGATGTCTTAATTGGATTAGACATGATAAAAAAATTTAAGCTAATTCAAGACGAAAATCTAAGAATCACGCAGAAGACATCGGACAAAACGGGGGACAAGGAAGATTCGAAAGAAGAAAGAGAAAGCCAAAATTCGAACGAAGAAAAATTCTTAATAAATTTCAACGAACATTTGGAACAAGAAAACTTCAGGATAGGAGTACACCATCTAGACAACCAGAAAAAAAAAGAGATAAATGGACTAATAGAAAAGTACAAAACAGTCTTCGCAAGAGATAAGTACGACATCAGAAAAGTGAAGGAATATGAGGCCCACATCGACTTGTTGGTCGACAGATATTGTAGCAAGAGACCGTACAAATGTACGATAGAAGATGGAAAAGAGATTGAAGGACAAATTGCAAAATTACTGGAGAAAAACCTTATAGAGGAATCATACAGCCCGTTTGCAGCCCCAGTAACACTGGTATTCAAGAAAGAAGAGAATAGAAAAACACGGCTATGCATAGACTTCCGAGAACTGAATAAAATCGTGGTGCCCCAAGCCCAACCATTCCCGTTAATAGACGACTTAATGATAAAGACGAGAAACTGCAAATATTTCTCAACGCTGGACATAAACTCAGCCTTCTGGTCGATCCCTCTCCGAATCGAGGATAGAAAAAAGACAGGATTCGTCACTCAGGGAGGACACCTTCAATGGACGTGCTTACCATTCGGACTGAAAACAGCGCCAGCAATATTCCAAAGGATATTAAGCAACATTTTGAGAAAATACGAACTCACAAGTTTCGCGGTTAACTATATAGACGACATACCCATATTCTCGAAATCCTTCGCCGAACACATAGACCATCTATCAAAACTACTGGAAGCAATAGTGAGAGAAGGTTTCAGACTAAAAATTACGAAATGCACCTTTGCAGAAAGCTCGGTAAAATACCTGGGACACATTATCGAGGAGAACACAATAAAGCCGGTAAAGGACAACCTGGTCTCAGTTAGAAACTTCCCAGTCCCAAAAACACAAAAAAATATAAGACAATTTTTGGGGAAAATAAACTTTTACCACGAATACATACCAAAAAGTGCCACAATACTGGAACCATTGCATAATTTACTACGAAAAAGCGTAAACTTCGTGTGGACAGAAGAACGTCAAAGGTCGTTCGACGAAATTAAGGATCTGCTATGTTCCCAACCGATCCTGGCAATATTCGACCAAGATCTACCAATAAATATCTATACAGATGCATCGTTACAAGGAATTGGAGCAGTCTTAAAACAAACGCAACTAGACGGAAAGGAGAAACCGGTTGCATATTTTTCAAGAAAATTAAATGAGGCTCAAAAAAAGAAAAAAGCGGTGTACCTGGAGTGTTTGGCGATAAAAGAAGCAGTCAAATACTGGCAATACTGGCTTATGAATAAATCATTTACAGTATTCTCGGACCACAAACCTCTGGAAAATATGAATATCAAAGCCAGAACAGACGAAGACTTAGGAGAACTAACATACTACCTCTCGCAATACGATTTCAAAATAAAATACTCCCCAGGAAAAAACAACATAGAAGCAGACTGCTTAAGCAGAAACCCGGTACTTGAGTCATACGACAATGCGGAAGATCAACTGAAAATCGTAAACTCCATAAAACTAAATGATATCGTAAAGGACCAAGAGGAAAACGAAAATGTACAAAAAGAAAAAGACAAGCTAACACAGAAACAAAACGTTTACTACAAAAAAACTAAGAAGAAAGAAAAAATAATCTTGTCGGAAAAGCTCAGCATAGAAGTTATAAAAAATACACACGAACGCCTATGCCATATAGGAATCAAACAAATGCAGAAAAAAATAGGAAATTCTTATACAGCAAAGAATTTAACAAAAAACATAAAAAGGATCTGTGAATCTTGTGCAACGTGCAAACAAAATAAATCAAGAGGACATAACAAGATCGGATTGATGTCTCAGCTAGGCCCGGCCACAAAGCCTTTTGAAATAATTTCCATCGACACAATTGGAGGTTTTGGAGGCGCACGGTCGACAAAAAAATACCTTCACCTCCTCGTGGATCACTATACGAGATATGCGGTTATTTTAACATCGAAAACACAGACCGCGGAGGACTTCATAAAACTAGTGAAAAACGCGGCAGAGATGAATGATATTGGCACGATCCTCACAGACCAGTACCCAGGAATTAATTCGAGAGAATTCAAGGAATTTCTGGAAGAAAAAAATATACCAATAATTTTTACGGCAGTAAACGCGCCGTTCTCGAACGGATTAAACGAAAGATTGAACCAAACAATTGTCAACAAAATCAGATGCAAAATGAACGAAAAAAGAAAAAAAAAAAAGCGTGGACAAGCATAGCACAAGAATGTGTAAATCAATATAACGAAACTGAACACACCATCACCAGATTCGCACCAGCATACCTGTTGGAAGGTACAAACGTCGCAATACTACCAAACGAACTGGAAAAAGAAACCGAAAAGAAGGACTGGATACAAGATAGAAAAAAAGCTCTGGAAAACACGATAAAATCACACAAGTACAACAAAGGGATATACGACAAAAACCGAAAACACGTGGAATTCAAAGTTAAAGACACGGTACTCGTAGAGAATGGCAATAAACTGAACAGAAGAAAACTGGACGAACTGAAGATTGGACCATTTGAAATTATGGAAAAAATATCGAACTCAATTTTCAAAATCAACACGGGCCACAGGAGATCAAACCCACAGCTTTTCCACATTTCGAAGCTGACTGCATTTCCTCAAGAAGAAAAAAAAATAAGACGGCAAGCGATTCGAAGTCTTTCCTCCGGGGGGGGGGGGGGGGGGGGGGGGGGATGTAAAGAAAAGGTATTTCTTTAATCCGAATTCTCCCGCGCCCCAGCTGAGAGGAAAGTAGCGCGGATAAAGTAGAGAGGGAGCGAGTCGACGGAGCTGGGAGACGAGCTCCGAAAAAGAGACCGAGAGACAAGATTCTCACGTGCACTAAAAAAATCCGTAAAAGAACAGATCGATTAGGAAATAACTTTAATTGTTGTTTCTTTATTACAGGTGAGAATATCATGTAAATAATGTAAATAGTTAGAGATAAACCAAGAATAAAATCTTTATTACAGCAACGCAAGCGGTTGTTCCACCTAATCGATCCTAACCTCCAAAGAGAGAGAGTGAGAGAGCTAACGAAATAGCATTATATACATACATGTGTGTGTGTGTGTGTGTGTGTGTGTTTAGATTTTGCCACAGAATTCCAATTTATTGTATGGGCCTCCAAGATAGAGTATCTGCAAACGTTTTTGATCCGCCTCGTTGTTCAACTGATCCAGCTGAGTAGAATCATTCTCTAGAGCCTTTCCAACTCTCGCAGGCAGGAACACGATATATTCGTTGGCAATCGTAGCGATGATTTTGCAACCAAATTTCGTTTTCACAAGCCTCAGTTTTGTGATGTCGTACTTTTGTCCAATCTCCAGCTCCGGCATATTTTTCATCTGCATATCATTGTCCATACGGCTAGTGCTGTTCAGGCTGCTGAAGTCCATCTGCAGGGAGGTGAATAATACGGACTTAGTTTTTATATATTGTTGCAAAATGTGGTTTGCGATAAGTAAAAAGTTATTTATAGTGGGTTCCCGAGAGAAATAAAGTGAATCAAGTGGAATTAAATAAATTGGGTGAAAGGGTTATATATTCTGCAATATAGGTCTGTACTAGTTGTGAGCTAGAAACAGACTGATTTGTTTTACAATAATGTTTGTTGACTCTGCAACCGAGGTTCTTATATTTTAAAAGATATCTTTTATCATATAGACTACTAGATGTCAATCACATATAGAATTAATGGTATAAGGGTGATTTTACCAAATGTAACACTACCCCCCCCCCCCCCCCCCCCCCTCAGTAAAAGAGTCGACCCGACTCTTGAGGTGAGTACAATTAAGATGGTATTTGTGTAAAATCATCAAAAGAATTAACAAGTTTCTGTGTGCTCTGTTTGGAAGAATTGGAGCTGTGGCTCAAGAATTTAAAGTTTTCTCCAAACACTATCCGACATTTGCCTTCACTCCCAAGGTAAACCACAGAAAACCTTGGGAAGATAGTTGAGTCTTATCAAATCAAATGTGTGTATAAATGTAAAAATGTTCTTTGGATCTTGAGTCGTTGAGCGGGTTCAGGAAGATGAGCAGGAAGAGGCAGTAGGAATCGGTAAACTGGTGTGGCGACTATGTCTCCACATACGCCTATGCCACTCACACATTTACACCTACACTACACAGGCATTCTCTACACTAAACATAACTGTATATATACGAACACATCTTGAAGTTGTAAATATTTTTCTGTTCTTTCTATTTCTCTACTTTCGCTATTGTTCATAATTTTCAGCTTTCGCTACCCGCGAACCTTTTTCGGGTTTTTCCGAATTCCGCGGTACCTGGAAGGGTCGTACTCGACCAGCACCGCGAGGTCATATAAAATCTGGCGACCAGACGTCGCTGGCGAGGCGGGTTTTTCCAGGTCCCGGTTTTTCCGACTTCGTCATTCTTTTCAAAAACCTTTTCTGTCTTTTTCTACCTTTTCTATCTTTTTCTATTATTACTTTTCGGCACGTATGTACCTAACTACCTACTTGCATACCGATGCCACAGTCTCTAACTAACTTCCGTGCAGAGCAGTCGATCAGTCAACTCGACTTGAGTACTCGACCTCTCACCCACTATTTTCTAATCCTTGTTGATATCTCTTAAAAATATACGTACTTGTAAAATAATATCCATGTAAATAAATCTACTACGTGTACATATATGATTAACCGAGTCGCCATTCAAATTCACCCGCACAATCACCTCAAATTGGTGACCCCGACGTGATCTAACCCGCGATCGTGTGTGACTTGTGCAGTGAACTATCGTGATAAGTGACACTCAGGACTAGTTTTAATCCGTAGTTTAGTGAGCTAAGTGACTCTTTAGTGTTTTACAGACTTATAGTGATTCCGCGCCTCGACATGCCGAACGGCGTTATCGAAACTGGGGCCGGAGACATACCCTCAAATGGGCTTGCAGCCGTAATCGGTAATGCCCTCTCAATCAACCGTGTGGCCGTGCGCGTACCTCCGTTCAACGCGTCAGATCCAGAGTTGTGGTTGTGGTTTTCCATGGTTGAGATCAGCTTCGGCGCGGCTGGTGTCAGCACGGATGGAACAAAGTTCGGGTACGTGGTGAGTGCAATGGACCCTAAATACGCACAAGAAGTGCGTGAAATAATAGTGAATCCGCCAGTGGGTAATGCGTACGAAACGCTCAAAGCGGAGCTCATCAAAAGGCTCAGCTCGACACAGGAGCAGAAAACGCGACGCTTGCTAGAGCGCGAGGAGATGGGCGATCGAAAACCATCGCAGTTTCTTCGTCATCTTCGCAGCTTGGCAGGTACGGCAGTGCCCAACAGCGTATTGAGACCCCTATGGCTCGGACGGCTACCGGTCAATATGCAGGTCATACTTGCGACCCAACGCGACGCTGAACTAGACAAGGCAGCGGAGCTGGCAGATGCAGTAGCTGAGACAACGACGCCGCGCGCGACCGTCGCAGAAACAACGACACCGACACCGACGCCCGAAGCTAGCCTAGCCACGCAGATGCAACAAATGATGCTGTCGTTCCAGACCCAGATGGTTGCGATGCGACAGGAAATCGCGGAGTTAAAGAGTGCTGCGAATCGTGAGTCTCGACCCCGCGGTAATAGTCAGCGCTCTCGCTCGCGGTCGCGATCTCGTGCCCGCGGACACGGCCAAGACGGATTTTGCTGGTATCACTGGAGATACGCTACCGACGCGAAGAAGTGCGAACCGCCTTGCACTTTCAATTCGGGAAACGCCGGGGGCAGTCGTTGATGACGGCCGACGACTCCTGCCCGTCAACATCACGCCGTATCTTTGTGACCGATAAAGATTCGAAGACACAATTCTTGGTTGACACTGGCGCCGACCTGTGTGTCTTTCCTCGATCTCGACTACGGGGACCGCGAGAAAAGTCCACATACGAACTTTACGCGGCAAACGATTCAACCATCGCTACGTACGGTACCATAACGTTGACGCTTAACCTGGGACTCCGACGGGACTTCACCTGGAGATTCGTCGTCGCAGACGTCTCCAAGCCGATCATCGGCGTCGATTTCCTGGCTCACTACGGACTCCTAATAGATATTCGGAATCGCAAGCTCTGGGACCTTACTACTCTTCTTACCGCTCAAGGACAGGTAGTAGAGGGTGAGATCTCCAGCATTAGGACCATCACAAGTGCCGCAGCATCTTTACCGTACCACGAGCTACTCTCACGGTATCCGGAGGTCACACGACCCGGTGGAGCTCCTAAAGTCACCAAACATACAACGGTGCATTACATAAAAACCACGCCAGGACCACCGGTGGCGCAGAAACCACGTCGTCTTGCTCCTGATAGGCTAAAAGCGGCGAAGAAGGAGTTTGATGCCATGCTGAAGCTGGGTATTGCGCGTCCATCACAGAGTTGTTGGTCATCTCCGCTACACATGGTGCCCAAAAAGGGTGACGAATGGAGGCCCTACGGAGACTACCGGGGGCTAAATGAGAGGACAGTACCAGATCTGTATCCGATACGCCACATCGAGGATTTCGCTCAATCGCTCCAAAACAAGAAAATCTTCTCATCCCTCGATCTGGTACGGGCCTTCAACCAGATTCCGGTCGCTGAAGAGGATATTCCGAAGACTGCCATTACGACACCGTTTGGGCTCTTCGAATTTCTATTCATGACGTTCGGATTGCGCAACGCAGCGCAGACGTTCCAACGCTTCATCGATGAGGTTCTTCGGGGATTAGACTTCTGTTACGTATACATCGACGACATCCTGATAGCATCGACATCAGAAGAAGAACACGTGAAACACCTAGAGACCGTATTCCAGCGACTAAAGGAGTACGGTGTAGTAATCAACCCGGCTAAATGTGTGTTCGGTCAGCCCGAGGTTAAATTCTTGGGGTACCTGGTTTCGGACGGAGGCACACGCCCTTTACCTGAAAAGGTCGAGACCATACGCACGTATCCGCAACCAGATTCAGCCAAAAGGCTCAGACAGTTCTTAGGTATGCTGAACTTCTACCGTAGGTTCATACCCAAGGCTGCACAGATACAAGCACCACTGAACGACCTTCTTCAAGGTAATATCAAAGGCAAGGCACCCATCAACTGGACTCCGCAGAGCGAGGCAGCATTCGAAGCGTGTAGGGAGAGCATAGCACAGGCAGCAATGCTAGCTCATCCTAAACCGGATGCACCGCTAGCCATCTTTTCCGACGCGTCCGACCATACTGTTGGCGCCGCGCTGCAGCAGCTAGTCAATGGCCACTGGGAACCACTAGCTTTCTTCTCGAAGAAACTCTCGGCAGCCGAAATCAAATACAGCGCGTTCGACAGAGAGCTCCTAGCCATATACCTTGCCATTCGACACTTTCGGCACATGGTGGAAGGGCATGCGTTTGTAGTTTATACAGACCACAAACCAATCACGTACGCCTTACACAAACTCAACGACAAGACCAGCTCACCCAGACGTTGTCGACACCTGGACTACATCAGCCAGTTCACCGCCGACATACGCCACGTTTCCGGCAAGGATAACGTTGTAGCTGATGCATTGTCACGCATCGAGGAACTCGCGACTACTTTGGACTACGAAGCACTCGCGGTATCTCAACGTACGGACGAAGAGCTGAAGACGTACCTCAGAGAAGGGTCTGCCTTGCAACTCAAGCGAGTGCAGATTCCTGGAACAACGGGAACGATCTTTTGTGATATCTCGACAGCAGCAGCAAGACCTTTCGTTACGACACCTTTTCGACGTGCAGCATTCAACGTGGTCCATCAGCTATCGCATCCTGGAGCCAACGCGACGGTTAAGCTCGTAACACAGCGTTACGTTTGGCCGTCGATTAAATCGGATTGCAGACAATGGGCTCGCAGCTGCATCCAGTGCCAAAAGTCTAAGGTAACAAGACACGTATCCGCACCGCGCGGAACCTTCATGCCACCATCCTCAAGATTCGAGCATGTGCACCTCGACATCGTGGTAATGCCGTACGCAGAAGGGTACCGGTATTGCCTAACGTGCGTAGATCGCTTTTCACGTTGGCCCGAAGCTATACCGATGGAGGACCAGGAAGCTACCACCGTCGCTCGCGCATTCTACAGCAACTGGATCGCACGATTTGGTACACCGCTCCGCATCACGACCGACCAGGGAAGACAGTTTGAATCGCACTTGTTCAAGCACTTGAATCGCTTGACAGGTACGACTCATCTGCACACAACTGCTTATCACCCCGCAGCCAACGGGATGGTCGAGCGTTTGCATCGCCAACTGAAAGCCGCAGTGAAGTGCCACCAGAACAACCGGTGGACCGACGTCCTCCCGACAGTCCTGCTGGGCATCCGCTCGGCCTGGAAAGAGGACCTACAAGCAACAACGGCAGAACTCGTTTATGGCGAACCTCTCCGTCTTCCGGGAGAATTCCTAACTGAGAGGTCAGCCACGGAAGATCAAGACATTTCTGCCAACTACGTCAAAGATCTACGACAGCACCTACAGAACTTGCGACCCGCAAGCGTCGCCCGTCACGGCGAACGAAAGGTGTTCGTTTTCAAAGATCTCGCAACCACTGAGCAGGTCTTCGTACGCCACGACGGTCCGAAGGGGCCACTACAGCAGCCGTACGACGGACCGTTTAGAGTCGTCAGACGTAACGACAGGACGTTCGTCGTCCACATCCGAGGTCATGACGTCACAGTTACCATTGACCGGCTGAAGCCAGCCTACGTCATGACCGAAGACACTAGTGAGGAGAGGAACGCGAGCAACCCAGTAGACGCACCAGCCGGTGCCGGCGAGGAACCGACCGATTCCGCACGCGCACCTGAGCCGATCCAAACACCAGACGTTGCCAAGTCGAAACATACGACACGATCCGGCAGACGTGTTCGCTTCACGGACCGTTTGCAGGCAGGATTTTCGTGATTCCAAATCACTGGCAGGGGGGTACTGTGGCGACTATGTCTCCACATACGCCTATGCCACTCACACATTTACACCTACACTACACAGGCATCCCTACACTAAACATAACTGTATATATACGAACACATCTTGAAGTTGTAAATATTTTTCTGTTCTTTCTATTTCTCTACTTTCGCTATTGTTCATAATTTTCAGCTTTCGCTACCCGCGAACCTTTTTCGGGTTTTTCCGAATTCCGCGGTACCTGGAAGGGTCGTACTCGACCAGCACCGCGAGGTCATATAAAATCTGGCGACCAGACGTCGCTGGCGAGGCGGGTTTTTCCAGGTCCCGGTTTTTCCGACTTCGTCATTCTTTTCAAAAACCTTTTCTGTCTTTTTCTACCTTTTCTATCTTTTTCTATTATTACTTTTCGGCACGTATGTACCTAACTACCTACTTGCATACCGATGCCACAGTCTCTAACTAACTTCCGTGCAGAGCAGTCGATCAGTCAACTCGACTTGAGTACTCGACCTCTCACCCACTATTTTCTAATCCTTGTTGATATCTCTTAAAAATATACGTACTTGTAAAATAATATCCATGTAAATAAATCTACTACGTGTACATATATGATTAACCGAGTCGCCATTCAAATTCACCCGCACAATCACCTCACTGGAAACAGGAACCAGGAACCAGGAATCAGTAACTAGGATGAAGTGGTTGGAGAGATAGGAGGACCGAAGACTGAGATTCAAAATTCCTTGAAGATTTAATTCTAAGCTTCGAGTGGTCCAACTCCAAACATCTTCGAATAAATCAAATAACGACCTAGACGGGAGGACAAATATTAATCTCTCAGAATAATAAGGTCTTATTCAGGAGTTTTCCAAAATTCGTTAAAATTATAAACTCTCGTCTTAAATACACATATATTTTTTTTTTTTTTTTTTTTTTTTTTTTTTATAGTTCAGATAATTAATTGAACTGTAATAATGAATAAATAATTTTCAAATATAATCAGTAGATAACTTATTATGTTATTGCGAATGTTATAAATATAAATTAGAACGATCTTATCTGAAGAGAAGTGGGAAAACCGGGATTGTTAGGTCAAGATGGGATGGATTAGGCTTCCGTCTTCTCGTCTCAGAATATTTTTCAGTATTCCTCTTAAGAGAATTTTTGAATCTCAGGGGCTGAAAAACTTGGATTAATCTTTTATAAACTAAAATATAACCTATAAATACAATCCGTTCAGATCTACTGATAAAATGGCTATATTTTATGTAAACTACAACGACATCTAGCGTTGTTTTCAATAAGATTTCTAGCGGGAATCGATTTGAAATCGAATTTTAGCGGGAGTCGAATTAAAAGAGCATATACGAATCCTATAACTTCCGTTAAACAAATGAAGATCTATCAGAGAGCCTATTAGAATTCTGTATTAAAAACGACTTTGGTTGAATAAATGACGACTCTTCTGAACTCCAATGAAAATTCTTCTAAGAAAACTATATTTGTTAAACAAATGATGATAAATAAATGCAACGAAGAAGAAGCTCTTGTTAGCGTCATTCGCGATAATGGAGCCTCTCAACGATGAAGCTGTCCGCTTTGGGATTCTTCTTTCCCAATTTAATTTGGAGGGAGTTGCGGAAAGGAACGTCCCGGACACACGGGCCTGGTTTGATACGGAATGGGCCCGAGTCAAGTGTGCCAAGGGTAGCGGGGTAAAGCTCCAAAATTCAATTCTGCACTCATGTGTAAATTGTTATTTAACGAGGTAAATTAATAGTTGTTTTTCGCTTGAGTGAGTAATTGAATATTCAATTCAATCCTATATTCTTTCATCCATGATTAATTATAGCATTCCAATGGAAGAAGCTTTGGGAATCGTCCCATTACATCGATCTTATACTGGGGAATTGATTACACGGGAAGGTTTTACATCCTGCTATCTATGTAAAACTCCCCTTTTGAAGCCAGTCGAAGATTCTACCCAATGTGATAAATGTGACAAATATAAAATCTTGTTTAAGCACGTTATTGAAAAAATTGTTTCAAATCGTTTCTAATTTTTATACTCTTTAATAAAATATTGAAAATTCTATTTCTTAACCCAATAATTTTATAAAATTGTTTATTTCTTCAATGTTGAGTCTTGCCACTCATTTTATTTTCTTTTCTTCCATTTATTTTGTTGTGGCCGATTCGATCTGCATCTTCGTCGACTAATTCCGAATCGTTCCGATCAGTGTCCGAGTAGTTCCGAATCGTTTCCGAGTCTGAGCTAAAACTCTTACGACTTCATAACCTCACAAAAATTCATATATACATCGTCTGCCGAAGCTTCAGCGTCTAGAATTAAAACTGGTGCTGGAAGAGTCGCAAAATTCTTTTTTACTAACCAATCCTCCTGAACTTCGTGAAGAGCTTTGAAGTAAGATGAAGGCATATTGTCTTCTTCGGAACGAGCGCGTGAATTTACCCGTGAAAACGACTCTTCTGGAGATAACCTCAAATACACAATCATGTCTACCTCAAAAGCAGCGGACGCGTTGATTAAGGTCCTAACATTTTCAAACAGAAGATGAGCCTCAAGGTTTTCAAAATCTCCTAACCTCCTACGAGTTTCTATGAAACAATTACAACTATAAATTGACCGTTCCATGATTTTATTTGGAAGTACGGTCTGAACTAAATGTTTATTTCGCATTGTCATTGCCGCGTGATGCTGAAAATGATAAGCGTATTTATGAGGATCTTTATACATTTTCTCTAAAAGGTTTCCTCCAGCTACGTTCCGATATTCTTCTAGTGGTTCTAATGAAGTAAGGATGTCTTTATCCTGTAAAAATCTTTTAACAAAAGTTGTTTTACCACATCTAATATTACCTTCAACAAGGATAGTAAGAGGTCTATAATCTTTTCGTTTTATTCCATAAGGCAGTTCCCCGGACCACCTGGAAGAATTTAAAACGAAAATTTCGTCATCTCTCTGCAGAGAGAAATTATTTTCTACAGAATGGTTTTCTACCATATTCAAAGAACGAAGGTTGTTGATTTTATTATTTTGGGTAAGTTCATTAGTTTCATAAGGAGCCAGGCGGTCTAAATGAACAACCCTAGGTTTTGAACGAGCAGAGCGAAGAATTCTATATACCACGTCGTTTATTCTATCAATGACTGCATAAGGACCTTCCCAGTTGGTTTGCAAATTTGGACAACGACCCTTTTCTCTTCTAGGTTGAAATAACCAAACTAAATCTCCTGTTTTAAATTTAAGGTCTCTAGCTCTCACATCATAATGAGCCTTCGTGCGGTCTGATACAACTTGGATTCTTTCCCTAGCAAAATTATGAATTTGTTCTAATCTTTCCCTCAGGTCTGAGACAAAATGTGTTTGAAGAGAATCTTGAATTGGAATTGGTCCCTTAACTAAATCTGAGGGTAAACGAAGATCTCTTTCCATAAGCATTGAAGCTGGAGACTGTTTTGTTGTTTCATGAATGGCTGATCTATAAGAAAGAAGAAAAAGGGGAATCCATTCGTCCCAATCTCGTTGACTTTTGTCTATAAAAGAAGATAAATAACTCAACGGAGTACTATTTAATCGCTCTACCATACCATCAGACTGAGGATGAAGATGGGTTGTTCGAGTCTTCCTTATCCCTAAAACCTTATATATTTCTTCCGTCAAAATGGATTCAAAATTACGACCTTGATCTGTATGTAGTTCAAGAGGAGTCCCATATCTACAAACAAAGTTCTGAACAAAAACCTGAGCAACTGTCTTCGCTTCCTGATTAGGGATAGGAATGACCTCGGGCCATTTAGTAAAATAATCAGCCATTACCAAAGCGTATCTGTTTCCAGATCTTGAAAGAGGAAGTGGCCCGAGAACATCCATAGCCACTCTCTCAAAGGGTGCTCCGACATTATATACCTGAAAAGAACTTCTTCCCTTGCCACGTGGACCTTTCTTTGCATTACAAACTTTGCAGAACCTACACCAATCATCAACATCCATCCTACAACGTGCCCAGAAAAATCTTTCCCTAATCCGACCTAAAGTTTTGTTGGAGGCGAAGTGTCCACTTGAAGGAGAATCATGGTATTCCTTTAAGATTTCTTCTATCTTCTTTTTTGGTACTAGAAGCTGCCATCTTATTTCTTTTAAATCTGGAGATTCCCATTTTCGGTATAACAAATCTCGTATTAAGAACAGGGAATCCCATTGAGCCCAATAAATTTTTAAATCTTGGCTCTTGACAGAAACATCTTGCCACTCAGGGCGTATCTTTGATTCTTTCCAAGTCTTGATTTGAATTAGAACTTCATCCTCTTGTTGAGCCTTTTTCCATTCTTTCAAGTTTCCTTCAAAAGTGATCGATCGGATCTTATAGGGTTCGTCTTGTTGTTTTTCCAATCTTATACATTGTTTACATTCCTTAGGTCCTTCGCAAGGTCTCCTGGAGAGGGCATCCGCGTTTCCATGTTGAAGTCCAGCACGATGTTGAATATCAAAATCATATTGGCCCAGCCTCTCTGTCCATCTAGCTACCTGTCCTTCCGGAGATTTGAAAGAAAGTAACCACTTGAGGGAAGCATGATCTGTTCTAATCAAAAACTTCCTCCCATATAAATAATGATGAAAGTGAGTTACTGTTTTTACGACAGCTAAAAGTTCCCTACGGGTAACACAATAATTTCTTTCCGTCTTACTAAGTACTCGACTATAATAACTAACAACTCTTTCACTTCCTTCCTGGATTTGAGATAAAACTCCACCTATTCCTAAGAGTGAAGCATCAGAATCTGAAATGAAAGGATTTTCCACCTGAGGGTAAGCTAGAATAGGCGAAGAAGTTAAATAAGTTTTTAATCTGACAAAAGCTTCTTCGCATTCTTTGGACCAATCAGAAGGAACCTTACTTCCAGTTAAATGATGAAGAGGTCTAGCTACGGTTGCAAACCCCTTAACAAAACGACGATAGTAAGTGCAGAGCCCTATAAAACTTTGAATCCCTTCTCTATCTACGGGACGGGGCCAATTTGACACTTTTTCTATCTTCGCAGGATCCGTCTTCACTCCTTCTGCGGAGACTACATGTCCAAGAAAGTGAACTTCTCGTTGAAAAAGATGACATTTCTTCGGACTCATTTTGAGTCCTGCTTGTCTCAAACGAGAAAAGACCTCTTTTAGATTTTCTATCTGTTGTTCGAAAGTCTTTCCAAAAACAATTATATCGTCCAAGTATACCAGGCATTTCTTATCTGTAATCCTTCGTAGAATAGTTTCCATCGTTCTTTCAAAAGTCGCAGGAGCGTTACATAACCCAAATGGCATCACTTTGAAATGCCATAATCCTCCTAGACCAGTGACAAAAGCGGTCTTCTCTTTATCCTTTTCATGCATTTCAACTTGCCAATAACCACTCTGTAAATCTATAGTACTGAACCATTCTGCTCCAGCTATTAAATCGAGGGTTTCTTCAATCCTTGGCAAGGGATAGGAATCTTTTTTGGTTATATCATTTAACCTCCTGTAATCGACACAAAATCTTTTTGTCCCATCTTTCTTTGTTACTAAAACAATAGGCGATGCCCAGGGACTAGAGGATGGTTCTATTACATCGATGGCGAGCATTTCTGTAACCAATTTATCCACTTCTTCTCTTCCATTTAATGGTAATCTCCTGGCTGCTTGTTTGATAGGTGTATGTTCTCCTACGTCAATTGTATGAGTCGTCAAAATGCTTCTTCCTTTGTCGTTACTGTTCTTCGCAAAGGTGTCTTGAAAATCTTGAACCAAAGTTCTAAATTTTTCTTTCTGAGAAGAATCTAAACAAGTCGACGAGTTTTCATATAAATTCTGTGAATGACCAGGAAATGAATCTAACTCTTCTTCAGAAAGATCTACTGTTCGCACGTGGGGTATACTGGAAGTTTTACTTCTGGTTGTTGAAAGAGTTACCTTGTGTCGACCCGAAATTAATAAATTCCCTTCAGTTGAAATTACACAATTATGTGCGGTAAGAAAATCAATCCCCAAAATCCCCTCATCCTCTATGTCTGCTACATAAACATTGTGCGAAAAATCAATACACCCTGACACACTAATCTCAACTAAAACTTCTTTTAAAACTGGAGTTATTTCTCCTGTAGCAGTACGTAGGGAAGAAGAAGGCTGGATTGGATTAATAAATTTTAAGAGATCTGAACGGACCACTGTAACTTCTGCCCCAGTGTCTATGACCCAGAGGCAGTTAATCCCGTTGACAGTCCCTCGCGCATATAAGCCTGTTTGTCTTAGACTTCGAATTAAAAATTGTGTTAAAATAGGGCTACTGTTGGGTCGAACACATGATGACTTCTGCCCCTCAAAATCATCGATGATTAGTTTTTTTGGTTAGAAGAACCTGGTGGAATTTCTGTAGTCTTTTTAAAAATATCTTTATTCAAATCATTCTCCTTTCTCCATGAAGTTCGGGAATTCGAAGAATTCCCGTTACCTGTTTGGCTTCTTCGTTCTAACGCGAAACAATGATTTGCATCATGGCCCAATTTTCCACAAAATCTACATTTCAACGGGGGTCTGTCTCCGAAATTTCGTGAATAGGGTTTTCTATCATTATTATTATTTTTTATTGTTATTGTTATTTTTAGTTTGCTGCCAGGGAGTTGTTTTCTTATTTTCGTCAGTCTTAGTGGGAGTAACGGTATTGTCTGTTTTAATTTGTCGTAGTTTTCCTACTCCTAAATATTGTTTGTTCAGTGCGTCAATTTCTAAACCTTTGATTACTGCTTCTTGCAAAGAAGAAGGTCCTGCCAAACTAAGAGCATGTTTAAGCTCAGGATCTGTAATGGCATTTATAAATTTATCACATGCTAGCAAATCTCTAGTAGATTCGTCGCAAAGGGGTAAAGCTACACGAGCAAGTCTTTCTATTTCTAAACCTAGGGAGGCAAGACCTTCATCTTTAGCTTGCTTTCTAATCCCTAGTTGTGTTAATGAAAGTTTCGATAAATGTTGGTTTCCAAATCTGAGTCTCAAGGCCGCACTGAGCTTGTCAAAGTCCTGTATGTCTGAATCAGCCAGAGCTGTCAGTACAGATAAAGCAGGGCCTCTAAGACCACCGGCAAGTTGTCCAGCTTTGGTGGTGGATGACCATGAATTGACTTTTGCTATTATTTGAAATTGGCGTTCGTATTCCGCCCACGGTGTAGAACCGTCAAAGAAATTTACTTTAAGATTAGTACATGTTTTTTGGACATTCTCAGTTCGTACTTCTGGGCATGTATTTATTACAGTCTGGGTCTCGTATTGTTTTTTACGACTACTCCCGGCGCGAGATATATTAATAGGGATGTTATTATTTGTATTATTTATATTCTGATCACCAGCCATGAGGGTTTCATGGTGTATCGCTCGTGCGTCCCGAATTGAATTTTCAATTCGGTCACTCTGAGGAATTGTACGAGTGTGCGGCGTGAAAGTCGCCGCTCCACCCGTACGAGGTCTACGTAAAGTTGGGGAAGGTTCTTCTTCCCCATAGTTTTGTACAGACCGAATATTAGTCTCTTCTACTATCTCCTCGATCCTCACTGGGGATCGTCTGGGAGTGGATGTTTGGGAGATCATCTCCTGAGGTTCCAGGCCTCCCATGAGGAGGGATAGGGTGGCCTGTTGGGCTGCATGGTTCGCCTCCCTTTCTTCTCGCAGCCGAAGAGTTTCGCGCTCCTCGCGTTCGCGTTGAGCCGCTAAGTTCGCTTCCCTTTCTTCTCTCAGCCGAAGAGTTTCGCGCTCCTCGCGTTCGCGTTGAGCCGCTAAGTTCGCTTCCCTTTCTTCGCGACGGCGTCGATCTTCACGCTCCTCGCGTTCACGTTGTGCCGTTAAATTGGCCTCTTGTTGTGCTGCTTGTGCAGCTAAACTTGCTTGTTGTTGAGCAGCCAAGGCTTGAAACAGTCGCTCCATCATGTCGACTTGAGGTGATGGTATTAGCTGGTTACCAGCTGGTTCATTAGTGGGAGCAGTAGCCCGTCGACGAGACATTTCGTTTTTCGTTTATACTTGATTTCACAAAATATTCACTCTGTTGATCTCGGTAAGATCCCGATTCTGACACCAATGTTGCAAAATGTGGTTTGCGATAAGTAAAAAGTTATTCATAGTGGGTTCCCGAGAGAAATAAAGTGAATCAAGTGGAATTAAATAAATTGGGTAAAAGGGTTATATATTCTGCAATATAGGTCTGTACTAGTTGTGAGCTAGAAACAGACTGATTTGTTTTACAATAATGTTTGTTGACTCTGCAACCGAGGTTCTCATATTTTGAAAGATATCTTTTATCATATAGACTACTACATGTTAATCACATATAGAATTGGTATAAGGGTGATTTTACCAAATGTAACAATATTATAATTGAATATGATTATCATGTAATAGGATTCTTACCTTGCTCGAGAGAGTTTGCGGGTTCGAATATACGTGGAAGATGCGTTAATCGCGAGAATCCTAGATGTACGAATGCGGCTCCCTGCGAGCTCTGGACTTTTAAGCGATCATCCCCCGCCCTCGAGACATGTGGGGAGGGTTTTCTATGACCCTCCTCCAAATACCAGTCTTTCAACCGTTGAACGTTCTCGAAGGCGCAATGGTAGCCTCCCGGTACATCGCCATGACAGTCTCCATGCCAATGAAATACATGCGATTCCAATCGTAGTATTCGAAAATTCGGACACCCCAGCTCATCCAAATCAATCACCTCTGAGGATTTTTTCAATCCAACGTTTCTTCTCCAATCCCTTCACATAAATGCAACGCGCATCATACATAACCTCTTTCATAGTTTTCTCCGTATCTCTATACGGTGTTTCTCCAGCAATCCAGGGTATTCCATGATGATGCCGTGTCAGCCACGAATTAAGATTCCTGTACTCGCTTGAGAGAGTCACCCAGGAGCATGGTGCTTTGAAGAGGATGCGTGTAATACCCTGTCTATATTCCTCATGCGCGCGAATGCTAATTGCAGCCAGCTCTTTTATCACAAATTTATCACTGAATCGCACAAACCCTTGTACATCCAATATTAGCTTCATATCAACAGCTACGTGTGCGGTCTCAGGCAAAGCCGAAAATTGTCTGAGCTGCTGATTTATCGCGTGGGATCGGTATGCATGCGGGTTTGCAGACGGTATCGCGTGAACGAATGTGGAAAACCCATTTTCTTATTGCAACGTTTATGTTAAACAGGTTTTATCTGCATGATATATGAATTGGTGGCTGTGCACCGACCCTTGGAGATTAACAAAATTCTAGCGCTTTTGAGTGGCCAAAATCATGCTGATTTATTGCGTAGGATCGGTATGCATGCAGCTGTGCAAGCAGTACCGTGTGAACGAATGCGGAAAACCCATATTTTTTTGTTGCCGTGTTCATCTCTGACTGATCTTATCTGAGGGCAGCGAAAATCACATTGATTTATTGCTCGAGTCTTGAGACTTACCGATTTTATGGTGTAGGAGGATGTCTTGAGAGCTGTTCTCCGGTTGGTTGGGCCTCATTTTATTTTGGGGGTGGTGTGCAGCCAATAGGATGCAACCCAAGTCTCCCCGCCAGGTCAGTTTGAGAAGAAGGCGGTTTCCAGTTTGAAAAGATCGGTGAATAGCGAAAGTTCATAGAATCCACAACAGTTTGAAAAGATCGGTGAATAGCGAAAGTTCATAGAATCGGAGTAAAAGCATCAAGAAGAAGAAGAAGAAGAAGAATTTTCGGAACTTTAAACGCGTGGAAGAAAAAAAAATAAAGTATGTTGTTGGTATTGAATACACAAATTTCAACGGATTCTTATATAAGAATGTGTGATAAATCCAGATGAATCCGACTCACGGAAGAGTTTCACAGCGGGCAGCGCAACTGCGGCGAAGGGCTGAGTTGAGGGCGCGATTCCTTCAGAACGCGCAGGTGGTGCTGCGTTTTTTGCGCGACAGCCATGTGGATGAGGAGTTCATCAATGAAACCGCGGGCGTGCACTACGAGATGATCGAAAACATTACGCGGCAGTATTAAATTAATGACCATTGGGCGATGCGTGCAGCCACTACTGAAAATGTCACAGCATCGCCCATCCAATGCTTGGATATTACGTCTTCCGTGCGGGAAGATGCGGCGGGTTCGGCTACGGAGACGATCCAAATAAATATGGAAAGAGGCCGATTGCCATCACCCAGTTCGGCCTTATCGGTGTATTCACGATCGAGTCCGAGCTCGCCGTCATCGTCGTCGAGGTCATCATTCCCCGACATACCGCCACCGCAACCGAGGGTGATTCCGCTCGAACGGCAATATCCCCTAGTTTGAGTTAGTGTTAAGAAAATTTTTACTTTAGAATAGGTTAGACTTATGAAATATAGTTTAAGCTACTTCAAGAAAACCTCTTCGTAAACATATAGCTTGAGTTAGTTTTAAGAAAATTTTTACTCTAGAATATTGTTACATTTGGTAAAATCACCCTTATACCATTAATTCTATATGTGATTACCATCTAGTAGTCCATACAGAGAGATTATGGCTATGGTTTACACTCAGTCAAAGCCAACTCGACACACTCCAGGTTTTTCGTCTGTTTATTGCAGGCCGACCATCTGCATTTTTTATCTGGTTGAATAGATTTGCTTTCGGAAGACATCGATTCGAAGAAAAAAAAAAGAAAAGAGGATGGCCAGCCTGCAATAAACAGACGAAAAATCTGGAGTATGCCGAGTTGGCTTTGACTGAGTGTAAACCATAGCCATAATCTCTCTGTATGATGAAAGATATCTTTTAAAATATAAGAACCTCGGTTGCAGAGTCAACAAACATTATTGTAAAACAAATCAGTCCGTTTCTAGCTCACAACTAGTACAGACCTATATTGCAGAATATCTAACCCTTTTACCCAATTTATTTAATTCCACTTGATTCACTTCATTTCTCTCGGGAACCCACTATAAATAACTTTTTACTTATCGCAAACCACATTTTGCAACATTGGTGTCAGAATCGGGATCTTACCGAGATCGATAGAGTGAATATTTTGTGAAATCAAGTATAAACGAAAAACGAAATGTCTCGTCGACGGGCTACTGCTCCTACTAATGAACCAGCTGGTAACCAGCTAATACCACCACCTCAAGTCGACCTGATGGAGCGACTTTTTCAAGCATTGGCCACTCAACAACAAGCTACTTTGATGGCCCAACGTGAAGAAAGAGAAGCAAATCTATTGGCTCAAAGGGAAGAAAGAGAAGAACGCCGAGCTGAACGCGAGGCAAACTTAGCAGCTCAACGCGATCGCAAGGAGCGCGAAACTCTTCGGCTGCGAGAAGAAAGGGAGGCAAACTATGCAGCCCAACAGGCCACCCTATCCCTCCTCATGAGACGCCTGGAACCTCAGGAGATGATCTCCCAAACCTCCACTCCCAGACGATCCCCAGTGAGGATCGAGGAGATAGTCCCAAGATACAAGGAAATAAGGGTGCTAGGCAGGCCGAGATACATGAGAGGGAGGAAAGGGAAAAAAGGGGAGGACGTGAGGATAATAGCAAGACTGAGGTGCGGAAATGAGGAAAGGGGGAGGAAATACTGGCTGAAAGAGGAAAAAAGGATGTGCAGAATGTGCAGGGAACAGGAGGAGACGATAGAACACATGGTGGGGACACGCAGGGAGATGGACGGGATAAAAGGGAAGGTAGAAGAAATAATGAATGACGAAGGAAAAGGAATTGGATGGGGAAGAGCGCTAAAAGAGAGAAGAGAAGCAGTCGAAAAGAGAGAGAGGGAGCAATGGGAGTAAGAAAAAGAGAGGGCGAAAGGTCGGGAGACGGATAGGTAAAGTAGGCAAAAGCAGGAGATGGCGACACCTAGGAAGAGACAGGCGAAGATAAGAGAAACATGAACAAGCAGGGAAGGGTGGCGGAAGAGCACAGACGACGGAGCGGCAGGCGACAGGCCAGTAGGCAACAAGCAGGAGGACAGTAAAGTCAGTGAGAGAAGTATAGAAAACAGAAGGAAAAGGTATGGAAGAAGGAAGGGCAGGGGCCGAGGGGTCGACCCCCCCTACCCGACCTGACCCGGAAAAGGAAAGGGAAAGGAGGAAGGAAGAAAAATAGAAGAAGGGACAGGGAGGAAAGACGGGAAAGAGAGAAATATAGTAATAAAGGGGATGAAAGGGAGAAGAGGATGGAATGAGGAGACCGCGAGAATGATTAAGGAAGCCGGGGGGGAAGAGGTACAGATAGAAGAAATGTGGGAATGTGGAGGGACAGAGCTGGACAAGACGAGGGGGGTGGTGGTGGTGGTGAGGATGAGGAGTGAGAGGAAAAGAGAGAAAGTGTTGAGAGGGAAGGGAAGAGTAGAGGAAAAGTTCAAGATAAGGATGTGGAAGGACATTAGTTTTAGAGAAAGGGAGGAGAGATGGAGGACAAGGGAGAAGGAGGCGGAGGAGAGAAGAAGGGGAATACGGAACAGGAGAGGGGAACAGGAGCAGGAAGGAGGGGAAGAGAGAAAAAGAAGGACAGTAGAAGAACAAGAAGAGAGGGAAAGGGTGGAAAGGAAGAGGCTGGAAAGGAAGGAGCTGATAAGAAAGAAAGAGGTCTGGGGAAAAAGACTATTAGAGGCGATAGAAGAGATAAGGAAGCTGAGTATACAGCTGGAAACGGGGGAGTAGGAGGAAAGGAAGAAAGGGGAGGAGAAGGGAAGAGGCGATGAAGAGGGGAAGAAGAAGAAGGGGACAGGAGAAAGGAAAAGAAGGAGCGGAGAGGGGAAAAGCGGAAGAAACAAGTCAGGAAAGACGTGTATGGCCGTACAGGAGTATGAGCTTTAGTTTATAGGTACAGCACCGCACTGTAGCCGTACGGGGCACGCGTAGCTGCATTTTGTAAGATCTATGTAAGCCACTGTTTCAGGGGAACTTAGATGACGGGAAGGTTTTAAGCCAGAATCAACATGTATGATGCAGCAAACAACTGTAATATATTAACACATGTACAATTTAGTAACAGCCGGGAATATTACAGTAAACGAGTAAATGATCTACCGACCTGAATCTATACAATTGTCGATAGCAAGCCTCTGTCTGCCTCCGTACACTAATGACAGTGCGAACTGATTGGAGTCTTATTCCGTACTGCCTTTCACGCACGCGTCGGCCCAACCAAGTCAAGCTTGATGGCACATAAGCTTACATCTATTTTAATTTTACTTTGGTAATTTTTATTTTATTATTATTATTATTTTAGTTCCTCCTACATTTATCTGAATGTTTACATTTACAATTACTCCTGGTCTAGCTTCAGTTACCTTGTATTTTGTTTTATTTTGTTTTATTTTGATTTGTATTTTGATTTGTATGTTATTTACTACCGTGTTTACCCATAGTGGAAGTCGTAGAACGGATTGGACGGCAGCAGCAAAACAGAGAGGTCAGGACAAGGGAAACGGAGAAACAAACCCAAGAGAGGGAAAGAGATGGGAATAGAGTAGGTCGTAGGGAAAGAGGAGAAAGTAGAAATAAGAATAGGATAAGTAGGATTAAGACATAGTGGAAAGATTGTAACGCCGAAAGGCAACAAGAAACAATAAACTTACTTACATATGTATGTTCTAAACATTTTATTGGTGGTAAAGGTCCAACTGAGGAAAATCCAGATCCAGTTTCTGCAACGATTAGTAAGGTAAGTTGATATTTTATAATTTGGTGAATAAACTTTTTTCATTTTGGAGTTAAACATTTCTCTTAATAAATAATTGCCCGTGCCTTGAGAAATATTATCAATAAATAAATAATTACTAGTAATCGTTTAAAAAATACATTTTAATTATGAAAAAATTCCTTTTATTGTAGATACCAATGGCACGAAAAAAACGGTCTTCAACATTAATAATGGATTCTTTGTGTACACCGCTCCAAAAACAGAAAAAATCTCAAGATGTTAATTCGAAGTGTCTTATTCTAATAAAACAAAATAATACCGAAGAAATTCAATTAAACAACATTGTGAGATCAGAATCAACTGAACCACAACCAAATAGTGGGGAGCACATCAATAAATCGGTGGCTGATGCAGAGAATCAAACGTGCATGGAAGTTGAAAGTATTTACATCAAAAAATTACAAAATGAAATTCAAAGTCTTCGTAAGAAATTATGTACATCTACTCTTAGTTATGAAATGTGTATAGACGATTGTAAAAAATTTTAATTTTATACAGGCTTAATGCCGGAGGATTTTGACATTGTCTGGAATTTTTTAGGACCTCCAACCGAATCGTCATTGATGATCTGGCATTCGCAATCTCAACTCAATGAACGTATAACAATTAAACAATTTAAAGTGTTATCATTGAAAAATCAATTATTCTTAACTCTTGTAAGATTACGATGTGGTTTTTTATTATACGACTTAAGTGGCCGGTGTGGTGTGAGTGTAAGTTATATTTCAAAAATTACCACGACATGGATTCAATTATTGTATTGTAAATTTAAACAACTTAATCGTTTCCCATCAGCAAGCGATATGAGTAAAAACTTGCCCCAAGCATTTAAAAAATTTAAAAATATAAGAGTAATTATTGATTGCTTCGAATGGAATATGGAAAAACCGAGAAACTTTGGTCAACAAGGAAACACATATTCCAGCTACAAATCTCACAACACAGTTAAGTTTTTGATAGGGATTATACCAACCGGAGGATGTTGCTTTCTTTCGGATGGTTTTGAAGGACGTATAACAGATAGAAGTATTACTGAGAAAAGTGGCTTTTTCGAACAACTTGAAAAAGGTGATTTAATATTAGCCGATCGTGGTTTTAACATAGAGGATATATGTAATAAGTATAAATGCACCGTATTAACACCACCATTCCTCAAGTCGAGGAAAAAATTTACTAGAAATGAAGTCAAAAAAGCAAGAGAAATAGCTTCGGCCCGAATACATGTGGAGAGATTTATCGGTCGAATGAAACAATTTAGGATAATGCAAAGAATTATTCCTAAAACGTTATTGCCTGTTGTGTCACAAATTGTTTATGTAATTGCGATGTTAGTTAATTTTCAAGAGCCACTTGTTGGATAAATTAATTGTTGAATTAAATTTCACTTCAAATATCACACTTCATGGGATACATATTGTTATGATTAATACACTAATATTAGTTAATAAATTATTGCAGAAATTAACATTGAATATTGATGTAATTACTGTTAAATATACGTCTGGAAAGAACCTTTCTAGTTATATATTAGAAAATATATTAGAAAACAGCAATCTCAGTACATTGACACTTACAAAAACCTATTTATCATAATAAATATTTGATTCTTAAAAATATATCACAGAGAACTTGACTATAATTATAGCAGAAGCTAAATATCGTTTAAAAATAATGGTAATTTTCTTGGTAGTCTCATTTCGAAAAATTCCATAGCCAAGATATTATGAACTTGGATTAATTTAGTTGTTAAAGCGTTAATAAAACTTTCATTTCGAACAATTTTTTCAACAGCAAAACCATTCTGTGGAGTCCAAACTATAAAATCACAATATTGTAATTCCAAAATAGCTAATGTTAATTGAATTTGGTAGTAATAAGCATGGTTTCTCTTCAAAGAAATTTGATTATTTTTAACGGTATAGCACAAATTATTCGGATCCTTGACTTCAGCTAAATTTAGTGGTGAACAATTTCTTAATTTGTAAGGACACTTAACTTCAATACAATACAAAAGTTCATTATTTTCAAAAATTAATCCATCTGGACTACATCCGAGCCCCGGGAACCGATCATTTACTATCAGCCCAGGCTTTTTAATCTGAGTTCTATTTATGGAAGTCAAATATTCTTGAATTGCAGTTGGTTCATTTTATCGACCATAAGCAATCTGAGGCAAATGATTTATATTTTTCGCTTCCTGCCATAATTTTGAATTCATTAAATTACTTAAATCTTTACTGGTATAAAAAGATTTGCAATCTGATGCAGTAATCCGATATCTTCGCGCATTGAGCCATTGTGAGCTGTTTTGTTCTACTCCAATATCAAACGGGCCAAGTGTAGGTGCACCTAAATTTTCTATGAATTGTTTGATTTTCAGTTTTAAAATTAATTTTTGATCACAGTCTAAAATATAATTATCATAGGTTATCTGCAACAAATCAGTCCACATTGATTTTCTTTCTTTTTGTTGCAAACGCTTAATAAAATCTGCCGTTACGATATTAGAATCTTCTGGATGATTAAACTTTGATTGTGCACTGAATTCAATTACATTCTTTTTATTATGATTTTTACGAACAATTTTGGATGGTGTAATTTTTTTATATTCAGCAGTTATGATGCTCGATGGATCATTTCCAGTTTTACGGCCTTGATTCCATTCTTTTATTTTTGAAGTACTTGTTAGCGGTTCAAATCCACACTGAAGAGTATATTCTCCTAATTTGAAAAGCAATGCGACAATGTGAGAACAATTTAAAGATTCTGATGCTGGACATTGGCATGACGCATTTATGATGTTCCCATTTACATCTAGAGCTATGATCACATCGTAAATCGTATTGATTTTAAAAGATGATTGGATTTTTGCTTTTAAGTAATATGTATTTTTATGAGTGTTATCTTGCAAATTTTTTACACGACCACTAATACAATATAATCTACCTCTTTGGATCGCTTTCGAATTACCACATACAGGCTTTAAATCATCATCCAACTCTTCATTATCACAATAGGTCTCAAGTGAATTTTGACTCTGTGTTATATATTCATGTATGATACCATAACAAAATGAGCGAGGAATTAATTTGGATGGAAAAGTCTGCCAGTTATCACTAGGATAGAAAGTGGTATGATTTAGGCTGGGTAAAGATATAGACGAAGATCCAACTGTAAAATTCAATGTGGATCCAGATGCAGATAAAGATGTAACTGCTGATGTTTCTTGTAAGCGTTGTTTTTTTTTTCCACCCGAATTCCTTTGTCAACACCTTCAAAAATAACTCCTGCTCTGCCATTATTTATACAATCATTGACCCTGATGAATTTAAATAGAAGATCACCAAACAATGAAATGATTACTAAATATGATAAACTAATAACTGAAAGTCGTAATTTCCGCTGGCAGTTACAATAATTTATGAAATAAATTAAAACTTAATTGTTGATTAATTTCACAGTAAATTGACGTTTATTAAAAATGCATGTAACCTCTATTTGTTACTAAGACATATTTGTTTATCATACTTATTTAAATTACAATTACCGAATATATTTAAGTCATATTACATTCTGAAATATATTAAAAATTCATAATTATTTTCAACATATGTTATTTGAGTTTGAAAGTACCGCTACATGATAACTAGACACTGCTTACTTACCTGTCAATTAATTCATTTTTTTTTCCTGAAATTTTCAAATTACGGCAAGCGAGCCAACGTTTTAATGTTGCTAGATTATTATCTTTCACATTTGCAAATTTTAATTTTGCTCCTGGAACGTCGTCTTCTGTCAAAAACATTTTTTTGCCAGCCACTTTTGCATGTAAGTGAATGGGAATCAGGTAATGTTTGTCCCTACCGGACTACTAGCGCCACTAGTGAGGAATTTTTCGTACTTGAGGAAAAAGGCTCATTCAAATCAGGACTTGGAAAGAGTCAAAGATACGCCCTGAGTGGCAAGATGTTTCTGCCAAGAGCCAAGATTTAAAAATTTATTGGGCTCAATGGGATTCCCTGTTTTTGATGCGAGATTTGTTATACCGAAAATGGGAATCTCCAGATTCAAAAGAAATAAGATGGCAGCTTCTAGTACCAAAAAAGAAGATAGAAGAAATTTTAAAGGAATACCATGATTCTCCTTCAAGTGGACACTTCGCCTCCAACAAAACTTTAGGTCGGATTAGGGAAAGATTTTTCTGGGCACGTTGTAGGATGGATGTTGATGATTGGTGTAGGTTCTGCAAAGTTTGTAATGCAAAGAAAGGTCCACGTGGCAAGGGAAGAAGTTGTTTTCAGGTATATAATGTCGGAGCACCCTTTGAGAGAGTGGCTATGGATGTTCTCGGGCCACTTCCTCTTTCAAGATCTGGAAACAGATACGCTTTGGTAATGGCTGATTATTTTACTAAATGGCCCGAGGTCATTCCTATTCCTAATCAAGAAGCGAAGACAGTTGCTCAGGTTTTTGTTCAAAACTTTGTTTGTAGATATGGGACGCCTCTTGAACTACATACAGATCAAGGTCGTAATTTTGAATCCATTTTGATGGAAGAAATATATAAGGTTTTAGGGATAAGGAAGACTCGAACAACCCCCCTTCACCCTCAGTCTGATGGTATGGTAGAGCGATTAAATAGGACTCTGTTGAGTTATTTATCTTCTTTTATAGACAAAAGTCAACGAGATTGGGACGAATGGATTCCCCTTTTTCTTCTTTCTTATAGATCAGCCATTCATGAAACAACAAAACAGTCTCCAGCTACAATGCTTATGGGAAGAGATCTTCGTTTACCCTCAGATTTAGTTAAGGGACCAATTCCAATTCAAGATTCTCTTCAAACACATTTTGTGTCAGACCTTAGGGAAAGATTAGAACAAATTCATGATTTTGCTAGGGGAAGAATCCAAGTTGTATCAGACCGCACGAAGGCTCATTATGATGTGAGAGCTAGAGACCTCAAATTTAAAACAGGAGATTTAGTTTGGTTATTTCAACCTAGAAGAGAAAAGGGTCGTTGTCCAAAATTGCAAACTAACTGGGAAGGTCCTCATACAGTCATTGATAGAATGAACGACGTGGTATATAGAATTCTTCGCTCTGCTCGTTCAAAACCTATAGGGTTGTTCATTTGGACCGCCTGGCTCCTTATGAAACTGATAAACTTACCCGAAATAATAAAATCAAAAACCTTCGTTCTTTGAATATGGTAGAAAACCATTCTGTAGAAAATAATTTCTCTCTGCAGAGAGATGACGAAACTTTTGTTTTAAATTCTTCCAGGTGGTCCGGGGAACTGCCTTATGGAATAAAACGAAAAGATTATAGACCTCTTACTATCCTTGTTGAAGGTAATATTGGATGTGGTAAAACAACTTTTGTTAAAAGATTTTTACAGGATAAAGACATCCTTACTTTATTAGAACCACTAGAAGAATATCGGAACGTAGCTGGGGAAAACCTTTTAGAGAAAATGTATAAAGATCCTCATAAATACGCTTATCATTTTCAGCATCACGCGGCAATGACAATGCGAAATAAACATTTAGTTCAGACCGTACTTCCAAATAAAATCATGGAACGGTCAATTTATAGTTGTAATTGTTTCATAGAAACTCGTAGGAGGTTAGGAGATTTTGAAAACCTTGAGGCTCATCTTCTGTTTGAAAATGTTAGGACCTTAATCAACGCGTCCGCTGCTTTTGAGGTAGACATGATTGTGTATTTGAGGTTATCTCCAGAAGAGTCGTTTTCACGGGTAAATTCACGCGCTCGTTCCGAAGAAGACAATATGCCTTCATCTTACTTCAAAGCTCTTCACGAAGTTCATGAGGATTGGTTAATAAAAAAGAATTTTGCGACTCTTCCAGCACCAGTTTTAATTCTAGACGCTGAAGCTTCGGCAGACGATGTATATATGAATTTTTGTGAGGTTATGAAGTCGTGAGAGTTTTAGCTCAGAATCGGAAACGATTCGGAACTATTCGGAAACGAATCGGAACAATTTGGAGGTAGAAAACAAATGATACAGATCGAGTCGGCAAAAGAATCTAAACTAATAAAGAACAGAAGACGTCTAATAAAAATAAAATTAGAGAAATTGAAGATATAAACAATTTATATTTTAATGAAAGAGGAAAAATACAAATGACATCAGAAGAAGATTACAAATGGAATATTTTAAGATTTAAATACAGTTTAATATATATTAGATATGCGCTTTTCGGCTATATGCTTGATAAGCGTAGCAAAAAGGGAGCATTTTTCGCAACCCCCTTTATCAGTCTCGGAGATGAGAGGGGTTCGGCAGCTTACGCACACGGTGTAGGGTCCACGGATCTCCAAATTCCCGATAAAGGGACGATGCAGCTTTACGGGGCCGATCACCTCAGTCATTGGGATTCTAAATAAATTTTGAATAAATCGACTTTTAGACTTCAATGGATTGAAACGTTTCTCCAATTGGGAAAATCGTTTTCGGACTCAAAATACTAAAAAAAAAAAAAACTTACTTGAATATGAAGCAGTTCAGACAAACCAAATTGGGAAATGTCTTTAAAGCTACAACTTCTCCTGTAGCACATTTAATTTTGCACCACTCGTTGGCAAACCATTCTCGGGCTTGCTCTACACTTTTTTTTTCTATATTGTCCCAGTTTAGTTGGGTGATAATGATTCCGTTTCGGATCGCGTCAGTCTCAGTCGGAACCATGGTGGCGAGTGACGCTAACAAGAGTTTCTTCTTCGTTACATTTATTATTATCATCATTTGTTTAACAAACACAGTTTTCTCAGAAGAGTTTCTATTGGAGTTCAGAAGAATCGTCATTTATTCAACAAAAGTCGTTTTTAATACAGAATTCTGATAGGCTCTCTGATAGATCTCCATTTGTTGAACGGAAGTTATTATAAGCAATAGAATTCGTATATGCTCTTTTAATTCGACTCCCGCTAAAATTCGATTTCAAATCGATTCCCGTTAGAAATCTTATTGAAAACAACACTAGATGTCGTTGTATTTTCACATAAAATATAGCCATTTTATCAGGAGATCTGAACGGATTGTGTTTATAGGTTATATTTTAGTTTATAAAAGATTAATCCAAGTTTTTCAGCCCCTGAGATTCAAAAATTCTCTTAAGAGGAATACTGAAAAATATTCTGAGACGAGAAGACGGAAGCCTAATCCATCCCATCCTGACCTAACGATCCCAGTTTTCCCACTTCTCTTCAGATAAGATCGTTCTAATTCATATTTATAACATTCACAATAACATAGTAATTCATCTATTGATTATATTTGGAAATTATTTATTCATTTTTACAATTCAAATAAGTATCCGAACTATATTTAAAAAAAATAAAATAAAATAAAAATATATTTAAGACAAGAATTTATAATTTTAACGAGTTTTGATAAAACTCCTAAATATGACATTATTATTTCGAGAGATTAATATTTGTCCTCCCGTCTAGGTCGTCATTTGATTTATTGGAAGATGTTTGGAGTTGGACCACTCGAAGCTTAGAATTAAATCTTCAAGGAATTTTGAATCTCAGTCTTCGGTTCTCCTATCTCTCCAACCACTTCATCCTAGTTTCCTGGTTCCTGTTTTCTGGTTCCTGGTTCCTGGTTCCTGTTTCCAGTTCACTGATTCCTACTGCCTCTTCCTGCTCATCTTCCTGAACCCGCTCAACGACTCAAGATCCAAAGAACATTTTACAACACACTCATACACTTTGATTCGATAAGACTAAACTATCTTCCTAAGGTTTTCTGTGGTTTACCTTGGGAGTGAAGACAAATGTCGGATAGTGTTTGGAGAAAACTTTAAATTCTTGAGCCACAGCTCCAATTCTTCCAAACAGAGCACACAGAAACTTGTTAATCCTTCTGATGATTTTACACAAATACCATCTTAATTGTACTCACCTCAAGAGTCGGGTCGACTCTTTTACCAAGGGGGGGGGGGGGGGGGGGGTAGTGTTACATTTGGTAAAATCACCCTTATACCATTAATTCTATATGTGATTAACATCTAGTAGTCTATATGATGAAAGATATCTTTTAAAATATAAGAACCTCGGTTGCAGAGTCAACAAACATTATTGTAAAACAAATCAGTCTGTTTCTAGCTCACAACTAGTACAGACCTATATTGCAGAATATATAACCCTTTTACCCAATTTATTTAATTCCACTTGATTCACTTTATTTCTCTCGGGAACCCACTATAAATAACTTTTTACTTATCGCAAACCACATTTTGCAACAATATGTTAGACTTAAGAAACAGAGTTTGAGCTACTTTTAAGAAATTGTTACTTCAGAATAGGTTAGACTTAAGAAATACCAAATAAAAAACATATATTATCGGATGATTCGCGTCACTGCTTGCATATAACATACCCTGCCACTTTTTGAGCATTTAAGCTAGTATAATTGGTATAATTATGTGAGCTAAGAATTAGATATTTCAAAGCGGCCATCATGGATTGATTGTCGGTAGATCGGTAATCGTTACCATGATCCGAAGGCGAATCGGGAGTGGCGCCATCGCGAGACAAAAAAATTGCAGCCATCCGATTGTCGGTAACAGAAGATCGCCAATCTTTGATTCAGAATCGTTACCATCGGACTACCGATAACGAAAGTGGTGCCATCACAAGGCAGAAAATTGCAATCGCGAGACGGAAAAAATTGCAGCCATCCGACTGTCGGTAACAGAAGATCGGCAATCTTTGATGCAGAATTGTTACCATCGGACTACCGATAACAAAAGTAACGCCATCGCTCGGTGAAAAATTGCAACCATTCGATCGTCGGTAACGGAACATCGCCAATCCATGATTCACGTTACCATGATTCAACATCAGTACCATCAGACTATTGGTAACCAAAGATCGGCCATCGTTACCATGATCCAAGAAACAGATCGGTAGTGGCGCCATCGCATGGCGAGAAATCGCAACTATTCGATTGTCGGTAACATAAAATCGGCAATCCAAAATCGTTACCATCAGACTATCGGTAACCAAGATCGGTAATCGTTACCATCCGATCGTCGATAACTTATCGACGGAGTCGGTAACTTACCTACTGCCTGATGGCCGGTAAAGAAGGCTGGATCCAGAACTCTCATATGTTATCTACTTTTAACGAACCGAGTTCAACTAAATCGGCTTCCCAGAGTTCATCAATATTTGAAATGTTGTACCGCAGCCGTTGGAATTTACGGCGTATAGGTTTATGCAATGTGTAAGCATCCTGTCCACTTAGCCAGTTCTCAATTACAGCCGAGCTTACTTCTCGGGCGGCCTTTTTTAGCTTTCTTGCTCCTGCATAACCAGCTGGGTGTGAGGGGTCAAAATATAAACGTTCTAGTTCTTTCATTTTCGCATTCCGAATGACAACCAGCCTTGTTTTGACGATGTGGACGGCGATTTACGGGGTGTTTTTCGATCGCGCTTTAGTTTCGATAGTAGAGAGAAGGAGTCGTCCTCTCTCCTGTCGGTACTTCCGTCTTCCTTGGCAAAATGTTCGCCACTGCTACCTCCGGTGTCTCCAGAACGGCGGGATGCTTGACGCTGCCTTGTACCGCTCCGTATCATGATATTTTCTGCGCTCGACGGTGATACTGCAGCATTCCGACAGACGTTTTGATTACCAACATATTCCCGCGTAACATTGATACTCTGAAGAAAGCGTGCGTACGCATGTCTGCCGTCAGGCTGAAAGCCTTTTCTAGAGTGCATGGAATCGTTCACCAAATCTACGATGTTTGTGCCAGGTATAACCTTGTTGTCTATGGTCACCACTCTGTTACTGTCCCAAGAGAAACGCGCCGGAACATCAGTCAGGAGTTTGAGTAGATGTTCTGCCTTCGATCGGTATTTCTTTGGTGCTGTAGAAACAATTCGTGATAATAACTGTTGCTTGTCTGGGGGTGATTCTGCTTCTTTTTCACTCGTGATATCTGCGAAGGTATCGTTTCCAGACTTTGTGTGAAGCTCTAGACTTAAAGGTTTTCGTGAATCCTCGGCGAAGTATAAAAAACGTTGTAGTAACTGTTGATACAGTTTCCATTTCGCGGCGTCATCCCCGGTGGGCAAATCCAGAATGGCTTGAATTTCTCTATCGAGCCTAGAGATTGGATTTCTCGTGTTTTGATTTGTATTCTCATAATTACTACTGGAAAGTGCCCCAGAGGACGTGATATTACGTTGGAAACGTTCTACACTTTCCGAAGGTATCAAAACCATTTTCTTTGCATGTTCCATCGCTTTTCTGTTTCTATTCGGCAAAAAGGTGTGAAAATAGAGTTCCGAGAACGGGCGCGATTAACAAGGGTAAAAAACCACTACCACGTTGAATCAGTATCTGTTTTTTACTCTTCAGGCTTCCTTTGCTGCTAGCCAGTTTACGAAGAAGCTGTTTATGCCTAGCAAGTCTAGCTTTTTCCTTCTGCGTCAATACGACGTTACCATGCACTGTGTTCAAGGCACACTCGCATATACTCTTCACAAGAGAATTATTGGCAGTACGTAGCAGTGCCAGGCGTTGCTCAGGACTCAGCTTGCAGAGCGCCTGTAGTGTTGCTGTATTTCCGTTTCCGAATCGTCTACGTGCGGCTAAAGCTTTTACACTTGGGATACTATCCGAGGTATCACGAGACCGCCGTACGCGTCGCATTACAACCGAACGACTGGTAAATTGGAAACAGAACGCGACTTCATATCTTTTCGTGGAACATATACGTGTTGATACTTGTCAGATAGAAATATATTGGTGCGATAGCAGCAGTTTTCAGGCGTCGATTGTTTCAAGTCAAGTAATAGATAGCCGTGCGGTTGCGCAGCGGCGTCATAATAGGCCTCCTGTAAAAAAACGCTGATCCTCAGGATAAACCTGGCGTGCTAAATGTTGTATTTGTGCACGATCTCGAGGGTTCTGGAAGTAGATGATATAATTTGTATTGAGCGATATATCCCTCTGCCCACGACCCTGGTGGAATAGGTTCTGTGTGATGAAAAACACACTTAGATTCTTATGATGACAACCCTTGGTATACAGATCAACGATTACGTTGTTGGAGGCCTCTCGCATGAAATCATTGACCACAATTAGCTTAGGTGTTCTATCCGTATCGTAGTCAGATTCCTGCGGTAGGCCCTCCCGATACTCAATCTCAGTGGCTGTTGTACTGTTTTTATTGAGAGACTCCTGGAGCGAATTTTGCTCAGCATAGTACCATAGCACACGTGAAAATCGTGTATCGCACAAATCCTCGATGTTTCGCAGAAAGGTCTTAACAAAGATTGATTTACCACAACCTGACGGTCCGACAATTATCGCTGAAGAAGGGTGCCGCCAGCGTGTGACCATTTTCTCTTATGGATGGGCTCCCGTTATTTCTGACTGTACACGTCGAAAGTTTTAGGAACTATGGACGAGATTAGACTCAACCAGCGACTAACTATGCTACAATATTTACCGGAAAAGTCTAAGTGTGTGACACGCGCCATCTCTCATCCGATGTACGCTTTATTACAGGGTAAATTTATTGTCTGGAAAAGTTTTTTATATAGATATTATTTGATATAATACAAAATTCACATGTCAATGACTTGAAAAAGATAGGCAAGATAAATAATACAAAATTCACCTGTAAATGACTTAAAAAAGATAGGCAAGATTAATATCATGGATGAATCGAACGATATCGATAACATATCTACACCGAAAAAACAAAGAGCTCAATAGGATGGTTGAAACACTATAGTTTGCTCATCATGACGTATAGTGAAATTGTTAGCTACACACGCGCCACGGCCTGCCTCGGCTATTCATCGGTGTGCCCGTAAGGAAGGGTATCCCAACTATCTCTACAGCAACGCCTCTTCACAAAAACAGGTCGACAGGTCTTCGTCTTGTCCCTGGTCACTACATCATGTGTTGCAGTTCGTCTTATTCCCCGAAACTCTACTCGAATCGGTGCTGCATCCTCCGCTACCATTTCCCGGACAGAATTAAAATTTATTTTAAAAATGTTGAATAGTTGAAGCTAATCCCTTTTACCTTGCAGACTTCTACCTCCCTTCCGTCTGGACAGAAGGAATATAAGAATAGCTACCCCTACCATACTGCTCAAGTTCGTTGGTCATATTACCCAGAAAATTACCGACCGGCGGCTCGTACTCTACAGTCCTACCCGAACGAACATAAATAATAGAATCTGTATCATAATATAATACACGCCGACCTAGCTTTTTCAAATAAGAATATAATGTCAGCCTCGCCTGTGCCGTTGTATATGCCGCTATGACTACATTCGCGAGGGCAGATGGCACAATACTCTGGTCTATGTAGGACCAGCGGGCGTACAACACGTCGTCGTTGACGGGGACTAGATCCTCCAGCGAAATCGCTGTATTTATTAGCAGAGCCAACAGTCCCTCCTGTGTATCAATGACGGTCGTCTTTGACATGTTGTCCCGTTGACCAAACTTACCCCAGAATGAGTTGAGGCATAACTTCGCCACAGAGCGAAGCCCTGGATTTTTTTCAATTTTCTCATGGTTTAACTCTACACCCTCTACTAGGTTATACTGTTGGAGATAGTCTGATTGCGCATCCTCGGTGTTACAGCCAGCGGGCCAGCTGCTGGCCTCCTGCTTAAGTTTGAGAAAAGTACGTATATAACCCGCGAAGTGCCCGCCCGCCCCGGTCTCTGGATTAAACTTGGCGACCTCGTACTGCCAGATTTCCGATACTGTTATAATTTTATAACCGTTTTCTACAGCCTCTTGCAGCTCAACTGAAACCCAAGTGCCGGATAAATATCGTTCGCGTTCATCATCATGCGGGCATGGTGATTGTAATAATTCGCGACAACAGCTGTAACAAAGCGGAAACATCAGTTTATTATGCATGCGGAAAGGTAGTACGGGATGATGAAGTCCGCAAAGATTACGCGGTGGCAGCACGACACATTGAACCAGTCCCTCGACTCTGCTAATATCTAACCCTGATTCCCTATCAAAGCTTCACATTCTTGCCCTACATATACCTTTGGGTGACCACGCGGGTATTTACCTGTCGCATTGATGTACGGATACAGCGAACAAACATCGACATAGTGTATTTGCTCACTGCTCCCGCCATTTACTCCGTAGAGCTGCGACGTATTACCGGTCCAGCCTCCAAAAAAGGCATCACGCGGGTTCAATTTAGTTATACCTAACATCGGAAGAAGACGGTTATCCTCAATATACGTTCGCAGCACCGCATCTGTTTCAACCACCCTATTAAACTCACACTCCCATATTTCTTCGACGATCATCCCCTAGCTCCGTAGGCGTCTTGTCTTGGCTATGGTCTACTCGAGCCGTCAATCCATGTTTTCGCCAACCGCTGGCCGCTCATCCCTGTTGATTCCAAAGCCACCGGGACAACCGTGCCAGTAACAGCCATGGAACTCCAGTACATGCCCTACGCCATCGGGCCCCACGTAGTATCCGTCAACCCACCGTCCCTGTATCCGTCTCTCTTTTCCTCTGCCAGCGTGCTCGACCTCGACATCCAGTTCATGCTCTCTCCATACCAGCCACTCGATGGCTCCACGTGAATGCTTATCGCCTAGCCTGTATCCAGCAGGAGGGATAATCGCGATTTGATTATCACGTAGGAAGTTCTTCCGAAATACCATCGAGCAATCTGACGCAATAGTTGTACTCTCCGTAAACGGGCAAACATTTCCTGTACGCTGGAAGATTTTGCGAAAGGCTAGACAGGCGAGGTGTAGAATTGTCATGTCTGACTGACAGTACCTAAGCAACTCTATATCAAAATTGAAAATATAATTCTCGCTAATCAATCTATTATACCACTTAAAAAAGCTGTCCCGAGTCTCTCTCGTCATAGTATCTGGTGCGTAAAACTCGACCGCAGGTAAGGGACCCTCATACCCCCGATTAGTCGGGGTATTGAACAAATGTGGGAATAATCCTGTTTGGGTACACCCGGGTAAACCGAAAGCCTTTGGCAATGCTGACGAAGCCATTGGCATGTATGCCAGCGAGTCTAAGAAACGGGTGTTATTCGTCTCCAAAAGTATTACTTTACTCCCGTTGAGTATGACCCGCGGTGGTCCGCCTCCGTTTTCCACCAGATACTTGAGAATGAACTACGCGTCAAAACCCTTGGCATTATGCGCTATGCATATAATCTTCATATAACCCCTCAATTTTTCTATCTACGAATTCGATGAGCTCCCTCACTGGGTCCCTACTAAAAACAAATTCTCGTTAAGCACCGCACCCTGCGTAGCCCTCACTAAAATCTGCATCTATACAGCGCATGCAGACCCGCTGCGCAACGCACAGATTTGGCACGTGAACGTTCACTGTATCGTCCCCGTCTAATGTTTGATTCTGTTGTGTCTCGAAATCGTGAAAAACAAATATACCGGGACAATCACGTGAAACCGAATGGATCCATGTTACCGGACAGCGAATATTTCGTATTTTTAGCAGGTTAACCACTCGTTGCACTGAAAACCCCTAGGGTGATTTTGGCGTGCGGTCGATGAAACTCGGCAGCCATTGTTGGACATTGTTGTTGGAAACCGGCTGACTGTCAATACATCGCGGGAGGTAGACATGTGGGGTTATGTTCGCTTATTTTAAGCAAATGATAAATGAAGTGAATAAAACCTACGTGAATAAGTTATTGATATTTATCAAAAATCGATCAATCAGTTTTAAATAATATCATAGTACAATCAACGAATTAACTTAAGCTATAACTGCAAATTAATTAGAATCAAAGAGTTCATCGAGAACAACCAATTCCTTGATTGTATTAAGATATCATTCAAAACTAATTGATAGACTTTTGATAAATATTCATAGCTTATTCACGTAGTTTTTATTCGCCTTATTAATCATTTGCTTAAAATAAACGAACATAACCCCACATGTCTACCTTCCGCGATGTATTGACAGTCAGCCGGCTTCTATCAACAATGGCTGCCGAGTTGCACCGACCGCGCGCCAAAATCACCCTAGGGATTGTTCAGCGCAACGAGTGGTTAGCCCGCTAAAATGACGTCATATTCGCCAATATTCGCTTTTCGGTAGCATGGATCCATTCGGATTCACGTGATTCTCACGGTATAATTCGCAGGCTCTCCTGTGGTATGTTTCACAGGTCCCATATAGCAACTATGCTCTATCTTCTGAGTTGAACGACAGGTCTTGCAGTATGTTTCCCCGCAGACATGCTTCCCCTTGGATGTATCCATATAAATGTCACAGGTTTCGCAAATCCGCAGGGTACTGCAGATTGACCGCTTTCCGCTAAACGAACCGGGTTTTTTATGATTGTTAGGACATTCAATGCCGTAAAACTCACGTCCACATGAGATACATTCCATTCGATCACCCCGCGTATCGCAAGCGAGCGTCGATAGACATCGAGGACATATATGAGAGCACCTGTGTTCCATACCACGAGTATAGCCTACATTACATGGTATGCAAAAAAAATTAAAGGCGGCTGCTGCACTGATATTCAAAATTGGATCACAATGTCTGTTGTGTTCGTCGTAAAGAATGCTGAGTCCATAGGTTGCACTCCGCCCCAAGCCTAGTACGATATCCTCGCCATTGAAAAAACATTCTCCTCCCTTTCCGAGTGTACTTCGAAAGTATACAATTATTACAGTGTCGTCTCGTGCCAAATACTGCTGAAACTGTAGGAGCTCATCATACCCGCAGCCCTGCTCGGGTATCGTGACGTGCGCCTTTTTAACTACTATCGGGCCGTAAAATCGGGACACGTGGGTTCAAACTCCAATATCTTTTTGTGAAAAAATCTTGGAGTGTCACGCAATAGGGTTTCTGAAACTATGGAGTCTGCCACGTCAAGGTGTCACTTACATGATTGTTGTAAAAAAATTTGAAGCAGGGATATCCTTATATAAAGGTCAAAAAACGTAAGTTTGGCGTATTTGTGTTCATAGCTCGACTTCAACTCGTCGCCATTCCTTTTATAATGTTAGTGAAAATTCGAAATAATTCACACATAATCTTTGGACTTTTATGCGTACGTCGCCGGTTTGAAATTTGAAAAATGTTGAAATTTATGACGACTGCAAGCAATAATCGACGGTGTGGTCATCTCGGACACTGGTACAGTCAGCCGCAACTTTCGAGATTTGAAATTTCACAAATAAAAATCGCTATGCACTTCAGTTGCGTAGAAATCAATTGCAATTACGATTACTTAGTAAATAGAGTTATTTATTACTAATTGATACACGCGGCTCGACGTAATTTCCTTGTAGGAGTGGGGCGCGCTTCGTGACCACTGCCCCTCTTTTCATACATTGTCGTGATCACTACCCCTCTTTCCATGCATTGTCGTGGTCGCAAAGCGCGCCCCACTCCCACAAAGAAATTACGTTGAGCCACATGCGGAAATTAATAATAAATAACTTTAGTTATTTAGGTAATCGTAATTGCGATCGATTTTTATGCAACTGAAGTGCATAACTATTTTTATTTGTGAAATTTCAAATCTTGAAACTTCCGGCTGACTGTACGAGTATCCGAGATGACCACGCCACCAATTATTGCTTGTAGCCGTCATAATTTTCAACATGTTTCGAATTTTAAACCGGCAACGTACGCACTAAAGTCCAAAGATTATGTGTGAATTATTTCAAATTTTTACTGATATTATAAAAGGAATGGCCACGAGTTGAAGTCGAGCTATGGATACAAATACGCCAGACTTACGTTTTCTGACCTTCACATAGGGATATCCCGGCGCTTAAATTTTTTACAACAATTATGCAAGTGACACGTTGACGTAGCAGATTTCATAGTTTCAGAAACTCTACTGCATGATACTCTAAGATTTTTTCACGAAGAGATATCGCAGTTTTAACCCACGTATCTCGATTTTACGGCCCGATAGTAATTCCCGAGCCCTCTCTCTTTGATATTTCTCGCTATCCCTAACTCTCCCCCAAATGTTTTTAAAATCAGGATTAGTATTCTTACGCGCGTGCACCCCGACTGCGAATAAAGCCCGCGGTAAACATAAATTATCCGTATTTTTAAGTTTTAAGATCGACCGCTTATTGGGTGTTCCCTCCCCGTCCAAACGTAAACGTTTACCCCTCCCAGCAGGTGAATTGACCGTAAATATATTGATAGTGAAGGGCTGATCCAGCGAAAACTCGCTCGCACTCTGCGTGACTCTGAACACAAGACCCCATAAGTCCTCGAATTGAAAATCGCGTGCCGGTCGAAAGTTTAAACCCGCTGCACCCCTCCTGAAACCATCCGTAAGAAACGTTATGGCCATTAGATCATCCTGACCGCACAATGACCTGAAATACCTATGAAGTTCCCTAAAAGCGTCCTCTAACCAACGTAGTGTGTTTTCCGTCTCCGGCGGAACTATGATTTTTACCGTGACCTGATTCCCCGCTAACCCAAAACGCGGATATCTTTTATTAACACGCTGTGTGATTCTAAATCGTCTACCGTCTACAGCTTCTATTTCTGACTCTCACCCTACATCTTGAATCGGTACACTAACTCGCCTGTCAACCTCCGCTCGATCGTTTTTTCTCTTTCTCTCTTTTCTCTTTTTTTTTTCCATTTTTTTTTTTTTTTTTTTCTATACTCTTTCAACCCTAACCTAACCTAAGGGCATTCCATGGATTCCAGAAATAAATATAAATATAGATATATGGTGAGTGTAGGAGAGGACAGGGTTGGTAAAAGACGCACAGATAAATATTGTTATAACGATTGTTTGTTCATATCATTCAATATTCATAAAGGCAAAGGTTCGAGCTTATTAAGTCTACTGAAATCTATGCAAAGATTCAAACTTATGGTAACTAGGGTTTATTTAAAAGCATTGGGTATAAAAACTACAACTAATTATGTTAATAATAAAGCCTTATTCCAGATAAAGTTTAGGAATAGATGTTTCTCATGAAAAACTAGACGTTGATTTTAGCAAGTGCTTAGCGCCGGTATATACGTGTCGAATCTATGATTGCTTTAATTTCCTTGGCTATGTCGAGATCGAACAGAGCCTTTAGTTCAAGCATAACAGTTTCATACATATTTATACAAAAATTCGGTTTAAGATTCGTTTTTAACACTTCCTGCATTTCGTCAAAATCCTTCAAGACAAGCTCTGTGAAACGCTCAAGCGGAGTATCCACAAAGCCAAACGCGTTGGCCAGAGTAGCGCGTTCCCTCACCATATCTTCTTTACTCTCGTTCACAGCAATCACATGGTTTGAGAGGCGACATAAATGATCGCTGACACATGGTATTATACCATTTAGTCCATCGATCGAGGTTTTCTGCAGCACGATAGACGGATAGTACAGCTTTCGTTTCTTAAGACTGCGGAAGTTGTAGGCAGTGTTGGGCAAATTTGTAATTACAAATTACTAATTACATTTGAAATTTGTAATTAGGAAAAATTCAATTACTAATTACATTTGTAATTTGTAATTAGGAAGAATTCAATTACTAATTACATTTGTAATTTGTAATTAGGAAAATTTCAGTTGCTAATTACATTTGTAATTTGTAATTAGGAAGAATTCAATTACTAATTACATTTGTAATCAGTATCTATTTTCATCCTAATTACAATCGCAGGAAGTAATTAGTAGCTATTTTCCATCTAATGACAATTTTTCGAAGTAATTAGAAGAATTATACAATCTAATCACAATTGTCAAATGTAATTAGAGTGATCATACACGAGTGAATATCGGTACATACGGGAATATGTACAAGTTATCCTTAGGTGAATGAAAGGTTATAATACATACCGCGAGGTTTGGAGGTATATAGGCATATAGGCATATAATGAGTATATATATAGGGTAAATAAATGTACATAGGATATATATCGACATATTCGGGTATATCTCGGTATATACGGCAATTTCTGAGTATATACAACCATATATCGACGTATTCGGGTATATCTCGGTATATACCGTCATGACTGGATGTATACAACAATATATCGACAAATTCGGGTATATCTCGGTATATACAACCATATACCGGTATATTCGGATATATCTCGGTATATACCGCAATTTTTTAGTATATACAACCATATATCGACGTATTCGGGTATATCGATATACAGGGCGATTCTTTTTGCGCGCACCACCTGGTAAGGGCGGATTCCTTGTGAAATTCTAAGACTAATTTTCCTTTACCAAAAAGTCCTGGGACTAATGGTTCTCGGGCTACAGAAGGTCTGAGTTGACCAATCACAGAGCCTACAGCTGCTCAAGTTAGGGCCGGGTCAAAAGTAATAAAACTAGCAGTGCCCGTGGCGTGTAGATTTTCAGTGAAATAAAAATAAATGATTAAATCTAGTGACAAATTCTTCCACCATATGGCATTTAAGTTACAGGTAATTGTGAGTGTTAACGACATCGTCGCCGGGAGTTGTCTTCGCACAACATATGCTTTCGGTATCTGTGACCGCAGGACGACCGCTACGAGGTTTTGTCCTCTAGGTCCACCACCACGTAGTTTTTGTCCTGTAGGTCCGTCGCTACGTAGTTTTCGTCCTCTAGGTCCACCGCACCGTAGTTTCCGTCCTCCAGGACCACCGCTACGTCGTTTGAGTCCTCCAGGTCGACCGCTACGTAGCTTCCGTCCTGCAAGTCGACCGCTGCGTAGTTTTCGTCCTCTAGGCCCACCGCTACAGAGTTTCTGTCCTGCAGGCCGACCGCACCGTAGTTTCCGTCCTGCAGGTCGACCGCTACGTAGTTTTCGTCCTCTAGGCCCACCGCACCGTAGTTTCCGTCCTCCAGGTCCACCGCTGCGTAGTTTTCGTCCTATAAGCCAACCGCGCCGTAGTTTCCGTCATCCAGGTCCACCGCACCGTAGTTTCCAACCTCCGGATCGACCAATTGTAAGTAATTATTGATGAAGAATTGATGTTGTACACACGACGTTGACAATAATTCATGCATCATTATTCAGTAAGTTGTTATAATGCAAGATTTATGATATTCATACCAACGGCTAATGATAAAAATCGGGCAAGATTCAGAAATAATCAAATATCTCTGTGCCGAAAAAAACACGGGTTTACAGGAGAGACAAAAAACCGAATCAAAAACTTCTAATTATTTGTTGTCAATTTGAAAATTTTATCGTTTTTTTGTAGATGTAAATTATAATTAAAAGAGAATATTTGGAGTTTAATTTTTTAGTGAATTTCTGAGATACGAGTTAACCCCCAAAAATCGAATTCGAGGTTACGTAAGAGTACCCTCGATTTCGCGAATAATTCTTTGTATAAAAACTAGAGGTGATTAATTCTTGGACAGAAACAAGAATTAATTAATGAAATAAATATTTTCCGAGTGAATTTCTGAAATACGAGTTAACCCCCAAAAATCGAGTTCGAAGTTACGTAAGAGTACCCTCGATGAGCTAAAATTATTTTTAAATTATTTTAAAATTATTTTTAAGCATTTTGAATTGTTTATTGAGTTATTTGACAAATAAATCTGATAATTACAGTAATTTTGGTTCATTCACTTCAGCCCTGATATTCCCAGCTGATTAAAGAATCACAATAGCGATTTTTCGAAATCGTGATTGTGAAACAGTATGTTCTGTACAGTAATTAGTACGCCTATGCAATAATTCTTGTTTCTGTCCAAGGATTAATCGCCTCTAGTTTTTATACAAAGAATTATTCGCGAAAGAGCTCATCGAGGGTACTCTTACATAACCTCGGACTCGATTTTTGGGGGTTAACTCGTATCTCAGAAATTCACTTAAAAATTAAACTTCAAATATTCTCTTTTAATTATCATTTACATCTACAAAAAAACGATAAAATTTTCAAATTGACAACAAATAATTAGAAGTTTTTGATTCGGTTTTTTGTCTCTCCTGTAAACCCGTGTTTTTTTCGGCACAGAGATATTTGATTATTTCTGAATCTTGCCCGATTTTTATCATTAGCCGTTGGTATGAATATCATAAATCTTGCATTATAACAACTTACTGAATAATGATGCATGAATTATTGTCAACGTCGTGTGTACAACATCAATTCTTCATCAATAATTACTTACAATTGGTCGATCCGGAGGTTGGAAACTACGGTGCGGTGGACCTGGATGACGGAAACTACGGCGCGGTTGGCTTATAGGACGAAAACTACGCAGCGGTGGACCTGGAGGACGGAAACTACGGTGCGGTGGGCCTAGAGGACGAAAACTACGTAGCGGTCGACCTGCAGGACGGAAACTACGGTGCGGTCGACCTGCAGGACGTAAACTCTGTAGCGGTGGTCCTGGAGGACAGAAACTACGGTGCGGTTGACCTAGAGGACGAAAACTACGTAGCGACGGACCTGCATGACGAAAACTACGCAGCGGTGGACCTGGAGGACGGAAACTACGGTGCGGTGGGCCTAGAGGACGAAAACTACGCAGCGGTCGACTTGCAGGACGGAAGCTACGTAGCGGTCGACCTGGAGGACTCAAACGACATAGCGGTGGTCCTGGAGGACGGAAACTACGGTGCGGTGGGCTTAGAGGACGAAAATTACGTAGCAACGGACCTGCAGGACAAAAACTACGTGGTGGTGGACGTAGAGGACAAAACCTCGTAGCGGTCGTCCTGCGGTCACAGATACCGAAAGCGTATGTTGTGCGAAGACAACTCCCGGCGACGATGTCGTTAACACTCACAATTACCTGTAACTTAAATGCCATATGGTGAAAGAATTTGTCACTAGATTTAATCATTTATTTTTATTTCACTGAAAATCTACACGCCACGGGCACTGCTAGTTTTAATACTTTTGACCCGGCCCTAACTTGAGCAGCTGTAGGCTCTGTGATTGGTCAACTAAGACCTTCTGTAGCCCGAGAACCATTAGTCCCAGGACTTTTTGGTAAAGGAAAATTAGTCTTAGAATTTCACAAGGAATCCGCCCTTACCAGGTGGTGCGCGCAAAAAGAATCGCCCATACCGTCATACATGTATTGTAACATTGCATGTTACTAGGCGCTCCTTACCCCTTGGACGACCTAAGCGGAGTGTCCGAAAATGAATGAATGTATAGGGTGGCCCCGAGGCCGGACAATAATTCCGAGAGGCGACCGTGACCGACTTAGATCTATGTGACACATTATTTATTCCTTTGTTTTTCTTTCCGACTTTTCTCTGACATGTGGGAGGCGAGGCCCATATCTGATGGTTGAGATACTCAGACGGAGACGCACCCCGACGGACGCACGACGCTAGATACCGGGTGTTTGGATCTTTTCGACGGACACCACCTAAGCTCTGGAGGTTATTTCCGGCCGGGCTACCTCCAACGTTGAAAGCGAGGACACGGGGGAGTGCCTAGGGCACTCTGCATCGAGGGAAATTGGTGGCGGAAGAGATTCCCGCCACCAAGAAGAACCTGCAACCCGTGGTCCTCCGATTCACTGAGCTAATGACGCCGTGGTGGACTTCGAATTACTTCGACAACAGGTCGCCATATTTAAGGGATCTTGCGCTCGATGCAAAAATCGATATTTGGCCGTAACACGAGGGCGCTGATTACCGGCGCCATGCAGTCTAGTCACTCTGCGTTAGACTAGCGTACCCGACACTCGTGTGTCTCGTAGAATTTTCTGACCCTTAATACGATTCTTTTTTTCTTCTTTGTGGTCGTGCGTTTGAGCCCCGTGGGCCGTTTTTTTTTTTGCTCTCTTTAAAGTGGAGAGTGTGTGTGAGGTGACCATTCGGGGATGGATTCCGGAAGAGAAAAAGTCCTCTTCGTGAGATGGTTGGAAGACGGTAAGCGTTAGCCCTTCTTACCCATGCTAATTTGAATTCGGCAACGGCCGTCAGCCATATTGCCTAAGTGAAGCCAAGAGGCTATTTAGTATATTTGGGATCGAATTAAGCCGATCTCCGAGGGGTAGGCCGTCACCAGTGTCCCCATGTATTAAAGTTCGAGTTCGAGTCTTTGTTTTACGTAAATTTATTGCATATCTGGTAGTTGCGTTGAGATAGTACCTGCCGTACACGAGTACGACAGAGATAGTGATAGTCGGTCACTGTCGCTCTCTCTTCCTCCTGCGGGGAGAGACGAAGCTCGAGGCTTAGTCCGGAGCCTTTATTTATTTCGAGTTCGAGTAATAGTTCGCGATTGGAATCGGCAGTATTATTTAAATTGTTAATCTCACAAGGCGCAGAGTTAGGTTAAGGGAGAATTAAGAAAATTTAGAGAATTGTAAATAACTATATTTGTATTTTACTGTGAGGCTTCGCCTCACGGGGGCGTACCGGTCGCCTATACACGGTCGGGAACGTCTTTTGTTCTAGTTAAGTTGTTGAGCCGCGAGGCGTTTGTTTTTGTTAAGTTAATTTAGGTCGAGCCGTAGGCTCTAGCTTTGTTATTTATTAAGTCACTGTGATTTCCTCCTCGTGGAGAGTATTTAGTGTTTCAGCTAATTTATTGTCTTCCGAGGACCCGATTTGTCGAGTTGTTAATTTTTTGCTTTATTTTTCATTGTTATTGCTATCCTACGTGGAAGCTAGTAGTTAAGTTGTCATTGTAAAACTCGGCAAACGCGGCCAGGTCGCCTTTACACGACCTGCAGCCGATTTATTCCCGAGGGGAAGTACCGCCGGGTACACGATTTGTTAATTTCATATTTTTTTTCTTTATTCAATAAATTCTATTTTGTTATTAAATTCTGAATCTCGAGTCGTTTGTTAACGCCCTGCTGATCCTTCATTTGATCCCAACCCCTCTCCGCGGTACTGCAGCTAGCCGACGCTTCAGGTACCCGTAGGTAATAATTTTGTTTAGATTTCGAATTACGTGGCGGTTATCCGCCTGGCGCCCAACTTTTGATATTCTCAGTTTTTGGCCAATTGTAGAGTGGAGGGACCTCGGAGTCTAGCTATCCGGTCTAGCTCCGAGGACTAATAAAAATCCACGTCGCAGTATATTGTAACTTACTGCATATGTTTCACCAGCTGAAGTCTGGTGAAATTATGCCAGTCCGCGTGAGTTGTTTGTCACGGGTGTGATTTTTGGAGCTCCTCTTAGGAAAAGTTGAAGAAACCCATAAAAACCCTAATACAGACTCGGATAGATTTTACTCTACCAGAGCTGCCTCCCTACAGACTTGGGATATGTTTAACCCTCCACACTCGGGTACCAGTTATAGCTATACCGTTGCTGTCTAGGCTAAACGCACCGAAGCTGCCTGCTACAGACTTCGGATATGATACACTCTCAGACTCGGGTACCAATTACAGCTATACCGTTGCTGCCTGAGTGTATCTCACCGAAGCTGCCTCTTAGCTATCAATGATTTTACCTAAAATGCAAATTTATTAAGTGAAACTAAGCAAGGAGATTGAAAAATAAAGAACAGTTTCCTGGCTTCTGAGTAATTATAGAGTACGACACCACGTCGTGGTAAATGTTTATTTCAACTGTACTGATTTTAAACAAAACCAAGGTTATTAACAAAATTATAATGACTTGACTTTTACTTTTAACAAATTTTACTTATTACTACACTTAATCTAACCTTAACCTATGAGCGTTAGATCTGTTGTTTCGTTTCGTTTTGGTTTACGTTTGCTTTCTAAACTTTCAAATAAGTGTTGGAATGAGAATTTAATTGCTTAAATTGATTGATTTTGTCTTTTATTAAATACTGCTTTTGTATGTTAATTTTGACTATATACTCGCGTTTTGATTCGACTACCGTTTTTGGCTAGAAGATCTAAGCTTTTATCTTGACTCTAAATGCTCAGTCGCCGTTTTGGCTGACTGGCGACAAAGTGATTCTATGTGAGACGTGTTCGCCGCTTTGGCACAACTAACGCTGCCGCTCGACGCTGTGTACCCTCTTATATACCCGAAGTGACGTCACGCGTCGCCTGTTGTCCGGCAGATGTGTCTGTGTGTGTTGTATATGTGGCTAGCTGGCCATGCCGAATACGTTACAATATATAAACATGTACAATATATACTTTGGGGACATCGACTTTTTGGGAGCCTAATCACGGCCCTGTGACAACCACCGGGTGTGTCTTAGCATTCGTGTGTGTGTGATATGGTCTCTATAGTGAGCGATTAGTATACCGTGACAATCACGTGAAACCGAATGGATCCATGCTACCGAAAAGCGAATATTTCGTATCTTTAGCAGGTTAACCACTTGTTGCACTGAAAACCCCTAGGGTGATTTTGGCGTGCGGTCGATGAAACTCGGCAGCCATTGTTGGACATTGTTGTTGGAAACCGGCTGACTGTCAATACATCGCGGAAAGTAGACATGTGGGGTTATATTCGCTTATTTTAAGCAAATGATAAATGAAGTGAATAAAACCTACGTGAATAAGTTATTGATATTTATCAAAAATCGATCAATCAGTTCTAAATAATATCATAGTACAATCAACGAATTAACTTAAGCTATAACTGCAAATTAATCAGAATCAAAGAGTTCATCGAGAACAACCAATTCCTTGATTGTATTAAGATATCATTCAAAACTAATTGATAGATTTTTGATAAATATTCATAGCTTATTCACGTAGTTTTTATTCACCTTATTAATCATTTGCTTAGAATAAACGAACATAACCCACATGCCTACCTTCCGCGATGTATTGACAGTCAGCCGGCTTCTATCAACAATGGCTGCCGAGTTGCATCGACTGCGCGCCAAAATCACCCTAGGGATTGTTCAGCGCAACGAGTGGTTAGCCCGCTAAAATGACGTCATATTCGCTGTCCGGTAGCATGGATCCATTCGGTTTCAGGTGATTGTCACGGTATAAAGTAATTTGAGGCCCCAGTGCCGTATTTTTTGGAAAAGTCCTCAAACGATAAGTAAGATATGCAATTCTTTGAGGATCGTCCTCAAAGTATACAAAGGTCCCCAAAGTATAGATATCTATAGTCTATTTCTATAACCCTAGTCCCAGAATAAAACAATAAATATATTTATACCGTGATATGACGGTATATATCGAGATATACCCGAATACGTCGATATATGGTTGTATACCTATACCGAGATATGACGGTATACAGCGTAATTCTCACACGGAAAAAAAAAGATGTCGTCGCAGTAACAACAACCGTGTGATCAAATTTTCGGTGTAGGAGAAGCTCTCATTCTCGTCATAGTAACAACATCCTGACGTTCGTGTTGCTAACGTATCTGCTGAAAATACACTGAGATTGTGGTAAAGAAATTGTGGTACATTTAGCTAGTTTGCCTGTGTAGTCAACTACAAAATGTCGTCGTAGGAATAGCAATGCTTCCTGATTTTTCACCATTACAACAATTTGTGGCAAGGTTACAACTGACGTAGTGCGCGTTTCACCCATAGACTGGTACTCGTAACATCGACAATTCGTTTTGATTACAATCGCTGCTGTACACTACGCCGTTTACCACAAACTGTGGTAAAAATGGTAACGATTCACGATTTGTCACCATTACAACAATTTCTGGCAGGATTACAACTCACGTGGTGCACGTTTTACCTGTAGACTAGTACTTGTAACATCGACCATTCGTTTTGATTACAATCGCTGCTGTACACTACGCCGTTTACCATAAACTGTGGTAAAAATGGTAACGATTCACGATTTGTCACCATTACAACAATTTCTGGCAAGATTACAACTTACGTGGTGCGCGTTTTACCTGTAGACTGGTACTCGTAACATCAAACATTCGTTTCGATTACAATTGCTGCTGTACACTACGCCGCTTACCACAGATTGTGGTAAAAGTGGTAACGATGCATGATTTGTCACCATTACAACAATTTGTGACAAGATTACAGCTGACGTAGTGCGCGTTTTGCCTGTAGGCTGGTACTCGTAACATCGAAGATTCGTTTCGATTACAATCGCTGCTGTATGCTACGCTGTTTACTACAAACTGGAGTGAAAATGGCATCGATTGATCGATTTTGTCACCATCACGTCAATCGACGATATCGATTAGTGCATAACAGTAACAGTATACGTAATAATGAAATTGATTCTGAGCCGGATGTGTTTGACAATCGAAGAAACAGCCAATCGGTGCTCTAAATTTTTGCAATCCAGAGCGCCGATTGGCTGTTTCTAGAATTTTCAAACACATCCGGATCAGAATCAAGTTCATTATGTTACAGGAAGGATTTGGTCATCCTAGTCAATTTTTGCGATAATTTTTTTTTGTTATCAACAACTCGGAAGAAACCTATATCAGCTGCAGCAGAATGAATCCAAGTTTTCCTTTCCCATACATTTTGAGTTGTCAATTTTGAATTTGTTTGATAAAATAATCTTTAAATAATTATAACTCTGCTCTGGTTGGTCGAATACCAAGAAACAGGGATTAAAATGTCTGCCAGAAAATTCACTTTTCATCGGGTTAGATAAGGCCCCAACGTCTTTTTATATATTTATATATATAAATATATATATATATATATATTAGGGTGGCGCAAAAAAACCGACTATTTTTTTTTTTTGAGTCTCGAGTGAAAAAATGTTAGTTTTTGATGTTTTAAGAGGCCTCTCCAAAGGACAGCTCAAAAAAAATTTCTTTAGAGGTCGCTCCAAATTTTTTTAAATTTCAAAAATCGTCAAAAATCGATTTTTTTTTTTTTTAATTTTTTTTCTCGGTACGGTATAATTTTAGAGACAAAAAAAAAAAAAGTTTCTGAAAGTTTCAGTTCAAAATTCAAATTTTAAAAGGTTGCTCGTAATTTTTTTTAATTTATCAGTGCATTACTTTAGATTTTTTCGAGCGACCTTTTAATATTCACATTAAAATTCCATTCATTTTTTTTATTTTATTTAGTATAATAATCGATAAAAATACACCACGAGATCAACTAAAAATCAACCACAATATAGAAATCATAATTTTTAAAATCGTAAGTTATATCCCAATGCAAGTAAAATGAATTTAATACGAACTTTAAATAAATAATATGATATTAAATAATTTTAATAATTAACGATATAAATAATATAAATAATATATGATATTAATTTACCTAAAGTTGAAATCTGTTATAATTTAAAATTTAGTTTCAGAATTAATAACAAAGTTCATTGAAATATTGTTTAAATTTTATAGTTGATTAAATAAAATTATTGAATTAAAAAAAATTATGTTTTCTATATTGTGCTTGACTTTTAGTTCATCTCGTGGTGTATTTCTATCGATTATTGCACTAAATAAGAAAGATAAAATGTATAGAATTTTAATTTGAATATTAAAAGGTCGCTCGAAAAAAATCTAAAGTAATGCACTGATAAATTAAAAAAAATTATGAGCAACCTTTTAAAATTTGAATTTTGAACTGAAACTTTCAGAAACTTATTTTTTTTTTTGTCTGTAAAATTATACCGTACCGAGAAAAAAAATTGAAAACAAAAAAAAAATCGATTTTTGACGATTTTTGAAATTTAAAAAAATTTGGAGTGACCTCTAAAAAAATTTTTGTTGAGCTGTCCTTTGGAGAGGCCTCTTAAAACTTCAAAAACTAACATTTTTTCACTCGAGACTCAAAAAAAAAAAAATAGTCGGTTTTTTTGCGCCACCCTAATATATACGTTTACGTTTATTGTTCTTGTTGTGCCTTTCGGCGTTACAAACTCTCCACTGTATCTTAATCCTACTTAACTTATTCTTATTCCTACTTTCTCCTCTTTCCCTTCGTCCTACTCTGTTCCCCTCTCTTTCCCTCTCTTAGCTTTGTCTCTCTGTTTCCCGTGTCCTGACCTCTCTGCTTTGTTGTTCCGTCTGCTCCGTTCTACGCCTGCCCCGTTGGTAAACACGGTATTGAATAAAATACAAATCAACATAAAATAAATCGCCATACAATGTAACTGACACTAGCTTAGGGTAGTGTAATCATTTATATGCACGTGGGATGAACTAAAATAAAAATAAAATTAAAATAAAATAAAATAACCTATATACTTTCCAAAAAATAAATAAAAATCAAATTAAATAATATGAATCTTCCGAGTGCAACTGCCCGTGCCCGGTACGGCCGTAGTACGGTGCTGTCATGTAGCTGCTGCTAAAAGTCCTGTAAGGCCACACACATCTTATCTCATTTATTTTCGTCCTCTTTCCCTTCTCCGCTCCTTCTTTTTCCTTTCTCCTGTCCCCTTCTTCTTCTTCCCCTCTTCATCGCCTCTTCCCTTCTCCTCCCCTTTCTTCCTTTCCTCCTACTCCCCCGTTTCCAGCTGTATGCTCAGCTTCCTTGTCTCCTCTATTGCTTCTAATAATCTTTTTCCCCATACCTCTTTCCTCCTTTCCAGCTCTTTCCTTTCTAGCCTCTTCCTTTCCACCCTTTCCCTCTCTTCTCGTTCCTCTGTTGTCCTTCTTTCTCTCTCTTCCCCTCCTTTCTGCTCCTGTTCCCCTCTCCTGCTCCGTATTCCCCTTCTTCTCTCCTCCGCCTCCTTCTCCCTTTTCCTCCATTTCTCCTCCCTTTCTCTGAAGCTGATATCCTTCCACATCCTTATCCTGAATTTTTCCTCTACTCTCCCTTTCCCTTTTAACACCTTCTCTCTTTCCCTCTCACTCCTCATCCTCACCACCACCACCCCTCTCGTCTTGTCCAACTCCGTCCCTCCGCATTCCCACATTTCCTCTATCTGCACCTCTTCCCCCCCGGCTTCCTTGATCATTCTCACGGTCTCCTCGTTCCATCCTCTTCTCCCTTTTATCCCCTTTACTACTATATTTCTCTCTTTCCCGTCTTTCCTCCCTGTCCCTTCTTCTATTTTACTTCCTTCCTCCTTTCCCCCTTCCTTCTCCCGGTCAGGTCGGGCAGGGGGGGTCGACCCCTCGGCCCCTGCCCTTCCTTCTTCCCTACCTCTTCCTTCATTCTTACTTTCCCTCTTTAGCTCCTCCACTGTCCTCCTCATCTCCTCTATTTCCTTCTTCATCTCTCTCCACGTCTTACCGCCCTCTGCCATTCTTCTATTTTCTTCACTTAATTTCTCACTATCTTTACCGTTCTACTGCCTGTTGCATACTCCGCCACCCTAATATATATATATATTTATATCGGGCGGGGTGGGGGGTGGGGAGTGAATCTCGATTTTCGTCGAAATCCCCCCCATTACCTTCGCCACGGTTTCGATTTGAAGGGTGATTTTTTTTGTTTTTCAAATAACTCGCTTCTTTTCGATTCTAGAGTGAAAATGATGGGATCTAAAGTTGTGGGAAATCCAATTTCCCACAAATTCAGCCAATATAATTTTTACCCTAGGATTGACATTCACAAAGTTGGACTGCAAATGGAGGTAAAGAAACTGTTTTTTTTTTTTTTTAATTATCTAGTTTAATATCAAGTTTTACGTAAAAATTGTAATGGATAATCAGCTAGGGAATTTTATTTCCTGCAATTTAGGTTAGCGCCATTTTTACGGTAGGGTCGATATTTTCGAAGTTGGAATTGAAATAGGGGTGACAATTTTTTTTCTTCAAATCGTCTCGTTCATTATTAAGTTTGTCATAACAATAGTATTGAACAAATAAAGTTGCAGAAATTAAGATTCCCTACCTGATTATCCATTACAATATTTACGTTGAACTTGATAATAAACGCGAGAATAAACGAGATAATTTGAAAAAAAAAAACAGTTTTTTTACCCCTATTTGCAGTCTAAATCTATAAATATCGACCCCAGGGTGAAAATGATAATGACTCAACTTATGGGAAATTATTTTCCCACAGCTTTGAGTACCATCATTTTCACTCTTCGAAAATAAGCGAGTCATTTGAAAAACCAAAAAAATCACCCTTAAAATCAAGACAGCGGCGAATGCAATGGGGGGATTTTCCCTAAAATCGAGATTTACACTACCGACCACCCCCTTGTAAGTATAAGGAAAGAAAATCACTCCCCGAAATTAATTTCAGGTGAAATCCCATTTTGACTGGACTATATTGATTTGAGTGACATTGCGTTAGAGTTGAAGTAACCCTTTCTTATTCGAGAAATCGTGTATTATGAAGTACCGCTGACTGATAAATTATTGGTGCGAACTAAACTCGATTTCATCGTGATGAAATTTCGCTGCGCGGCAAAAATAAATTTAGATGGCTATCATGAATTTATTACAATGTATGGTGTGTTGGGCAACACCTACTAGTTGTAATCAACCGTATATTGATACAAGGTAAGAATTTTTAGATTAGAAAAACACTGCATCAATTAGCATTTTGGAAAATTAGCCTGCACCCACGCAACTAACGCCACGAATATATATGAGGGATATTCCTGATATAGCTATAAGTATTGAAAAGAGAAATTGGATATAATATCGTTTCTCAATTCGACCATCTATTCATGCACCCCTATTATAAATGAGTCCAGTATTTATGTTCATATTGACGAGATACGTTAATGAAAATCACTCCTTTAACAGACTTTATGAAATCGTAAATTTCGAGTAAATAATATTCCCGTTAATAATTAAAGTTGTCAAAACCATGCTAGCAACACCAACGATTTGGTTATTCGTAGCTCGGTTTTTTCGCGGCGGGTTTGTTGTAAAAATTACAAGTTAAATTGTAAATACTACACCGGCGCATCGCTGCCAATTTTATGCCCTAATATGGTCTTGTTAGCTAGTCAAAAAAGTGTTCAAGTGTTCTGCTTAATAACAAAAGAAATTCCTAATTGAAAAAAAAAAAAAAAATTAATCAAATGTGTATAAGAAGATGGACGACTTTGTGAAAGACATTATTGAGAAGTGGAATCTCGCATCATTGGTAAATTCTTTCAAAGGTAAGTAAATTTAAGTATATCTGTAAAAATTGATGCGAAATCAGTATATCGATGGCCTAAGTCTCAAATGTCGTAACCCACAAATGAAAAATTTTCCGAAAAAGAATCAAAAAAAGTCAAAAAAGTGAAAAAAAAAAAGTCAAAAGAGTGAAAAAAGTCAATTTCCGAAATTTTGTGGGTTACGACATTTGAGACTCAGGCCATCGATATATCGAATTCCTTGATGTAGGGAATCTTGATATCCCTCTATTGAAATAATACGTGGAATCTCAGCTCGAATCTCAGCACCTCTAGTCATTCACACGATTTTGTTTATGGGATCTTGGTAGCGCCCTTCAATTTGCGTAGCGTCATTCGATGCATTTATAATATGATAGACGAACTGTGCTTGAGATAGAGTTCGATTATCAGTAACCTATCATTAATTGTCGTATGTCTGAATATAGTGCAAGAGTTGCGATTGGGATGAAATTATTAATAAAAAAATTGTAGAATAAAGCATAAATAGGCCAGACAGTATATGAGTGCGTGCGGTCTGTATCAATGCAAAACTACAATGTATTTGTGAATTGACTGACGAATACCAAAATGGGAAAGAAGTCTCGTAAAATACAAGAGCTTTGAAAATACGAATATATTTCCATTTAATGCGATTCTAAATTATTTGTTCCACTTCGCGAGAAACTGCTTTGAATTTTAATTTTTGGATAAACCCACTTGAAAATTAATCTGATTTACGCTTCGAATTTATAAGAACAAACTAATTGACAAATGATTTTGACAATTATTTCAACTTGTAACGATCCAAAACATATTCAATGGTACCGCCAAAGATATTACACAACACCTGTTCGACCTCTGATCTCCCGGAAATAAGGTGACCTCTCTCTCTCTTAATTGAACGACGTGATCATGAGCAGACGCGTGACAATTTAGCTCCATATACTCGCCTGTAACGATATATCGAGCATTGATATAAGAGATTTATAAAAGACTTATCGCAATGTTTAGATCTTCACTATAATTTATTCTAGGTTCATATTAAAAAATCTCATTTTATTTAGTTTAATGAGTAAAAATTGAAAAAAAAAAAAATAAAAAAATTGCACCTCATAATCGACATGCGGTCTTGGTCATACTCGAAGACTTAATATCTCCACGGAATAGAACAAGCTAAGAAAGTTAATAATTAATGAATTCATAACAAAATTATAATGATTTGATTGAAAGCACGAAAAAAAAAGTTTATTTGTTTTATGTTGTATCGTAAATTTCATGATGCTGCACGTTTGTCTTCAATAAAAATTGTCCATTGTCTGTGCCCGAAATTTGCAATCTTATTATTTTATCAGATTAAAATTCCATTACATCTTTAAACAGCACTGTGTCGTCTTCAGAATTGAATACACCTAATTAAACCAAAACCAAAAATTATGATTGAAAAAAAAAAAAAAAACTTTTATTAGCATTTTATAACACTCTACAAGAATTGTATCTACGATGTAAGAAAATAGTGTTCCAGCCGATAAAATCTTTCTTAAAGGGAACATTAAAATAAAACTATAATTCGGATCAAAATCTCCATTAAATAATTCATCTATTTTTTATATGCAGTATAAATTCTTTTCCATGTCCAAGTAACCTTTCAATCTTTTGGAATATTGAAAAAAAACAAAAAATTGTAACAAATGTAAAGTAAATAAATACAATCCTTACAAACTTCCAGATTAGTAATTCAATAAGTGGATAAAAAAGTCATGCAAAAATGAACTCTTTACATTTTTGTTTCCAGATAATGATATTGATGAAGAGGTTTTCAAAGTACTTTCTAAAGAAATGATAATTGAAATGATACCCGAAGTGGGCTTGAGATTCAAATTTGAACAACGGTACAAAGAATTTAAAAAAGAAATTGGAGTGGTAGATGATACTCCCGATACCATTTCAGTCAAATCTGATTCGAGCGCGAGTACATCTACCTCTGTTTCAATTTCGTTTGCTGCTGAAGTCAACCCAGGTATCTTTTTCACATACAGATTACCGACTCAATTATACCTACTCTTTCAATAAAATACTCTTGAATGGTACTGCAGTGATATAACAATAGTGTGAGATATACATATTCCTGAATTTCGAGTTTAAATTGTGAAAATTTGCACCTGATGATATATTTTTTATCATCTGCGATAATATGCTAAACGTGGCAATTAAACGTAGCTCATGGCGAGCAGCTAGACTTGTCGATATATTTTTCTAATCTCAAATTAAGTACATCTATTACAATGCTAATTCGTTTGGAAACGTATCCAGTCACGTATATGTTTAGTAACACAGGAACTTTGACAATTCATATATCGCCTTATATTTCCTGTACAGAACAATTAGAGGAAATGTTGCTTGCCAGCTCTAAAGGTAAACTGATTCTTAAGAAATTTGAAAATCTGAAGGTATTGGATCGATCACAGTTAGCATCATTCATTATCGACAAAGAAACAGAAGCAGAAGCAGACACCAGGTACTTTCGATTATAGGTCATTCACTATCCAAAATATAACTCCTCAAAATACCATACAGAAGTCGAAATAATAGTGGAAAATGTTTGCTGTAAAAGTGATTCAATTAGCCAAGCCTATTTGGAATATACATTGATTTAGTCAACAACAATTTGGAATATACATTGATTCAGTCAACAACATTGATTTAGGTTGTAGCCTGGTTTTATTCATTCCAATCTAACTGCTACAAAAATTCCATGAATGAAATATATTTGGAATTGTAATAATCATCGCTGTTTTTTTAGCTATGCATTTTTTTTTATATGAATAGTATCAGTTATGCTTGACTTTCCTTATTTAGAATAACGTCGCAACGATTCGAGGCTTGGGCTCCACGAATTAGTCATGTCTTTCCCGGAGAGTGCAAAGAATTGTATTACGTTCCATACTCTAAAGGAACCACGGGCCCAGTATCTGCAAGAGGGATGCTCTGGGATAAGTACGTCAATAAGCGGAGTACAGTACTGCGTCAAATTGGCATGCTACCAACACGCTATGGTACATTGAATGGTAAGTAGATGAATGAATACTGTTTTTATTATTTCATGCAATTTCGTGACAAACACTGATTGTTACAGAAGAGTGCACATTTGATGTTCCAGTACCAACAGAGACTCTTGAGTGGCTCAGAAATAATATCGAACCTTTGGAGGAACTTTTGAAAAAGTGGGCTGAGACGTGCTCCGGTAGACTAGATAGTGCCCAAATAAATACAGTCTATGAGTACTTCCAAACCTACAAGGGCCTCATGCTTTCGACAGGCTATTCACTTGTGAGTTTGTTCATCTTTCTAAAGTACAGCCAGATTGTATTGGTTATTGAACGGAGATGAAATTTTTATCTGCTTCTGGGGTTTACAATCTCTACATTTTTGGAGGAAATGGACATGATACCATTGAATGCAGTGATGATTTCGTTCTTATGCTTCAATACGGTGAACCGTTTAGCAATACTGCAATAGTACAAAACGAGTCTTTCTGGGATTCAATAAACTTATTTTCACTGATTTAAATTAAAAGTATCTAAGCTATATACGCGCTAAACTACGATAAATTTGAACGTTATGTCTAGGTGGATATTGATTTTACATATTTGCACGGAGAAACCAGTAACAAGTGGCTTGTCGAATGGCCTGCTATGGCAGCTAAGATCATCCAATGTGCGCAGAAGAAGACCGACAAATCGATTAAATCTTTTCTCACAGAGCATTGTGACCTTATTTCTAAAGGTGATTTTGACTATTTCCCCATATTTGGATATCAAATAATCATGTAGTTTGTTACTGTCGAAACAACATAATGTTGAAACTATTAAGACACAGAGTAGTAGGTCTTTTGTCTGAATTATTTGTTAGCAATGTTTACGAGCTTTAATAATCATTATAGTGTGCTATCTTGCAATCCTATTTGAATAACACTTGGTAAATTTCGACAACTATAACATTTATTTGATTGATATTTCTGTAATAAGTAAATCAATTTATCCGCAACTTTACAGAAGCTTGTGAACTAATTGCGCTTTTACTGCTGCCAATGCTGCTGGGTACAGTTACATTAAAGTCAAAACAAGTTGGAAAACATTGGAGACCATCACGTCTGGAAGTGCAGGAGAGCTTCATATTAAACATCCCAGTAAGTTGTTTTCTTTCTGTTTATTTCACCTCCTGCGATGCCGGATTGCCACAATTAATTATCATTGATGTGCTGAATAATCGGACCTACAGAGCGATCTGATGAAAGTGGTTTTCCTGATGGTAAGGCAGTTCGTTTTTTTTTCTTCAAAGTGATGCCCTTTTTACTGACATCTTATTTGTCTATGACTGATATCAACAGCTACGCTAATACCGCTACGTCGTCTGCAGATGTCAGTCATAGACGTATAAGATATCAGTAGATAGGTCGCCAGTTTGAAGAAAAAAACCGACTGCCTTACCATCAGGAAAACCACTTTCCTCAGAATCGCTGTGTATAATAGGAACAAGCTATTGAACTTTCATTTGTTATCAAAATATTGCTAACTACTGTTTATATTTTGGTTCTGATAAAATCCTCATGGTTTACAGACAATAGATAATTGCCGGATTAAACTAAAAGTAAGGAAGGACTTTCTTCGGAAGCAAAAATTGACTGATCAACCTTTTCCTGTATTTATTGGTCCTTTGGACCGTATCTCTAACGCATAAGTTGTTATCAACGATGTAACATATTCATCACCTTCCGCTCTGAAGGCATTTGAAACAGCCAAATATCCTGCTGAGTCTGAGCACGTGTGGGTATTTATTGAGAGGCACTTATTCCACATTAGAACTGGTTCTAAGAAGAACTACGTTTCTGTGAATAAGCTCATCTCTGATTTGAACTCCATTTGAAATTTGATATTGCTTCATACATTTGAAAATGAAGTGTTTCAAATGTGATTCATCTTTGCAAACCATAGGGAATTTGATATTACATCTAAGATATTTCCATAGACTTAATAGTGACGACACCTTTCAATGCGCCGAACACAACTGTGGTAGACTTTATGGCAATCTTGCGACTTTCAGAAAGCATATGAACAACTGTCACTTACCCACTTTGTCTCAGAAGCCTAATGAAATTCTGAATCATACTAATGCTATCAATCACACAAAAATCGTTTCTAACTAAGAGATACGTAACAGCAATTCAGAATCTGTTGTACTACCGAATCCCGGAGAAGAGCTAAGAACTGACTCGACCATTAACAAACCAGAATTAGACTTAGAAAAAAAATTTGCTAAATATATTTCAGCCTTGTATAATAACCCATTGATTCCTCGAAATGTCGTGCAATTAGTAGTTGATCATACCATACCATTATTGACAGATATTTGCATTCCGGCACTAGCCTCATTAATTTCCAAGAAAATCATACCGATCAAAGATGTAGACAATCCTACAAAATTGTCCGAAAAGATGGGAATGATACTAAATTCTGCCATAGCACCTATAAAACAGTTCAAAACAGAGTATAGGAGATTACAATATTTCGAAAAACACTCTTTTTTTATTACTCCCAAAAATATTTTAATTGGACAAACCATGTCAAGCAAAGTCGTCAACGATGTGGTAGTTAATGAAGCAGCAGACATCTACGCTAAGTTTATTCCTTTGCGAGAAACATTGAAGGCTATTTTTGAGTTGCCAAACTTTCTTCAAATAGTCAAAGACCATGTGAGTGCTCTCCAAAGTGATGTTCATATACTGTCCAATTTCATTCAAGGTGATATATGGAAGGAAAGGTCCTGTTTGCATGGCGGCAAAACAGTGTTTCCCTTATTTCTCTACTTTGATGATTATGAGGCTGGAAATGCTTTGGGATCACACTCAGGCAGCAATAAGCTTGGTGCTGTGTACGTCTCAGTACCATGCATTCCACCTGCATATGTTTCGCGTTTAGATCATATAAGCGTGATTCTCAAGTGGCGGAAAAGATTTCACATGCAGATTCCTTATCAAAATCTAAGAATAAAGTTCCTTATCAAAAACTTCGAGGGACCGCTCGTCCTTGAGTTATAGAAGGTTTAGTCAACCCTATCAGACGGCCGTAATGTGACGTGCTCAGTCTCGTAGCAATCCTGAAAAATTGATAGTGCCCGCGTCGCATGAACTTTGCCTGAAATTTAGTTTTTTATTCCGTAATTTTCAGTTCTTACGTCGTCCGGTCGGTCATTCTCGTGCCCTGCGTCGTTCGCCCCGTAGTTGACGTTGTTCAGGTGGTCAAACTATTGACTTACGTTCCCCAGGTCGTCCGCTTCGTAGTTTTTCACTCTTGTTGTCTTTGGGTTGTTGATTTCCGTCCTCCAGGAGTTTCGCCCCGTAGTTGACGTTGTCCAGGTAGTCCAACTGGTGACTTACATTCCCCAGGTCTTTTGCTTCGTAGTTTTCATTCTAGTTGTCGTCAGGCAGGTGATTTTCGACCACCAAAATTCTTACTACGTTTTTGATGTTGTCCAGGTGTTCGAATTGATAACTTCCGATCCCCAGGTCGTCCGCTTCGTAGTTTCACTTTCGCCCCGTAGTTTACGTCGTCCAAGTAGTGAAATTGATGACTTCCGATCCCCAGGTCATTCGCTTCGTAATTTTCACTCTCGTTGTCCTTGAGATGTTGATTTCCGGGATCCAGGACTTTCGCCCCGTAGTTTAGGTTGCCCAGGTGGTCAAACTGGTGACTTACGTGCCCCAGGTCTTTTGCTCTGTAGTTTTAATTCTAGTTGTCGTCAGGACGACCTGGAGATCGAGGGTCATCAGTTCGAACACCTGGATATTGTCAAAAACGTAGTGAGAATTCTGGAGGTCGGAAATCACCTGCCCGATGACAACTAGAATAAAAACTACCAAGCAAAAGACCTGGGGAACGTGAGTCGCCAGTTTGACCACCTAAACAACGTTAACTACGGGGCGAAAGTCCTGGATCACGGAAATCAACAGCTCGAGGACAACGAGAGTGAAAACTACGAAGCGGACGTCCTGGGAAACGTAAGTCACCAGTTGGACCCCCTGGACAACGTAAACTACGGATCGAAAGTCCTGGATCACGGAAATCAACAACCCGAAGACGTACCACGAGAGTAAAAACTACGAAGCGGACGACCTGGGAATCGGAAGTCATTAATTCGAACACCTGGACAACGTCAAAAACGTAGTGAAAATTTCGGTGGTCGGAAGTCACCTGCCTGATGACAACTAGAATGAAAACTAGGAAGCAAAAGACCTGGGGAACGTAAGTCACCAGTTTGACCACCTGGACAACGTCAACTACGGGGCAAACGACGTAGGGCACGAGAATGACCGACCGGACGACGTAAAGACTAAAATTACGAAATAAAAAACCGAAATTTCAGGCAAAGTTCATGCGACGCGGGCACTATCAATTTTTCAGGATTGCCACGAGACTGAGCACGTCACATTACGGCCGTCTGATTGGGTTGACTAAACCTTCTATAACTCAAGAACGAGCGGTCCCTCGAAGTTTTTGATAAGGAACTTTATTTTTAGATTTTCATAAGGAATCTGCATGTAAAATCTTTTCCGCGACTTGAGAATCACGCTGATATTTAGCAATGCTTTTCTATTCAAATGATCGGAAGATATTTGGTAATTCTGCAATTTTTGGAAAACTTATTGATGAACTTAATCATCTCAAAACCGAAGGAGTTACTATCCGTACTGGCTCAAGACAGAGATCGTATATTCTGAACTGAGTTTTATGCTCGGAGACAACCTAGGTCTCCATAGCATCTTGGGCTTGGTGGAGAGTTTCTCAGCTAACCATTGTTGTAGATTCTGTAAAATTGACAAAGCTCGCTCCAGAACCACGTGTATAGAAATGGTAGAACTTTTAAGAATAGAAGATAATTACAAAAATTATTTACTACTGAATGATGTCTCAGCGACAGGAATTAAAGAGCCCAGCATTTGGAACAAAGTGATAGGATTTCATTCCGCTCAGAATATTAGCGTTGATGTAATGCATGATGTTGCAGAAGGTGTATGTAAATACGTAGTCACACCAGTACTCGAATATCTAATTTTGGAAAAAAAGTTTTTCACTATTGATGCACTCAATGCTCGCATGAATCTATTTAAGTACGGACATTCTGAAATTTCGAACAAACCACCCCCAATTACAAATGAGAATTTAAGGAATGGCATTAGAATGTCTGCGTCTGAGATGATATGTTTCATACGGTATTTGAGCTTAATGGTTGGAGACCTGGTTCCTGTAGGAGATAAAGTTTGGCAATTATACCTAATGTTGGTAAAAATCATGCAAATTGTTACATCCCCCAAATCGCACAGGGGTATGTATACAACCTTACAAACACTAATAGCAGATCACCATTCCTTGTATATGGATCTCTTTAAGATAAATTTGAAGCCTAAATTTCACCATATAGTTCATTATCCGAGAATATTGCGACTTGCTGGCCCTTTAGTCCACTATTGGTGTATGAGGTACGAATCAAAGCACAGACAATCAAAAATGTACACAAACGTGTGTTGTTCGCGGAAGAATTTGATACATTCGCTAGCCATGAAGCATCAACTGATGTTGTGCCACTTTATTCAAAGTTTTAACTATTTAGAGAAATTCAACATGGGTCCTGTTGAAGAGGTAGATCATAGTACTGTGAATCATCTAATTTCTTGTGACACTTTGAACATATTCCGTACCGAGTGGGTTAACATTTCGGGAACACAGTATAAACTGGGAATGACAGTTATCGTTACTATTAATGAGTTTTGCCTGCCAGACTTTGGTATTATTTCGGATATTATAATCGTCGATGATGAAGTTTACTTTATAATGTCTCCAGCAATATCTTTGTGCTTTGATGATCACTACCATGCATATCAGGTACGCATCAGTACCTCCGCCAACGACAAAATTGCAACCAAATTCAAGGCGCTGCCTAATACAATCCCCTGTCTATGTGTTGAAAAAAAACAGTGAACATACATTGCAACACGCCACTTGATTTGAATTATAAATTTGTTTACACATCAGATACATTCTTATAGTTAAAAATAAGATACTACTTGATATTTCAATGGATTGGAAAGATGAATCGCATGAAAAACAAATGCTGGCTGGAAAATTTAGACGGAATTGAAAAGTTTTTATACTTGAAAATAAGATATTCCAGTATATATTATTATAATGTTGAATATGTCACAGAATACAAATTGAGATAAGAATAAATTATCTTTTGTTGACAACGATGAAGCTAATTTTTAGGGCGTATGTAGTTTGGAAACGTTTTGAAAGTTCAACATAAGATATTATTTTATTATATATTATTAATGTTAAATAAGCCACTAAGTACAAGTTGATAAGAATAAACGATATTCTGTTGACAGCGATGAAGCTCATTTTTAGGGAGTAGTTTGGAGAAACGTTCTCGAAGTTAAAAATAAGATATTTTTTTTGAATATTATTAATGTTAAATAAGTCACCAAGTACAAATTGAGATAAGAGTGAACTATATGTTATTATTTATATAATTTGACATAACGTGTTAAATTCATCTTATGTCAATTGTCAGTAAGATACTTAGTTCTGTGATTAGTTTTTTTTTTTTTTTTGTTTTCATCAATTGTTGTCAAGACTGGTTTTGAAATTGATGTGAAAGACTCGCAAAACATATTTTTTGAACTTATCCGTACAATATGTATCTCCTAATGTTTTTTGTGATTTACATGTGAACTAGTGTATAAGTATATATCCATGTATGTACAACTTTATAACATAGCATTAGCATGAATCAACGAATTTGTTCATACAATCAGAAGAATAATAATCAGTTTATTTCATACATCCCAGTGCTCAAAATAAATAAGTTTGATACACGAATATTGAAATGTTGTGTTTCGTCCATAATCCAACAATCCTGATATCGGTATAATCCTAGATCCAGAAAGGATCTTGTACATGATTATTACGGTGGTCCTTATTTGAGGTCTTGATGAATTTTCATGTAGCTGAGCCGCAAGTAGTTTACGAATGAGTAAAAAAAATCGCCACGAAATCGCGGCCCCCTATTTCAACTCTTTGGTCCCCAGAAATGAGAATGAATTTTTCTATTTAAAATACATCTATTTCTACTCTAATTCATATTTGTGTTTTATTAAAGGACTGAATATGTTTTCAAAACAGTTGTGATTGTAGGAAATTAGTAGATAGAATACTACCGTTTGGTTAGAGATATCGCCTAATTTGTTGGGAATTGGTGCTAATACATCTTACCAAATAGAAGCATACTATACCGTGACAATCACGTGAAACCGAATGGATCCATGCTACCGAAAAGCGCATATTTCGTATTTTTAGCAAGTTAACCACTCGTTGCACTGAAAACCCCTAGGGTGATTTTGGCGTGCGGTCGATGAAACTCGGCAGCCATTGTTGGACATTGTTGTTGGAAACCGGCTGACTGTCAATACATCGCGGAAGGTAGACATGTGGGGTTATGTTCGCTTATTTTAAGCAAATGATAAATGAAGTGAATAAAACCAACGTGAATAAGTTATTGATATTTATCAAAAATCGATCAATCAGTTTTAAATAATATCATAGTACAATCAACGAATTAACTTAAGCTATAACTGCAAATTAATTAGAATCAAAGAGTTCATCGAGAACAACCAATTCCTTGATTGTATTAAGATATCATTCAAAACTAATTGATAGATTTTTGATAAATATTCATAGCTTATTCACGTAGTTTTTATTCACCTTATTAATCATTTGCTTAAAATGAACGAACATAACCCCACATGTCTACCTTCCGCGATGTATTGACAGTCAGCCGGCTTCTATCAACAATGGCTGCCGAGTTGAATCGACCGCGCGCCAAAATCACCCTAGGGATTGTTCAGCGCAACGAATGGTTAGCCCGCTAAAATGACGTCATATTCGCCAATATTCGCTGTCCGGTAGCATGGATCCATTCGGTTTCACGTGATTGTCACGGTATACTAATTTCTTACAGTCACGATTGTTTTGGAAAATATCCAACCTCGTAATAAATATACATTGAAAACACAGTGAAAATATTTGTATCTTGAAGAGCAAAATTTAATCTCTTTTTGTGGGACAAGACAGTTGAAATAGTGAGCTGCGATTTAAAAGGGTTTATTTTTACCCAGTTTAGAACTACTTCCGGGCTAGCTCCATGATAATTCATCCAGACCTCGAATAATAACCACACTAATGGTTGTACATTCAAAAACAATGCTGCTGAAATAGCTATGTATTGTGGTATTGGCAGCAATACCTGGTATACCTGCACCAGAATTTGATGTATGAGGAACAGCCAATTGTTGTAGCGGTTGCAGTTGCGGCTGTACCGTGTAACAGCCTTCGGATGTACACGTCAAAACGAAATGTCGTCGCAATTACATTCCAGCGATTGTAGGATGTACGAACGTTGTTGTGCTGTGTAACAATTAAGTCAACCCAATCAGACGGCCGTAAGGTGACGTACGTGGTCAGTCTCGTAGCAATCCTGAAAAATTGATAGTGCCCGCGTCGCATGAACTTTGCCTGAAATTTCGGTTTTTTATTTCGTAATTTTTAGTCTTCACGTCGTCCGGTCGGTCATTCACGTGCCCTAAGTCGTTCGCCCCGTAGTTGACGTTGCCGAGGTGGTCAAACTGGTGACTTACGTGCCCCAAGTCTTTTGCTTTGTAGTTTTAATTCTAGTTGTCGTCAGGACGACCTAGGGATCAAAAGTCATCAATTCGAACACCTGGACAACGTCAAAAACGTAGTAAGAATTTTGGTGGTCGAAAATCACCTGCCTGACGACAACTAGAATGAAAACTACGAAGCGAAAGACCTGGGGAACGTAAGTCACCAGTTTGACTATCTGGACAACGTCAACTACGGGGCGAACGACGCAGGGCACGAGAATGACCGACCGGACAACGTAAGGACTAAAAATTACGGAATAAAAAACCGAAATTTCAGGCCAAGTTCATGCGATGCGGGCACTATCAATTTTTCAGGATTGCTACGAGACTGAGCACGTCACATTACGGCCGTCTGATTGGGTTGACAAACCTTCTATAACTCAAGAACGAGCGGTCCCTCGAAGTTTTTGATAAGGAACTTTATTCTTAGATTTCGATAAGGAATCTGCATGTGAAATCTTTTCCGCGACTTGAGAATCACGCTGTATACTGAGATATACCCGAATATGTCGATATATGATTGTATATACATACTCAGAAATTGCGGTATATACCGAGACATATCCAGACATGAAGGTATTGTGACGTTGCACTTTATGCAGACGTCCCGGGTTACGTACACCCAATAGAAACAGAACACGGCCGGCAGGATACTGCAGTGGCGGCAAAGACAGATCTAGGCAGGATAATATTATTTCTAATCATCTGTATTATTTTGCATTCTTCTCCCATGAAAACTGTATTTCGCGCTTCGGCGTGAAACGAGTCGGACTACCACCGAGGGACGACCCCGAGGTGAAACTTCGCCGAGGGCGATAAGTCGCCGTGGATGCCTACTACGACGGCGTATAGGGCTGCAGCGGAGCTCCTGATGTACCAAAGCCTCCCGTCGTCTGATGACTCCTCAGCCTGGTGCTGAACCACAGTTTTCGTCTCGCAACTGGATGTCTTGCTCACAGCGTACACGGCTGTGGGAAACTACAACGAAAAGCCTTCTGTTATCAAGACTTATCGGCCAAGAACCGAACCAGCTTTCATCATCTACCGTTGCGATCTTTGACACACCGTTAAGTTGGCCTTGAAAGCCCACGGGGAAACTACGATCGAGGAAGCGGCAACAATCCCACGAGGGAGATCCGAGTGAACCACCGTGGCGCCGATGGTGGAGTAAGGTGAAGATCCGGTGCAGGGTCACCAAAACTCCAGCCAGATCCTACAGTTATGAAAACCTCTGGTGGGTGGACGACTGTGGTGTTACCCTTCTTCGACAAAGGACGGAGAGTACCAAAAACGACGAACGGCGAGTCAAACTCCCCGCGAATATAGTTGGAGCGTCAGCATAGATCGGCTCCAAGAGAAAGGAGAATTCCCGAAAAACCGTCAAAAGGGTCCTAGCGCGACGTCAACCACCTGTCCGTCAGATCCTCCCCTCTATGACAGATAATTAGGCCAATCACAGGCGCACGTGACGACGTACGTACGAAATCGCAACACCTCGAGCCTAAGAAACCTACAGGATTCCTTCTCTTCTGCGTTCGACTGCCGGCCGTGACACACGCTCCATATTATACCGTACCGTACCGAGTCTTTTTCTAAATTATAATATATCATTTTCGATTAGCTTCCATAGTTTGATTTACAAAGTAAAGTTTCACTGCTAGTGCCTTGAGGCCAGTAATACAACCGAAGGTAAGCCTGTTTAATTTATTGTAAGGCCACGAGTTAATTTTTCCTAATTATTCTCGAGTACGATTACTTGATATAGTATTTTGTTACGCAGGCGTTGGACCACGAGGTCCCGTCTTGCTGTAGTTTTCTTAGTTGAATCTTTCCTGTATCGTCTCGTAATCAATCCTTCTATAGTATTTTTACTGATTGGTGAATTAGCTCGTGACTGGCTGGTTGATTGTTGCTTAGTTTGTTCCGAAGTATTCTTCGCTTGAGATATTGCTATTAGTGATTTCTATTTTCTATTCTCTATTTGCTAATTTAGTTGCGGACCTAGGTGTCCTATAATTGGTAGTTTAGCTACCTAATTTGTAGTTTGCATGGTAGAAAATTAAAATCTGATCTGTCTCGCCTACCCTGTAGTATAGTGAACGCGGAAGTAGCCGTGGAAAATCTAACCTCGTATCGTATATTTTGCCCATTATTCTGAGGAATAATTCTTCTATTGTTGGAAGAGTTTCCACCTTAAGATAAGTTAGCGAGTAATTTATAGTGACCCACGGGTCCAATTGATTGATAATTATTAGTTTCCTCTCATTGCGAGAAAATATCCTTGTATTGTGTCGAACCTTCTAGTTTTCCATTCTTCTATTTTCCTGATTTATCAGTTTTGTGACTTATCTAAGAAAATTGTCAATTACCGTACCGTTTTCTTATGAAGAAGTTATCAATAAATTAATTGATGACAATTTAAACCTGTGTTATTTCTGAGCAAATAATAACTTCATTGGTTACCCCTCCCCTCTACCCTCCGATTTCTACTCTGAATTAGCCGAGCACATCCGTCGTGAATCTCTAGAGAATTATCCTAATTGTTCATAACTGACGCGACAGCGTCTGGCGCCCAACGGAAAATTTAAGTATTTTTTTTGATTATTATTCATTATTACATCAAACTAGAGATCAACGCCGTAGGGTATCGCGGAGAGTTTTCCTCTACCTCTTTCCTCGGCAGGAAAACGCGTTACAGTATATACCGAGATATACCCGAATACGTCGATATATGGTTGTATATACGCAGAAATTGCGGTATATACCGAGATATACCCGAATATGTCGATATATATCCTATGTACATTTATTTACCCTATATATACTCATTATATGCCTATATGCCCATATACCTCCAAACCTCGCGGTATGTATTATAACCTTCCATTTACCTAAGGACAACTCGTACATATTCCCGTATGTACCGATATTTACTCGTGTATGATCACTCCAATTACATTTGACAATTGTAATTAGGATGAAAATAGATACTTATTATAAATGTAATTAGTAATTGAATTTGTCCTAATTACAAATTACAAATGTGATTAGTAACTGAATTCTTCCCAATTACAAATTACAAATGTAATTAGTAATTGAATTTGTCCTAATTACAAATTACAAATGTGATTAGTAATTGAATTTTTCCTAATTACAAATTACAAATGTAATTAGTAATTGAATTTTTCCTAATTGCAAATTACACATATAATTAGTAATTCCAATGTAATTAATTACAATTTGTAATTAGTGATGCCCAACACTGTTTCGAACACAAAATTGCACAAAATTGCTCATCCATACGGCACTGAATTGTTGACTCATAATAAACAATCCTGACTCCCCCTTGAATTATTATTATTCAATATTTCGTTGATTTATTTCCTAGTTCCAAATTTTTTATATGACGAATTTGCTGACTGAATTTTTGTTTTTATCTACAATTTTCGGAATGACCATCGACAAGGTTTGGTCATGGTCGATAAGTAGTGACTAAGTTATTCGAATGATATCTCGATCGATTATTCAAGTAATCATGATTATTTTCCGAAACGACCATCACTCCGATTCTGTTGAAGATGTTTAGGTTGCGTTTAAAAAGTAAAAAAAAAACTCGCGCGAGTCTTTGATTCGTATTAGTCCGCCAGCACTCGGAAAGAGACCGAAACGCATCCTGAGTGTGTGTGTGAGTCGACCGATGCGCGGCCAGCACAACCTGTTGTTAGTTAGTCTACAAGAAGAATCTCTGGGAGAACGTTTTGTAATCTAAAGTCAATCATAATAAAATCATATTATATCCCACGTTAACAGTGTGACTTACTTACTATCCTCACTTATAATCCCTAAGATCCAACAGATTCTAATATTATTCACTGATTTTGATTGTATGAGAAGGTATCAAGCGATTAAGATCAGGGAAACTAAAGTTATCAAGCAGGTTGGAGTTAACGACACCCAACCTAAAACGATGCACATTACAAAACAGACGACGACCTGTACCTTGAAAACTACGATGCGGAACACCCGGACGACGAAAACTGCGAAGCTAATGACCTGGACGACGGAAACTACGGAGCTTGCGACCTGAACGACGGAAATTATGAAGTTTACGACCTGGACGACGAAAACTATGAAGTTTACGACCTGGACGACGAAAACTACGAAGCTAACGACCTGGACAACGGAAACTACGAAGCTAACGACCTGGACGACGAAAACTATGAAGATTACGACCTAGACGACGAAAACTACGAAGCTTACGACTTGGATGACGAAAACTATGAAGATTGCGACCTGGGCGACGAAAACTGCGAAGCTAACGACCTGGACGACGGAAACTACGATGCTAACGTACCTGTTTGTCCTTTATCCTATTATCCATTGTCCTTTTTTTTAATTGTTTCATTCTGGATTTACCTATTGCTACGTATTTGCTTATCATGTGTACGATCTGAGTTCAGTCTACTTCGTCGTCAGTTTTGTTAGGCAAGTAGTTTCTGGATAACATGCCAGCTACATACATGTATTTTCCGGGTAGGTATTTCATATTCAAGTCGTAGTTGATAAGTTTCATCTTCAGTTTCTGTAAGCGTGTTGAATCTATCTTTGAGATTTCTTTTTTTCAATTCCAAATTTTTCAATTCCAAACTTTTATTATTCTACAGGTTATTGGCAGTTGTATCTGATTTCAATGCTTTTGTATGTTGATATTCATCAACCAATCGAGTGAGCGAGCGAACGAGCACAACCTTTGATTATTTTTCGGTTGAGTGATCTACACTTTAATGGACTTGGTGAGAGGTTTTTGCACCAAAGGTGCTTTTTGGGGTTGATTTCACTACATTTTGTAAAATTTTGCTTGGCCACCTAATAATTGTGCTCGCTCGCTACGCTCGCTCGGTTGTTTCAGACTATTTTATACCGCCCGGAGTCCCTCCATAAGCAGGAACGTCAACAGCAACGAGCACGTGTGTGCTCATAATTTTCCCCAAGTCTCAAATTTGTAGACTGACGCGTAATGTACTTTCATTGCGCTTACAAATTGTTCCATTACAATAATTCTTTATACGTCTACAACAAGGGCCGGCACACTCATTAGGCCAAGGCGCCAACACTGTAAATCCACTCAACCGTTCTACCGGTACTAATCCTTTTAACGCCATTTCTTGGATTTTGGCAGGCATGGGTGGGGATATGCATGTATGAAAAGACCCGGACGGTGGACGCAATTTTTTCCGTCCCAAATAGACCGCACACCCCTCATTCCCCCCGAACGCTGCCCCTACCATCGAACTTTACGGTAAGGACAAGTGACCGTTTTCAGGTAAGCCGAGGGACTTCACGGTCGTAGTAATCGCCACTTAGAATCAGGCTGGCGCCGAGCGCCAGGCCGTGCCGACCACTGGTCTACAACATCTGACCCTGCGTGCAGCTCTCCAATCTCAGCCGGGCTTGGGACCAGCAATGGTGGAGTTAACTGCACGCAGGGTTATATGTTCATAACAGTATTTCAAAATTCAAAATTCGAATATTATTATACATGGACTTCAATAAGCAATTAGGTTCTGACCAACATTTTTGGAAGGTTATTTTTAAAGGTCAATCATCATGTATTTTCATTATATATGGATTAAAAAATTATCTCCACCGAAGGTCAAAGCACTACGTTGACGTGGAGTGTAGAATAAAGTCTATCGGAGTCCAACACACAACGTCGACTGACAGTCTCGTTTTTACTAGATGATACGGAGATACATTATAAAACTCGTCGGAATCCTATGCATAACATTGACTCACAATTTGAGTCCAAGCAGACGAACCTACGGAAACGCGCTTAACATGGAGTTTGAAAAGAAATTCGTTGCACTCTCACGTTTGAACTAGACTTTATTAGTCTGGCTCCTTGCCGTTCCTTATATCAAATCATGCTATCCTCATATTTCCAAACTTCAACATTTTCTCCTGATTTTCTCTTATCAGACTTCTTCAGGTGGTAACTTGCTAAATAACTGAACCCCAAAAACCGTTTCTTCCGATAATTGCATTCATAAATGAAAATGAGCCAAATCTACAATGTATAGGTGAATAAAATTAAGAGGTAATAGTCAGTTAATAGTCATCTGGGTTGCGATTCTGTACTTCTCCGCTAACTCCGCTAACTCCGCTAACTCCGCTAACTCCGCTAACTCAGCGGAGACCGTTGGTTGGCTGAGCAGCGTCCAATCGCAGATCATTTCGGATCGGTCAGTACAGTCGTACGGTGGCGCCGTGGGCTTGGCCCGCCCGTTAGTCGCAATGAACGCGAGGCCCACTTACACTTGATATACATACATATGTACCACAAAGATAAACCTAGGAGATGAAAAGAAAGAAAGAGAACGAATAAATCAATGAATAAATGCAGTCCAATATTTTGATCCATTTATTCGTTCTCTTTCTTTCTTTTCATCTCCTCGGTTTATCCTTATGGTACACTTGTGACATGCATGTAAATCAGGTGTAACTAAGGCCTCGCATTTGTCACGACTAGCAGCCGGGCAAAGCCCACGGCGCCACCGTACGACCACCGATCCGAAACGATCTCCGATTGGACGTTCCTCATCCAACCAACGGCCTCCGCTGAGTTAGCGGAGTTAGCGCAGAAGTACAGAATCGCAACCCTGACGATCTTGTGTCATGCAAGGTAAACCAAACCTCATCGTAAAGTTATCCGTTCACAATTATTATTTTATTTATCACCATGAATATTACACATCAGTCGATTCGCATAACCTCAAAAGCTCGAGATCGTAGGATTTAAGATTCACCTATCGAAACATTTTTATTGTTGACTATAACATTAATGTACTTGGCGTAAGGATTTCGCACCTGAGGGGCTTTTGGTGGGTATGCACTAGTTTTTGTACCTTCAAATTTTGTATTAAGCATTGCGTGTACTTTCTTTCATTTCCTTTATTTGGATTTAAAAATATGAAATTACAACTTGCGTCTGCTAGTGTTGCAGACGGTTTCTGTCTGCGATACCAGCGCTGACTACGTCGTGACACTTGTACTTACGCCACTCTATACAACTTCTGTGTGGATTTATCCCTTCTATGCCATGTTCCCAGATGCGTAAGGACGTATGTTCTGTGTATACGCATAGAACATACGTCTTGCGTTTGGCGACGCGATGTGATTTTATGCGCATGGGAATAGTAGATTACAACTTTTGTGTGGATTTTCCTTTCTATGTTATATTCCCAGATGAATAAAGACGTATGTTCTGTGTATAAGTATAAAACATACGTCCTGCGTTCAGCCACGAAATGGGATTCTATGGGAATGGTTTTAGTGGGCTGGATCTTGGTCTGAAGACGACGAAGAAGAAACATTGTACGACGAAACGGGATATCAGAATCTGTAGTAATCATACCTCAGCACTCTGTACACCGATTTAGACGATTTAGGGCTCAAATGAAAGCTTTTCATGCCCACATCCTGGATTGAATCAGTTCCAATTTGTGTATGTTGTGAGGTCGAAGACAACGGAAATACTAGTTCGCGGTATAGATTAGGGTAGTTGCCTCTCGGGTATATAGACTCGTTAAGTCTCGCGCGTGAAAAAAAAATTTCTAATGTACTTGGCGCGAGACTCTACCGAGTCTCTGGATTCTCCCGGAAATTGACCCAATCCTGTGAACACATCCTCGTATTTCTCAACAAACTTTTCTTCACTTATTTCGGTATTTTTACTGCACTTACATTACTAATTGGACCTAGTGTTTTCAGTGGTTTCTAGCCCAATCAGTGGCTCGGTGTTCTCTTTTATTACTGTGAATTCAGTTTTGTATAGTCTTTTGTTATATTCTATTTCGATTGCGACCACTCCGAGTGCTTTTATTTTGAACCCGCCATTTGCCGCTAGTACTATTTTTTTCTGTCTTATTTTATCAGTATACCCTATTTTTGTTTGCATATTTCGTATGGTATGACGCCACTTTCTGCACCGGTGTCTACTTTCACTCGCAATTTCGACTTTCCTATTTTGAGTTCTATCTTCCAATCTGTGCGCTTCGAGTCATTTTCTTTTATTCTACCTATTTTTAGACTGTTTATTGTGAAATCGCTGTCGCTAGTATAACTATCATAACTAGTATTGTATTCTCCTTCACTTTTATTGTTATTGATCGCGTTTATATTTTCTTTATTATTACTATACGATCGACATACCGTTGCGCTATGATTATATTTCTGACATTTCGTATACTGTGTACCGTAGGCCGGACATTAGCGTGGCCCATAACGATGATCACACTTTCTACACCGGAACGTCTTTGTTGTCTTTCTACTTGAACCCGGTTGTGTTGATCCTTTCCCAGACTCGGTTGTCTCTGTTTGTGGTCGTAACGAGTGTTGTCGTTTCGAATTGGAGTGTGCCCATCTTGTTTCTCCTTTTTTTGTACTATGATGATATTTGTTTTTCTCTTTATTTTTGTGGTAATGTCGGACTGCGTCTACAATGGCTTTTTCAGTTTTCTCAGTGTGAATTTTTCTCACCTGTGTTCGACTAACTTCTGCCGTTTTTATATTTTCTATAAGCGTCTCCAACTTGAGATCTTTTATTTTCAGCACCGTTTGTTGCAGAACTGTATCATCCATGTGTTGAATTATGGTGTCTCTGATCGTGGATTCAGTCAGTGTAACATACTTGCACGTCTTTGCTAACTTTTTCAGTTCGGCCACATAGTGTTCGATCGTTTCCCCTTCCTGACGTCCTCTTATGTTAAACACAAACCTCTCGAACGTTTCGTAAACCTGCGGTTTGCCGTGTCTCTCGAATGCCTGCAGTATCTCGTCAGGATTCTGATCGTCGCTTACTTCTAATGTTTCAAACAGCTCTCTAGCTTCCTGACCAACTAGGGTTAGTAATACCGCTGCCTGCACATTTTTCGCTTTTCCACTACGGCCTGTTGCAACCATGAAAAGTTTGTAGTCTCTTCTGAATTTTCTCCAGTTTTCTGCAACGTCTCCTTCAAGGGTGTATGGGACTGGCTTATTCAAGCCGTCCAGCGCGTAAAGTTATCTTCTATTTTCTTTTCCGTCACTTCACTTTGACCTCTTCAGGTTCCTTTTGTCTCATGTGTCCAACTTTTTTTTTTTAACACACTACCGACTGCGCCATGTTTGTCTTTTATCCTATTCTGGTAAGAGTGATCAGATCAGGGATAAGGATAATGCCGTTTAATAAAGGTAACCCACGTAGCTATTATAGCTTGTTTATTCCACGCGTGCTGGACTTCGAATGACTGTGTAGTGTCCGACACTGTTCATACAATCATACAGTTCGGACAGTTGCTTGAGGTCATAACACTCCTGGACGAAGGAAACTACGAAGCTTGCGACCTAGACGACGCAAACTACGAAGCTTACGACCTGGACGACGAAAGCTACGAAGCTAACGACCCGGATGACGAAAGCTATGAAGTTTACGACCTGGGTGACGAAAACTATGAAGCTTACGACCTGGAGGACGAAAACTATGAAGGTAACGACCTGGTCGACAAAGACGACGCCAAAATTAAAGCAGTCTCAGAAAATCGTCAACATTTCAGTAACAAGTTATTCCGAATTACTCCGGAAGAAATAACCTTATAAAAATATCAATTTATAATTGAGACGGCTCTGTCCTAGTCATGTATGAGCTGTGGTATTGGTTTAACGAGATCTTCCGTAGCTCGAAAACTAGAGGTCACGCGGATTTTTGGTAGAGGACTTTTCATCTCAAAATTTACTGAAGAATCCACCCAGTCAAAATGGCCCGGTCAAACTGAATCACCCTGTCTAGCAAATCAGGGACGCAGTGGTCAATTGCCGATTTCGACTCTCGGCCACCTGAACGGTCTCTTGGTGGACGGACGTTAGGAATTCACCTGTGCATACATACTTCTTCATAATTTTCAGGATCTAATATCAGAATCTTATTTTGTTATGTCAACAAAATCATTTCATATGGGAACTATATATTTTGTGGACTGAACAATATAACTTTTGACTAATAACAAATTATTTTTGTAACCAGCACTAAGTAATGAGATTTCTGTTTAGTTCCTACAACAAAATTATTGGTAAATATGATTCAAACAAACGATTTGTTGAGTGAACAAAACTTATTTGTTCTTGTTAACAAATTATTCTAACAAATTTTTTCGGCTACCTTGACAAACATTTCTTTGTGCGTATAATAACAAAAGATTTTGGTTATAACAACCAAAAATTTGGTTGTGTCAACTAGACTTTTGTGCGCTCTCCTGACCTTTCTGCCGGCGAAGCCCCTTAGACGATAGAAGCAGCTGCAAGAAAACAAGAAAATGAAGATCTCGAAGAACCGGAAGGTTGTTTTTTTTCTTATATATACAGTCGGACCCCACGTATGTAAAGTCATCGGGACTGAGCTGCTTCACTTATTTCACGAAATAAGGGGGCCCCACTCTTCTATCCTCGTGGGCGAAGTGCGCGACTGTTCTGCGCAGTAGAGTGCGCGTACGCTCTGTGCGCAGACACGTGTGTAGAAACATCTACTTTAATGTCACTCTTACTCGACTTCGATTTAAATGGATCATCAAGAGACTCGGTAGAGTCTCGCGCCAAGTACATTAAAAAAAAATTTTTTTGAAGCGCGGGACTCGACGAATACGAATCTGTATACCCGAGAGGCAACTACCCTAACCTATACCGCGAATTAGTATCTTCGTTTTCTTTCACCTCACAACATACACGGAATGAAACTTATTTTATCTAGGATGTAGGGATGAAAAGCTTTCATTTGAGCCCTAGATTGATTAAATCGGTGTCTGGAGTGCTGAGATATAATTAACTTCAGATTCTGATACCCCGTTTCGTCGTACAATGTTTCTTTTTCCCTTTAGTGTTCTCCAGACCAACATTCAGCCAACTCAAACCATTCCCATAAAATCACATTTCGTCGCTAAACGCAGGACGTATGTTCTACGCTTATACACAGGACATACGTCTTTACGCAGGGGACATGACATAGAAGGGAAAATCCACACAAAAGTTGTTTCACACTAAAACCATTCCCATGAAATCACATCCCGTCGCTAAACGCTAGACGTATGTTCTATGCTTATACACAGAACATACGTCTTTACGCATCGGGAAACATGACATAGAAGGGAAAATCCACACCAAAGTTGTATAGTGCCGTTAGTACGAGAGTCTCGACGTAGTTAGCGCTCGGATCGCAGAGAGAAACCGTCTGCAACACTAGCAGACGCATGTTGTCATTTCATGTTTTTAAATCCAATAAAGGAAATGAAAGAAAGTACACGCAATGCTTAATACAAAATTTGAAGGTACAAAAACTAGTGCATACCCACCAAAAGCCCCTCAGGTGCGAAATCCTTACGCCAAGTACATTAATGTTATAGTCACCAACAAAAATGTTTCGATAGGTTAATCTCAAATCCTACGATCTTGAGCTTTTGAGGTTATGCGAATCGACTGACGTGTAAAATTCATGGTGATAAATAAAATAACAATTGTGAACGGATCATAGGTTTGTTCGTCTTAGCTTACACTTTCTACACTTTTTCACACTTTTTACACTCGCCCAATAGGAGGTGTAAATATCTATTGAAAAGTGTAAAATCTGGTAAAAGTGTAGAAGGTGTAGCTAAGACGAACAAATCTAATTTTACGATTAGGTTTGGTTTACCTTGAATAACACTAGATTGTCAGATGACTTTCAACTGGCTATTACCTGTTAATTTAATTCACCTATACATTGTAGATTTGGCTTATTTTCATTTATGAATGCAATTATCGGAGGAAACGGTTTTATGGGTTCGTTATTTAGCAAGTTACTGTCTGAGGAAGTCTGACAATAGAAAATCAAGAGAAAATGTTGAGGTTGAAAAATATGAGGATAGCATGATTTGATATAAGGAACGGCAAGGAGCCAGACCAATGAAGCCGAGTTCAAACGTTGGACTTGGGGGGCCTTTTGTAGAAAAAGAACCATGAAATATCAATTGCGAACTATGCCAATGTCATCTGATAGCCATTCAAACATTGGCCCGCCAACGTACCACGAACTCCAAATTTTTTTTGCAATTTTGTTTAAATTATTTTTTCGTTATGAATATTTTTCGATGTTGTCATCTCCAATTTTTTCATCCGAATTGTTTCTCCAACCAATAATCACAAGCCGATCGAGTGACCGAGCGCAGCGAGCGAACAAGTACGACGTTATTTAGCTTGAACAAATTTTTCAATTCCAAACTTTTATTATTCTACAGGTACTTGGCAGTTGTATCTGATTTCAATGCTTTTGTATGTTGATAATCATCAACCAACAATGGTTATTTTTTGGTGGAGACCTCTACACATTAATGGACTTGGCGAAAGGTTTTTGCACCAAAGGTGCTTTTTGGGGTTTCGATTTATGTGCTAGAAATAACGCGAAACAAAATAAGTGAACAGTATTGTATAGAGAAAAAGGTGAGAAAATAAATGTAATTATTGCAATTCAATGATTATTATTCAAGCCCGTTAGCGTTCAGCATGGAAATAGAAGTTCATTCGAGGTTATGGATAAATATCAAATCGTATACATTAGACCGACCAAAAAAAATGATTTTTTTTTTGGTCTAGTATACTTGTATTTTCTCCTATTTTGATCCAGCTGAGAACATGGAAAGACAAAGACGGAAATATAAGCAGATAACGCTGCGTGAGAAAGCAAAAATTGTGCAACGCCTCGAAGCCGGACAGCGAGTAAAAAACATCGCTCAAGAATATAATCTCACTGGATCTACTATATCGCACGTCAAAAAACAAAAAGCTAGTATTATGCGAAAACACGTCGCAAACAACTCCACAGGAAATAAAGAAAATACTCGGCTAGGTGGAATCGAAAATTCTGCACTGGAAGAAGCACTTTTCAAATGGTTCTGTCAGAAAAGAACCATTAATCTATAATTTTTTGGCGAGCCTGTAACAGGTGATGATCTATTGCGTATTCAAGAGTATATACTGTTTGATTTTAAATTTGATAATAGGAAAAAAGTACAGCCCCCGTAACCTGGAACCAAATTCAAATATTAGTATACATAGATAGCGTCATCTGTATTATTATCACTTTAGGACCACTGCTTCGCGAACAAGCTCTGTTATTTCACACAAAGCTTGGATCAACCACCCCATTCACCGCAAGTAGTGCTGTGCGGGTACCCGAAATTTCGGGTACTCGAACTCGGGTTCGGGTCGGGTCTGCATCGGGTCGGGTTCTTTGGCAATCCCGAAATCTTCGGGTAGTCCGAAATCTTCGGATAGTCCGAAATCTTCGGGTAGTCCGAAATTTTCGGGTAGTCCGAAATCTTCGGGTAAAAAATTCGAGAGTATATTTTTCGGTGAGCCTCCAGTCTGATCTTCTGAGAATAGAACCTCCAGAACTCACAATTCCAGACGGGTACAAAATTGTCCTTCAGATTGTCCAGGATTTCGGAAATGACATAAGTCCGAAATTTTCGAAGAGCTCTGTTAAGTTTAGAAATCCCGGTATTTTTGGAGAAGCGAAAACAGCCCTGACCAAAATTTTCAAAAACTCCACAGTTTTCGGCAAACCAGAGATTTTCGAGGAACTCAGGATTTTTGGGCAACCCGAGATTTTCGGGTAACCCGGGATTTTCGGGTATCCGAAATTTTCGAGTACCCGAAACTTTCGGGCAATCCGAAATTTTCGAGTAATCCGAAATTTTCGGGTACCCGACCCGAAAATAATCCATTTTACCCGACCCGACCCGACCCGAAGAATTCAGTACCCGCACAGCCCTAACCGCAAGCAATGGTTAGTTACATCGATTCAAAAAGCGGCATGGAATCCGTCAGCTTTCCCTTCAGGGTGAGAAGCTCTCAAGTAACTCAGAGGCCACGTTGAGTTCCGTCGTAAATTTTCAAAACTAATTGAAGAAAGTGACTACAGGCCAGATAATATATACAACGCCGATAAGACAGGTTTGGTTCGGAAGTCATTACCCCGCAGAACTCTGGCTGCAAGAAATGAAAAATAAGCTGCAGGACGTAAGGTTCTAAAGGACTGCATGACGGTGATGACGTGTGCGAATTCCATTGGAACCCACGAAATTTCCCTGTTGGTGATTGGTAAATCGGCAAACCCAAGGTGTTTCAAGGATATTGAGGCCCATCCCTAGTCGCCCACCTCCTTTTGATACAATGTGACACATTTCAATTATTATCCGAGCCCAGGCGTCAAAAACGCAAAAAAGCCAACGCTGCGCGAATTCAAATTCAATACCGAACACATACGTCCAAAAAAATGTTCGTTTCATGCGAAAATAAAGTCTACAGGTGGTTTTTACATTTTTCGAATTCGATTTTCTCGGCGAATAATGTAAAAACCATCTGTAGTCTCGATTTTCGCATGAAACGAATATTTTTTTGGACATATGTGTTCGGAATTGAATTTGAATTCGCGCAGCGTTGGCCTTTTTTGCGTTTTTGACGCCTGGGCTCGGATAATAATTGAAATGTGTAACATTGTATCAAAAGGAGATGGGCGACTAGGGATGGGCCTTAATAAACTGCCAGTAGTGTATCGTGCCCAAAAGAGCGTCTGGATTAATAAAAACATATTTAAAGATTGGTACGCAACAGTATTTCTTCCAGATATAAAAAAAAAAAACCACAAGGCACAGAGCCAGAAAGATTTTTATTATTAGTGGATAATACTCCATCGCATCCATCAGCTGCGGAGTTAAATGCAATTGATGATTGCTGTACCGTTCTTTTTCTGCCTCTAAATGTGACTGCGTTAATCCAACCTATAGACCAGGAAGTAATTGAAGCCATGAGAAAAAAATACAAACAGGTGTTTCTACGACAGTTACTACTTGCGGAGTGCCAAGACGAACAAGGAATCAGTACTTTTTTTAAATCGTGGACAATGTTATCGTGCTGCCATTCTGTAGCCCGAGAATGGGATGATGTATCTGTGAACACTCTGCGCAATGCATGGAATAATCTAACTGAACCCAACAAGGAACTAGAGATAGCATCACTTCCTACGAACCACCATGCAAACGAAATTTTGCCATTCATAAACAGATTGTCGGGCTATTCTGATTTCTCTACGGAGGACGCTTCCGCATGGTTGAATGAAGATGCATCCCAACCAACATGGCATATTCTTACCGACGACGAACTTGTGAACAACAGTCATCCTATTCTAGATATGAATCCTCGACCTAGTGACGATGAAGCTGAAAATTCTGTAGAAATTGAAGAACCGCCTCAACGAACACCTCGAGAAGCACTGAATACTTTTCAAAGCTTTGAATACTTTCCAACAGTGGTTTGAAACCCGCTGAGAATGCGAACTTCAAGACTTCGTACTACTAAATATGATGAAAGAGACGGTAGAGAACATTATTTTGAATCTATAAAATGTAGTAAAACTTTAATGAGATAATAGAAGTTGTTCATCGAAGAGGGTTCCGTGACGTTTGAGGTGTAAGGACGCGTGTAACGGAGCGAAGTAAAGTGATAAAGAAAAGAGAGAGTGAAAGGAAGTGAAGTGAGAGAAAAGAGTGGGAAGCAGACCAAAGCAAAAGGCGAAGGAAAAACCAAGAAAAAGGAGGGAAGGATAGGAAAGAAGACAGAAAGGGAGAGAAAGAATAGGTAAACAAGAACATAACCTAGAAGAAGCACGCAAGCGCAAAAGCGAGAAAGGGAGGGCGCAGGCGCAGAGGATGGAAGGCAGCGGAACGCAGGCCGGAGAGAGCAGAGAGGAGGGGCAGAGGGGAAAATAGGGGGAAGAGGCGGAGGGGAAAGAGAAGGCGGCCGAAGAATTGGAGAAGTGGGGAACCCCAGTAGGCTCACCGGCGGCAAGAAAGAGGGGGAAGCCGACAAACGCGGAGCGACTGGGGAATGCGAAAGCAGTGTCAGTGGAGACATTACACGAGCTATGAAAAAGGAAAAGAGACGATGAAGGGGGAGACAGAGAGAAGGCAGAGGAGACCAGGGAAGAGGAAAAGCAGGCCTTTAAAAGAAGCAATAAATTGGCAAGATCGCCGGAGGAAGAAAAGAAAGACGAAGGAAAAGAAAATGCGCAGGAGTTAAGAAGGGAGATGAAAACAGGGATAGAAGAAATCATGGAAACGCTAAGGGAAATCATGATCCAGGCAGAAGGAAGCAGAAAAGAGGTTAAAGAAGAAATGAGGAAGATACAAACGAAAATTAAGGAGGTGAGAGATGTAGATAGAGCAGAAAGGAGAAAGCTAGAGGAGAGAATTGAAAGGCTGGAAATGGAACGGGCAGAAAGAGATGAGGAAGAAAAGAAAAGATGGGAAGAAAGAATGAAAGAAGAAAGAAGAAAGATGAAGAAAAGAATGGAGGATGAAATAAAAGAAAAGGAAAAAAGAAGAAGAGAGAGAGAGAGAGAAAGAGAAAGAAACAGAGATGAAAGGAAATATAACCGGGCTAGAAAGAGAATTAGAAGAAGGTCTGAGAGAGGTGAAGAAGAGATTAGAAAAGCAAGAAAGGCAATAAAGAAAAAAGAGAATAGTAATAAGAGGGCTGCAGGATGATAGGGGAAATGAAATGGAGCAAGCGGAAAAGGTGTGCAGAGAACTAACAGGAGAAGAGTTAAAGATAATAAGCGCAAGAACAGAAGGAGGCGAAGAAAGAGCAGTCATAGTGGCAGAACTAGAGACTTGGGAAGAAAAGCAAAAGGTGATGAGAAATAAGGTAAAGCTAGGAGGAAAGAGGATATACATTGTGACGTGGTATTTTGAAATTCCCCGCCACAAGGCGATTCTATCGAGAATGCGACGATGCGTGGCGTAGACAGGGTCTCCAGGAAAAAGGAAAACTCAGGGAAAATAATTAGGATTAACTAACGCTATTTTATTGTTGTAATTATGTAATCTCGAGTATGGAAACCACGAGATGTCTATCGTCGTGGGAACTACCGATGGAAAATATGGCTCTACCGAACGTAAAAGAACTTTCAATATCGTCAAGGACGGCACTGTCGGCGCGCAAACCATGGTTGGTCCAGAAAACCCCAGGGTCAGCGCCTTCTCTCAAGTGGAAGATCTACCACCTCCAACTATCGGACTGGCGGCGTACAGGGATGTGCGAGAAGCACAAGCAATCCTCCCGTCATCCGAGGAAGCTACCGCCTACAAGAAACTGCACTGTACCGATGTGAGGGTGGCGTACAGGGTGATGTGCAGGTGCATCCTCACAGCCTCCCACCCAATGAGTCATCAGTCAGGGTATCTATCGAACTACTTTCTCTGAATCTGTTACCGCGGCCGTGGTTGGTCAAGAAAACCCCCGGATCAGCGTTCCAACCTGCGGAATCTTGTCGTGAGCGAAGCCCTTGTGTGCTCAGCACGAGACTATGGCCTACACTTCTGGTGGATTGACGAATCATGTAAGGCCCCAGGAGAAATATCGCATAGTTCTGGCGAGCGAGACTTCAACATGAGTCCAGCGTCAGGGGGTTCTAAAGGAAGGCAGTAATAGGAGAGATATTAGCAGCGGCAGGGGTAGGATAGATCCCTCCTATCATACGTTCGTCAAAAACTTGTCGTTTAGCGACCAATTAAAGTACCGATATATCACGTGATCTACGCTAATCTGAAGGATGAGCTGTTGGAAGGAAACAAACACTACATAAGCAGGACACACTCGCTGTTCGGCCGATTCTTCGCTCCAGCCTACGCTACGCATCCTCATCGTGTATCGCATCGTGTATCGCTATCGCACAATATCGTATCGTACCGAGTATTATTTAAAATAGTGTTGTGTTTTGCAGTTAAGCAACTTAAGGTAAGGTCTTGATCCTTTCTGTAAAGACACGAGGTCGTTCGTATAAAAGTCTGATTAATTGATTTGGTTTTTGAGCTAAGAAGCTCGTCTTTGGTCTATGGTTTATGGTCTATGGATAATTTATCGAACAACCTCGAGTCTGGCTGAGTTACGTAGACCTTTTATTGTTTTGGCTTTAATTTATCACCTATCGCTTCTCGTATGGCTGTTGTTTATTTAGTATGGTAAAGTTATCTTATACATGAAATATTGTAGAAAATTCTTTTCTCGCGTTACAGTTAGTTTTGTTATAATTTAGTAAAGTATGGTCCATTTTGTATAATTTATATCCGTTTGTAAAATTCAGTAAGGTTCTGTAAAATCTAGTACCGCTTTTGGATGATTTAGTATCGTAACTACCGATATCATATCGTTCAAGATTTGGTTAAATATCAATCTATCGTTCTAAATTAATTTGGTTTCGTCGAACCTGTGATTCGCGTTTTTCGAATGACTGTGTGGTCTCTATTTAACAGTAGATCTCGAAATATCGTTAATCGTATGGCCCACGTGGCTAATTAAATAGTAGGGAACCTGTATCGTTTGTTACCGATTTCATTGTTTAATATCTTGTGGTAATGCATTGATCTCAGGCTATGTTATGAAATAACTTTGCATTTGAGTACGAAGTATCGCTCTGTGATACCAAGTCTGGAGTCTGAATAAATCGTTTTATATCGAGTCAACTCTGACACACGCCTTTGATTAAATTGTATCGTAAAAGAGTAAATTCTGTCCTGAACAGTTAGGTTATCTCTCGTAACAAACTAAGTAAAATCTCGCCAATTCTATACCGATTCTATCTAATTTGTTCAATTTCGTAATAAATCATTGATTGATGTGACCTCATTATTTTCAAAGAACTAATATCGTTTTATCTGGTGTACCCTGCCCCTCTATCTAAAGCTTTTGTATCTGAGCAAGTCGAGTTGTCGCTCGTCGCATTTCCGTAAGTTTTTGGTTTATCGTAATTTGTGGTATGGTATCGTAATTTAGTAAGGAAACGTAGCAGTAGCGTCTGGCGCCCAACATTAAGTAGTTCAGTATCGTAATTATCACGGGAAAGCGCCGAATTGTGACGGAGCAAAAGGTTTTCCTCTCCCGAATAAAAAACTGCGTTACAACATAGACAACGATCTCACATGGAAGGAAAGAAGCATACAGAGGAGAATAGTAGAGAGAGAAAAGTGAAAAAGGGAAAGAGGTAAAATAGTCAAAATAATATACCAAAGACTGGAAGTAAATGGAGTAAGCATGAGGTGGGACGAGGAATCAGACGGCTGGGCAGAAAATGAAGAAAAAAGGGTAGAAAGTACGCGGGGCGAGAGAAGAGTATGGGGGAGGGGGAGAGCGAGGGGCAGAGGGGGAAGAAGGAGAGGAGGAATATGAAAAGTGAGAGCGGAAGAAGAGGAAGGACGCAGAGGTAAAGAGGAAAGAAAGGAGCAGACGAGAGAGGAAGACGACGAAGGGAAGAGCAGGAGAAGCTGAAGAATAACGTTCTGGAACGTGGTAGGGCTGATGAAAAAGGACGACGACTTCTGGAAAGAGCTGAAAGAAGCAGATGTTATAGTACTGTCAGAAACGTGGATAGAAGAAAAAGCATGGGAGAAAATAACAAACGAATTACCAAAAGGGTACGAATGGAAACGGCAGCATGCAAGAAAGGAAAACAAGAAAGGAAGAGCAATAGGAGGGATGCTGATGGGAATAAGAACGGAGCTAATAGAAAAAGAAGAGAAAAAAGAAGTAGACCGAGAGGAAGGCTGAATGACCGGAAAGGTCAGAATAGGAAGAGAAAGATGGACAATAATAGGGCTATACATAAGAGGGGACATAGAGGAAGAGATGGAAAGAATAATGGAAACAGAAGAGAGGGACGAAAAGCATGGAACGCTAATAGCTGGAGGAGACTTCAACGCAAGAACCGGGGTGAACGGGGGAGAATACAGAGGAAGCGAAGATGAAGAAGGAGGACAAAGAAAGTAAAAATACAAAGTCGTAAACAAGAAAGGAAGAAAGCTACTAGAAACAACGGGAGAATTGGGATGGTCGATAATGAACGGAAACACAGAAGGAGATAAAGAAGGAGAGTTTACATTCGTTGGAGGAAGAGGAGAAACAGTAATAGATTACGTAATAGGAGGCTGCGAAGCGAGAGAAAAAGTGCGAAGACTGGAGGTGGGGGGTAGGATAGACTCGGAGAAATGGGAAAAGAAAGAGGAGAAGGGGAAAAAAGTAATGAGAGGAAAATGGTCAAGGGAAGGAATAGAAAAGCTCAGAAGAGAGGTCGGGTGGAGGTACGAAGAGGAAGCGAGAAAAAGAGAATCGGTAGAAAAGACAAGAAGAGGGTGGTGGGACGAGGAAACGAAGAAAGAAAAGAAAAAAGTGCGGAGAACGCTGAGGAAGTGGAGGGAGGGGAGAGAAAAAAAAGAAAAATACGAAGAAGTAAGGAAAGAATATAACAACCTTTGCGAAGCAAAGAAGCGTGAAGAGAACGAAAGATTCATACAGGAAGCGGTGGGAGCCAGAACAGAGAGTAAGGTATGGAATGGTGTTAAACAAAGAAAGAAGGAAGAGAAGGAGAACGAATAAAAACATCGAAAAAAGCGCATGGAAAAAACACTTCAAGAACGTGCTGGGAGGGACCGACAACAGAGCGGTGGCCGGAGGAACGGGAGTGTCGAGAAAAGAAGACGAAGAAAGAGCGTTAAGGAGAGAAGAATTAAGGAAAACGATAAGGAAGCTAAAAGAAGGAAAGGCGCCGGGAGCAGACGAGATAGCAAACGAAATATGGAAGTACGGGGGAGAAGAAGCAGAAGAGTGGATATGGAAAACATGTAACAAAGTATGGAAAAGGGAAGGATGGCCTGAGACGTGGAAGGAAGGACATATAATACCGATAGTTAAAACGGGAGAAGGGAAAAAGGTCGAGGAATACAGAGGCGTCACACTAATGCCGACGCTGTACAAGATATACGCGACGGTACTTGCAGCAAGACTGGAAGAAGAGATGGAGGCAAAAGAAATGATACCGCAAAACCGGACAGGATTCAGAAAGGGGATGGGACAATGGACAGATTGAAGAAGTGAAAGAATTCAAGTATCTGGGATACGTGATATCCAAAAATGGAAAACGAGACGCACACGTGAAAGACAGGGTGAAGAAAGCCGAGGTAGTTATGAAGCAAGCATGGGGGATAGGGAAAAGAAGATTTGGGAAAGACTGGGCAAGAAGGATGTGGATATTCGACAGACTCATCTGGACGGTAATAGAGTATGCCGCCGAGATACGGGGATGGAGAGAGTGGGGAAACGTTGAAGCAGTGCAAGAAAAATACATGAGATGGGTTCTAGGGGTGGACAAAAGAACACCAGGATACATGGTAAGAGAAGAGATGGAGAGAACGAAACTAAGAACAAAGGCAGGAAAGAGGGCCTGGAGCTTCGAAAAGGGACTGCAAGAGGAAAAAGAAAGTGAATTGGCGAGAATATGCTGGGAACAAGTTGAGAAGAGGGCGGAGAAAAGATTCGGAGAACTGTCAGACTAGGAAAGGAGAAGGAAAGAAAGAAAAGAAAAATGGACTGAAGATATAGAAGAGGACGGAGAAGAAGGAGGAAGACAAGAACGCACATACGAAGAAATCGAGAAGAAGGAAAAGGAAGAACAACGAAAGGCAAGATGGGAAAAAATAATAAACTCCAGGTACAACAAATGGTATAAGGAAATAAAGAGAGAAGGGATCCCGGCATACCTGATGAAAGGATGGGGGGAAAACAGATGGGCAAGGATCGCGAGGTTCAGAATGGGAGGTGAAGTAAAAGAGGCGAGATACTGGGAAGAAGAGGAGAAAAGAATCTGCAGAGTATGCAACAGGGGGGAAGAAACATTAGAACACATCTGGAAAGGGTGCAGATACCCGGAAGAGAATAGAGAAAGCTGGCAAGAGGCAGGACACAGGATCCTGGGGGAGGTAGGAGAAGGAGAGAAATGGATGAAAGAAGTGGAACAGCTGAGAGAAGGGGAAAAAGAAAAAGGAGAAGAGGGCGACAGGGATAGAGAACAGCATACGACAGAGTAAGCAGCTGAACAGAGTGAGCACACTAAGCAATACCGGCAAGAGTCAGGAAGAAAACACCCAGGCGACTGGGCAGACGCAGTGAGAAGAAAGAGCAGAAAAGAGGGAAGAAAATGTGCGAGAAAGTGCTGAAGGAGATCTTGGAGGTCCTAAGGCAGATAAGGGACAATACAAGGGAGTAAGAAGAAGAAAGAATGAGGGAGAAAAGGGAGAAGGAAACGAGCAAAGAGGAAGAAGCAAGCACCGCAGGAGAGGAGGCGGCGGACGGGTCGACAACGGAGGAGGGCGGAGAGGGGAAACAGGGGGACGACTGGTTTCCGCGATCGCCAAGCGAGGCCGAGGGGTTGACCCCCTCGCTGGGGGATGACGGGGTGAAACCGGCGGAAGGGAGAAATAGATGGGGGACGGAAGAACAAGAGGGACAGAGGGAAGGGGAAGAGGAACAAAGAGAAGGGACACAGATGGAGAGGAAAGAAAGCGAGGACGCGATCGAGATAGAATGGAGAGAGGAAAATGCGAGGCCAAAGCAGCTACAGGTAGAAGCGGTGCTAAGGGAGGCGGCGCAAGAAAGAGTGGAAGTAAGGGTAGAGAGCGTCGAAGAAAGAGGGGCAGGATGAGGGGGAAGAATGCTAGTAAGGACGGGAAGCAAGGAGAGGAAGGAAAAGATAATGAGGAAGGCGGAGAGAATAAGAAGAAGATGGAGGTGGTATGTGAAAGAAGGGAAGCAGGGATAGGAGCAGGGAAAACTGGGAAGCAGAGGGGAGGAGGGAGTGAGAAAAGAGAACGCAAATCAGATAAGGACACGAAATTGCAATAAGATAAAATAGGATAAGATAGTCGGTAAAAGCCATGTAACCCTAAGGGGAATCATTAAAATAAATAAACATAAACATAGTAAAACTTTAAGATCTACAATTCCGGATATTATCATTGTTTTTCCTATCGTTTTTGAATATCGAGGTCATAATTTATTCAGAATCTTTTGTTAATCCCCTTCGAGATTGTTTGAATAACTATGAATTAGAATAATGTGTTTGATATCTAGTATGATCGAAATTTCCTTGTATGTAAGCTACTATTTTCTTTTAACTAGCACGCAGAAATTGCTGTACTAATGGCCATTCTAATAAATATTTTCTCAAAGTTTCTTCATTCAATTTGTATTATGATTTCACCATTCGTATATATGATATTATACCTAGACAGATAACCTCAAATTCTCAAAACAGCTCCGTATTCACCATGTACGGCGCCATATTTAGAATGTCAAAGGAAGCTGTAATGGTGGGGGTCAGGAGTTTCTAGAAAATTTATATAAATGAAGCTCGAAACTTTATATACGTGAAGGATTTATACAAGTGAAGTTTATATACGCGGGGTCTGACTGTATATTGTTGCGCAAATTAATTGTGCAATAGAAATAAATGTAGATTCTCGAAAGAAATAAAGTGAACCGAATGCAAAATTGAATGGATCCACTCAGTGTTGGGCAGCATCTAATTACATTTGTAATTAACTACATTTAAATCACAAATTACAATTGTAATTTGTAATTGAAAGTCAATCAATTACAAATTACAATTGTAATTGATACCTTTTTCGAATCAATTACAGAATACTAATGTAATTGACACTTTTTTTCGAATCAATTACAAATTACAAATGCAATTGACACCTTTTTTCGAATTAGTCGCAAATTATGAATGTAATTGATAGCTTCTCCGAATCAATTACAATCTCTAAATGTTATTGGAACGATTTTTCAAAACAATCATGATTTCCAGATGTAATTGACACCTTCTTTGCATCAATCACAATTTCCATATGTAATTGAAACTTTTTTCCGAATCAATGGGAAATGTATTTGACCACATTTTTCAAATCATCAATTTCGGAACGAAGAACGGCATCTATGGATAGAATCGAGTATACCGTGACATTCACGTGAAACCGAATGGTCCATGCTACCGGACAGCGAATATTTCGTATTTTTAGCAGGTTAACCACTCGTTGCATTGAAAACCCCTAGGGTGATTTTGGCGTGCGGTCGATGAAACTCGGCAGCCATTGTTGGACATTGTTGTTGAAAACCGGCTGACTGTCAATACATCGCGGAAGGTAGACATGTGGGGTTATGTTCGCTTATTTTAAGCAAATGATAAATGAAGTGAATAAAACCTACGTGAATAAGTTATTGATATTTATCAAAAATCGATCAATCAGTTTTGAATAATATCATAGTACAATCAACGAATTAACTCAAGCTATAACTGCAAATTAATTAGAATCAAAGAGTTCATCGAGAACAACCAATTTGAACGAAATTATTAATTATTAATCCTGGGGTTGAGGCTCCAATAAATTGAACTAGGTAAGTGAGAAAAACTTTATTGACGCTTTCTAAAAGTTTATTCAATGCGTAACAAGGATAAGTTGTAATGAATTGGTCCCCGTTACAGTCAGCAGCGCAGTTCAAACCGCCAGGTCTTGGAGTCTTCGAGAAATGCACAAAGCCTAGACTGGGCATCATGCCTGCGCCTGTGGTTTCAAGGTCAAAATTATCACACATTCATTGCACGATATCGTAGTTATTCATACTTTTCAAATATTCATGTTTTTCAATAACTTAATTCCATCAAACAGCAGTTATTTTTTCTACAGGCATATTAGCAGATGTTTGTGGCCAATGAATGTTGGCATTGAATGTATGATAATTCTTGCCTTGAAATTACAGGCGCAGGCATTATGTCTAGTCTAGGCGTAGTGCATTTCTCAAAGACTCTCAGACCTGGCGGTTCAAACTGCGCTGCTGACTGTAACGAGGACTAATTCGTTAACATTCGTAAACATGACAATTGTCCTTGTTGATAATGACTTGAATGAACTTTTAGTAAGCTGCAATAAAGTTTTTCTCACTCACCTAGTTCAATTTATTGAAGCCTCAACCCTATAGAATACAATTGATAATCTCGTTCAAATTAGTTGTTCTCGATAAACATTTTGACTCTGATTAATTCCTAGTTATAGCTCAGGTTAATTCGTTGATTGTATCAAGATATCATTCAAAACTAATTGATAGATTTTTGATAAATATTCATAGCTTATTCACGTAGATTTTATTCACTTGATTTATCATTTTATTAAAATGAACGAACATAACCCTACATGTCTATACCTTCCGCAATGTATTGACAGTCAGCCGGCTTCTATCAACAATGGCTGCCGAGTTGCATCGACCGCGCGCCAAAATCACCCTAGGGATTGTTCAGCGCAACGAGTGGTTAGCCCGCTAAAATGACGTCATATTCGCCAATATTCGCTGTCCGGTAGCATGGACCATTCGGTTTCACGTGATTGTCACGGTATACAGGGTGATTCAATTTGCGCGCACCATTTGGTAAGGGTAGATTCCTTGGGAAATTCCAAGACCAATTTTCCTTTACCAAAAAGTCCTGAGACTAATATTTTCCGGGCTACAGAAGGTCTTAGTTGACCAATCACAGAGCTTACAGCTGCTCAAGTTAGGGCCGGGTCAAAAGTATAAGACTAGCAGTGCCCGTGGCGAGTCGATTTCCAGTGAAATAAAAATAAATGATTAAATCTAGTGATAAATTTTTCCACCGTATGGCATTTGGGTTACAGTTGATGTCGCCAGGAGTCACCAGGAGTTGTTTTCGTACAACATACGCTTTCGTTATCTGTGACCAGGACGACTGCTACATCGGCTTCGTCCTTCAGGTCGACCGCACCGTAGCTTTCATCCTCCAGGACCACCACTACGTAGTTTTCTTTCTCTAGCCCAACCGCACCGTAATTTCGTCCTCCAGGTACACCGCTACGTATCTTTTTTCCTCTAGGTCGCCCGCACCGTGGCCTTCGTCCTCCAGGTACACCGCTACGTAGTTTGAAACTATCAAGTTTAAAACTACGGTGCGGTCAACCTAGAGGAAGAAAACTACGTCGCGGTGTACCTGGAGGACGAAAACTACGGTGCGGTCAAGCTAGAGAAAGAAAACTACGTAGCAGTGGACCTGGAGGATGAAAGCTACGGTGCGGTCGACCTGAAGGACGAAGCCGATGTAGCAGTCGTCCTGGTCACAGATAACGAAAGCGTATGTTGTACGAAAACAACTCCTGGTGACTCCTGGCGACAATAACTGTAACCCAAATGCCATATGGTGAAAGAATTTATCACTAGATTTAATCATTTATTTTTATTTCACTGAAAATCGACTCGCCACGGGCACTGCTAGTTTTATACTTTTGACCCGGCCCTAACTTGAGCAGCTGTCAGCTCTGTGATTGGTCAACTAAGACCGTCTGTAGCCCGGAAAATATTAGTCCCAGGACTTTTTAGTAAAGGAAAATTGGTCTTAGAATTTCCCAAGGAATCTACCCTTACCAAATGGTGCGCGCAAATTGAATCACTCTATACATGGGCAAATCCGCGTCAACACGAACAGTACGTATATGTATACACGAAACTGGAGTGCAGCCATATGGTGTGATTTTGGTTCATTCAGAATAATTATAATATTCCATATTGTCATAACAATGTCAGGAAAGTATAGATATTTGTCCCAGTCACTTGTTTTTCAAATACCGAAAATTCTAGCTCTTTTCCATTCAGATGACACAAGCTAAGAAGAAAAATACGAATGAAATTCATATGAAAACATTTCGCGTCAATAATGCGACGAGGTCTTAAGTGCCAAGAATGCAGCTTGGTGCCAAAAGGGCCTATGATCTTTCAAATTCTATTATTCGCTTCAGAAATAGAGAAAACACTCAAATTCGTCGAAAACGAGTCGGACATCCAACGCCGAAAGGGCCTATGAACTGTTACATAGGCTCTTACGGCTTTGCATAGTCCGACTCGTTGTCTGCGACGAATCTGGGTGTTTCATTCATTACCAAAGCGAATAGCAAAATTCAAAAAATTATAGGCCCATTTGGTCTCACAGAAGTCCAGAGAAGCCTATATTGGCGCATATGACAGAATAGCAGGAAGCTTCTAAATTATCGTGAACTAAATAATATAATAAATAGTCGGTAGTGTACCAGATGGGAATGATCATTAGGTGAGTGGATTATAAGAAATATTCGATCAATGTCTTCAGAGTTACAATCAACAAATATTATTAATATGTGGGAACCAACCGAGTCAAATTTTACATACACACACATACATAGATCCAGGTAATGATTGAATATTTGTGCCCGAATTAAAGCGAAATCAACTTCACATAACTATACAGCCGAGAAGCTTGTGATCACTTAAAACCGATCAAAATACCAATAATTCTGATGAAGAATGTACCAAAAGAGGTGAAATCTCCCCAAAAGCACCCAGGTGCAAAGACCTTCGCAAAGTGCATTCGTTTCAAACGGCCCACAAATAGTACATTTCGATACAAGAGAGGTGAAAGTTTTTCTAACGAGTGTTGCAATCACACGAGATCACAAGAAGTTTTTCCGTCCAGTATTGTACAAAATTTTACTCCATGAGGTGTGAAAATGGGGGTTTCACCCACACGAAGCGTGCGTAAAACGTCCATGATCACACTGAGTGAAGTAAAATTCATTCTCGTCTTGCAAAAAGCGTTGACTGAATATTCTAAAGACGGTTCACCCTGGGTTAATTTGTGAGCCGACCAAGTGGGCTTGAAGTGGGCTTGGCGTTGAAAACGGTATCTGTAATACCGACTGAAATTTACTCTTTCAAGCAGCTGCGAGCTGACTCGTGGGGTAAATTCAGATTGATAACAGTAGGGATCTTAGATACTATCAGACACACTGTTTTACTGCACGTGTTTTTTCTCCACTCTATCGACTATGCTGAAAACCTGCACGTAGCAGCTGTGATGTTTTCGGGAAATTTTCTGATACATACAAATTGCATACTCTCGCGACCTTCCACATTAATTCGCAGATTAATAATTAAGGTGACTTAGCTCTGAAAGTTTTCATAAAATTATATGCAGGGGCGAGGGGGGCAAAATGGGCACCATAAAAAACTAACGCTTCAAATAGAGGTTTGAATCAATGGATCTTTGAATTTTTACCGAAAAACGATGGCCTGAACGATGTCGAGTGATGAACACCCTTACCTGAAACATTTTCGAAAATTGCGGGTAAAATGGGCACCCTAAACATTTTTCGAAATTTTTCAAAATTAAAAAATGTTCGGAATTTGTTTTCGTATTTTTACTTTCGAATACTTTTTACTTTTTTACTTTTTAATTTTTATTTATTTTTTTGCCCATCTTGTCTACCTCTCCCTAAGTTGTCAAGATATAGTAATGTAATTAATGAAATTCAAAATGTTTTTCAATTTTGAAAAAGTACGAAAACTCTTTGGGGGTGCCCATTTTGCCCGGTAGGGCCCATTTTGCACCCCTCGCCCTATTGCGCGGCCGCGTGTCACCCAGCCGCGATATTCGTCGCTGTATCTCCCCCTGGCCGCGCCCGCCGCCGACTCAATTGTTGCTCGCTTATGCGGCCACTGATATACAATGTGTATGCGACCGTAAATAATGATTTGAAAAAAAAAAATAAAAACTCTACGATCGAAATGAATCAAATTAAATCGATGTACTTTATAATTTTTTAATAGTGAAACGCAATTTCGGTGAGCCCCTGGCGTCGGTATCGAAGTATACAGGAATTGATAAATATTTCACATAATTATAAAGAGACAAGAAGTTCCGAACGCTTTCTCTACAGCATAAAAGCTTTGAGCAACAATGTATAGTCTGCGCCGGGCGCGGCCGGGGGTAAATGTAGGGACGAATATCGCGGCTGGGGACACGCTCGCAAATTTAAAAAATTGTTAACGTCGTTTACTGGAAGCTCACTATTGCGAACCAAACATTGATCACGGAATTGAATAGTGTATGTTTTAACGAAAATTTTAAGCTAGCTCAGGTTCACGCGTACCAATCCGTTCCCCAAATCGCATCATTGGACCTTTTTGCAACTGGTGTCCAGGTTTTTGAACATTCTTGAAATTGCACAGCGCTACCATGTTCGGTAATGTTCAGGGAATATTTACGAATGTTTCCAGATTTTTTACACTTATTTTAGACAAAAGATGACGAGTTGAAGTTGACGTACGGCAATGAACTCCGAAAAAACTACGCTTTTCAACCATTCGGAGATCATAACGGTTTTCACGATTATTGGTTAGAAATGTATGAATAATCATCAGACGCAGAAAACTTGGCGCTTTACGATCTTTTTTGACTCGATCAATTCTTTTTGTAGAAGTTATGATCACTCAAACAGAGGGGCCAAGCCCTTTGGCGCCGACAGTAGTGATTATTATTAATATTATTTATTATTATGAGGTAGTCCATTAATCTGCGACTTTAAAATTATCTGGTTATACCGACCGGCTGGCATAGTGAATATAGGACAGTGAAAAATCGTTTATATTACAGATTGAACACATCAAGAGGTAGTTATTGATAAAAAATGAAAGATTATTTAAGCAAACTATATGAATAAAAACTTACTATTTAATTTCCTTTTTTCTATTATACAGGGAATTTCACTACCTCTTTTTTTCTGCACAGAAAATGTTATTATTTCATTGTCATGATTAATAAATGTATTTTTGCGTTCGAAAATAAATATTTATGATAATATAAGCACATGGATCACCATAGGTATACCTAGAGCGGAAAAAAAGGTGTCCATATTACGGGAAATGGGGTGTGAAAATGGAATCGGTCGTATAATTGGACCTCTGGATCGTAGAAGAACGTATAAAATTATTTCTGCGCTTCGAGGTGGCCCCTGGCTACTTTGAAATAAACAAATTTTAATTTCAATTCTTCCAACGAACATCCTTATCTGCAATTTGATCGCATCTTTTTCGCCTCTCAAACAAATGTTCATCTTTTTTCACTTAAACGCGCTCTTATTTGAAATTTTTACTCTAGATTTGAAGCAATTATGTGTCTAACTCTTCTCAAGCTGGTGAAGTGATTGAAATTCATCTACTATGGAATAAAAAAAAGTATCCATTTTTTTTCAATAAATACACAAACAACGTTTGACTACTTTCAATCGCTCTATCTACGCAAATTTAGGTAATCATAAACTTTGGTAAAACTTTAGGTAAAACAAACTATAAAGTCTTTATACGGCAGTCTGGTTGCGCAGTTCGAAGTGCACATTCCAAAACTGCCGTATAAAATCTCCGTACCGCAGTTTTGATGTACGGTTCGAAGTGCGCAACAGATCGCACCGTAATCTCACTCTCCGTCTACGAATTTCAACTGGCGTCAAAGTGACTTTTCATGCCTATTCCGAAAAAAAGAAAGTATGGGGCGCACCCGTAAACCATTTTTGACTCGAATAATGATTTCAGTACGAGCTAAAGGCTAAAAAAACTTGGTTTACGGGCATGCCACATAATATAATATTACTTCGATTCAACTAACATAAGCCGCGATGATCAACTACGAGCGTTGAATTATCTTCAGCGGCGCTGCGAGTAGAGATTTCAGTGGCGCCTGGCGGCTCCGTGCTGGGCAGATACGTGGCCACCTTTTCTGAAGGTCTAAATTCGGAAAATTCGATGAATTGTCTAACATTAATTTATGTAAATTCGTTTTTAACGAGTCTTAATTGTGCAGTTTTCATCTTTCGCGAAGTGCGAGTCGCTTCTCATTATACTCTCGCTCCGATTTACGCGCGAGAGAACCAGGCGGTGGTGCTTAAAAACATTAACAATTTTTTAACCATTCATTCGATTCAAGTGAAACTTTCCAGAAGACCTATTTGGACCTTATCGAGCAGCTTTCTCACTGGAAGTTTTCAGTTGCTCGAAATTCGTTCGACTTCCGAAACGCTTGAAGATATCCATAACTGATTTTTGCAATATCTCGGAAAAAAATTAAAAACTTTCTTTTTAACAACAATATTATTCTTTTTATTCTTTAATCAGTCATGAAACACTATAATATATGATTCCTGCAAATTACGTTCAAAAATTCTAAAAATCGGGTAAGCGAGAGCGAGTTGAAGTCAAAGAGGCGGGTAAAATTCACCTTGGAAAAAATACTTTTTTTGTAATATCCCGAAAACGACAAAAGCTACAACTTTTTTCGAAGGGAAAAAAAATTCGGGATCAAATTTCCTACAAGAATGCATGTTTGAAAATTCGTAATTCGTGATTTCTTTTCTAACTGCTCGGGGGCCAACTCTGGGGAGCGAGAAAAAGTTATATCTCCTTATTGCATCCGTCTCCTCAATTACAATCAAAATGTCCCTCGAATGCTTGCTGACTCGAATCTCGCAGGCGACTGAAGCCTAGGTTGGCCCACTACGCTGGCGTGCAATACAGCTATAGCGCGAGGTATGATTTCTTTTGTTTCTCCAGTTTACACACCGATGACAAGTCTGTAAACATTCTTAAGCCTTGTGAATAACTTATTTGCATACTACTTTTCCGGATCTCTTGATTGCAAGTACCTTAAATCTTGCACCCAAGTATTGTTAGTTAATATTTTATGAACGATTTTCAATGAACAATTGAGTAGCCGAATGCGACAAGAGATATAAATTTGTTTCGCTTAGCAAAAGTGGCCTCTGACCGTTTGTAAAAAAAGTTACAAATTTCGAATCTTGAAGCATGCATTCCTATAGGAAATTTGATTCCGCATCTTTGTTTTCACGTAAAAAAAAGTTGTGGCTTTCGTCGTTTTAAAAATATTTACAAAAAACGTGTCCGTTGTAAAATTAAAAATTTTCACCGTCTTTCACTTCAACTACTGTTAAATTGACCAAATTTTGGAATTTTTCAACGAAATTTTCAGACATCATGTATTATAGCGTTTGACTATTGACTGGGGAGAAAACGGGGGATATGACTGTTAACAAAAAAGTTATTGATCATTTTCCGAGACATTGCAAAAATCAGTTATGGATATCTTCAAGCGCATCCGGAGTCGAACAAATTTCGACCAACCGACAACTTTCAGTGAGGAAGTTGTTTATTAAGATGAAAATAAGTTTTCTGGCAAGTTTGACTTTAATCGAATGAATGGTTAAAAAATTGTTAATGTCTTAATTCACCACCGCTTGGCTTTCTCGCGCTTGGATTACAGCTTCGAAGATACAGGACAGAGAGGTTTCCGTAAATGAATAAAATTAATTAAAATCATTTGATTTATTTACTAACAAGGTTAATTAGATGAATTATCCTCACTTACCTACTTTGCTTCTTATTATCATTATCATCATTATATTCGTGTTGTTGTTCATTTTATTATTATCATCATTATTATTGATATTTTAAAAATTGTTAAACATAATAAAATTAATTAAAACTATTCGATATACTCGCTAACAACGTTAATTATATGAACTATTTTCACTTACCTACTTTGCTTTCTGCAAGCATCAATTCGTCCAGAAATAAGTAAAAAAGCAGGTGGCCAGCCATTATGTATAACGTTGATGCAGAATTTCCAACGAACACATTTGGAAACTGTATCATTATGTTAAGCCGCAAAAATCATTAATAAACATTGAGTGGCTTGATTTTTCATTCAAACTTTATCTTCTTACTTTGCATTTTTTATCGATACCTAGGTATAACAGGGGAAAGAGCTTGCCATATATACTTATATATAAATGCATTGAGAAATTTTCATAATTCGAAGAAATGCATAATTTCAAGCAACCGCAGAATCGGAAGGGGTCGTAAAACGTAGAAAGATAAAAAGGACGTGTTTCTTTATTTTCAATCTATAAAAACATAAAAACAAAGAGAAAAACTCGGTAATAGTGAGGATCGGAGAATGAAGAGTTTACGTGGTTTGCCCTATATATTCGTATTGCGAAAACTTCGAAGAATAATAATAACTCGTATTATTCAGTGTAAGTCCGAATATGCAGAAGCACAAACTGCATACGCTAGTGTGCGGCGGGCAATTACAATGAAGAAATATTCGAGAGCTGTGAGATGTGACTTTGTGAAGCATACAAGTATAATCTCCCGTTGTTATCAACAAGCACCTGTAAACTTCACAGCACTTTCCATATTGATCTCCAATCCGCGATGTTCTGGTAATTAATTGAAAACAGGTGTTATATCGGAAACGAAAGGAACGTTTCGAGCGCGTATTTCCGCGATGCCAAAAATATCGAAATTCCTCAATTCCAGAGACAGCCATATATATCTCTTTTGGTAGTGCTTTTGGTCATTCGCATGATTGTCATTTGCTTCAAATATGTTTTATACAGTGCAAAACATATTTGTTCAAACTAAAGCATTTCTTCTTATCACCTTATTCAATTGCCGCGAAGTTTAACGAATTCGATTTAATGTATACTTACGCCTCAGTGACTCCTTTTGGAGCCAATTCGTCGTATTACCATAATGTCTACGTAGGAAGGCACGGGATTGCGTGAAAACGTGTTTCCAGTTCGCATTATTTATCAATTAAAATTAAGTCACTAGCAATCATCTTTATTTTATTTACCTAATTTCTGTGAGCTACAATGCGACGGAACCGGTAAAAACACGCGCGTGGGGTCGGGGATATTTGCAATTCCTATAACTATCTACTCTAACCGCTCTGACATATCATCACGAAAACGGTTTATTCCAGTCGGTAATTGCAACACAGATCCAGCGCGTTTCAGTATTTTTTACTCGCTTCCTGAATATGCCGCTAGAATTACTGAGGGGGCGCTAGCTCGCTGCGAATTTTAGTCGGCTCACAAAGGTCCATAAGGGGAGCTGTCTTTATAATATTCAGTCAACGCAAAAAGTCTTGAAATCAGATCTTATGGTCAAGCACGTGAGAAGAATTTGATACACGCCATTCACCATATCAATCACCATTAAATTTATTTGAAACAAAATTAAAAAATTCAAAGTACTTGGTAGTAGGCGGGTTTTTTCATTAAGACTATGAAGACTTGAAGACCAATTGTAAATTGAACCATCGAAATGTTTTTATAGTAATCTAAACATCAGCCCACCAAGTACCACGTACTCTAAATTTTTTCATTGGGTTTCAAATGAATTTAAATGTCTATTTGATATGATGCATGCCTTGTATCAAATTATTCTCATGTGCTTGGCTACAAAATCTGTTTTCAAAACTTTTTGCAGAAAGATAATGCATTTTTGTAGGTAGTTTAATGATTAATATACTTTTTGTAACACATGCACGATTTTCGCGTTTTTTTTTACCCATTAGGCGGGCCTAAAGTGGCGGTTTTCAGACGAGCGGGCAAAAAAATAAATAAAAACGCCTGCTACGTCGAGCAGCGGGTGTTTTCAGTTTATTATTGCCCGCTACGTCGAGCAGCGGGCGTTTTTAGTTTATTATTGCCCGCTTATGCTCGAGTAACGGGCGTTTCCAAGTTATTATTGCCCGCTACTCGAGCATGAGCGGGCAATAATGATCTGAAAACGCCCGCTAAATTATTTTGCAATATTTTCAAGAAAATTATCAATAATGGAGATAAAATATGTTTAACCTATTTGAATTTATAGATAGTGATGTATAATTGTATTTTTATATTTGATTGTTTTTAATTGTTTAATTTTTCATTAATTTTGATTTTTAATACATCTTCTTTATTATAAATTAATGGAATGCTGCGACAGTTCTCACCTCGCTTTCGTCCATCATGTATGCTCGTCTCGTCCGTCACGTATTCGTAGTGCTAATCAAAATCAATTTAAAAGTTTGATTTTTCTTTTTTAGTCGGGGGGGCTTTGCCCCCCGAACCCCTCAAAAAACTTGGAAATCGTACATGTGTCACAAAAAATATGGTGTGTACCAAGGGCTAAGTGGGCTTTTTGATCTCGTGCGGTTACAAACTCCACACTCGGTCTAAAAAAGCCCACTTTACGCCCTCGGTACACGATATACTATTATACGCCCTTCTACGATTCGGCGGTTCAACTCTGAGAATCCTATTGTGGAGGTGCTATTGCGCCCCGCGCGTCCGTCAAATATTTCCAAGGGCTCAAAAAAGAGTGCATGTATCTCCCTTGGTGAAGGCAGGATACCATACACGCCAGTAGAGTGGCAGTGTTTTCAACTCTTTGGAAGTGCACAGCGTTTGATGCCTTTCCAGGGCCCTTCGATCACTTCACAATGTACGTAGTAGAGGCAGAGGGGATTCTCCTGTCATATTATCTTCATGAATATGTCTTTGATCACGTGAAATGAATATGGGGCATTTCACGTGAAATCGACCTAACTGAAACCCTAACCCCCTCAGAATCGGTGAAATCGGTGGAAGGAAACTTTGTGGAAGGTTTTTATTAGTTCATAAAAGTACCTATGTCTGATTTCTTGTAGATTTTTATTCGAAGGCGTTCAGATGTTATCAGTTGATATGATGCACAGTAATGTTCATCGATAGTGTCCCCGTGGCTCACTATTTGTCCTGCCTTGTTTTAAATCAAATTTCCCTTCTACAAATATTTTATTTTTCCATGACCAGTGGCTTACTTCGTGACTCTGCTCCACCCCGCAGCTGTCATATTCCTAATAACCTGAAGGTTCTACTGGTCATGGGGAAATGAAATATTCGTAGAAGTGAAACTTGATTCGAAGAAAGGCTGGGAAAAATAGTGAGCCACGGGGACACCATCGATGAACATTACTGTACCTATAGAATAGTCGGCATAGCGCGAAAACTATACAGATAATAGAAACGAGTTTAAAATAAAAAAGTATTAGTTTCAAGTGAACTCGGCTAAAAAATATTGAGCCCCTGAATAGTTGATAGCAAAAATGAAAACATGGTTTCTCAGATTTCTCGAAAACTATACGTTCCTTTCTTGCTCGAAAATTTTAGAGGATACTCCTCTGTTAGTGTGATAACATGTCGCACCTTGGCGACGAAAGTGACACAACTCAAAAAATTGCGTTTTCGAGTTAATGCCATATTTAGACAAGCAAGGTTCGATTCTATAGCGCCGCAAAGAGTAATTTTTGTAGCTCTACAAATTTTTTGAGTTGTGTCACCTTCGTCGCCAAAGTGCGATGTGTGTAAGTTTCATGATGGGCTTGGATTGTGTTTAAGAACTATGAATTTTGTACTGAATTAATTGATTGAAAAAAGAACATCGGTTAGAAGTGAAATATTTTTTTTCCTTTTCTTTTAAATAAATTCAGTGATATTCGATAAAAGTTATCGATTCGAAAAAACATTTCCATGACATTTATATGTTCAATTGATTAAAAAAAAAACGTTTCAATTCTTTCTGGAAATTGTAATTGATGCATAAAAAGGTGTCAATTACATTCATGACTTGTAATTGATTCGAAAAAACATTACAATTACATTTGTAATTTGTAATTGATTCGAAAGAAGGTGTCAATTACACTTATAATTTGTAATTGATTCGAAAAAACATGTCGATTACATTTGTATTTTGTAATTGATTGTAATTGTAATTACAATTGTAATTTGTAATTTGTAATTTGTAATTTGTAATTAATAATTACAAATCCGCCCAACTCTGGATCTGAATGGATCAATGAAAAATTAGGGTATATTCAGAAAATGGATAAACGTCTCTGCAAGAAGCCAGCTAGAGCTAGACTGACTTGTTTTACAAGAATGTTTGTTGACGCAGTAACCGTGGTTCTTATATTTTGAAAGATATCTTTTATCATATAGGCTACTAGATGTTAATTATATAGAATAAATGGAATATGGGTGATTTTACCCAGTGTAACAATATATACGGTGCTGGCATCGCTGATTGAGTTTAGGTGAGATTTTTTCAGAATTTTTCATTACAAAAATTTTTAAACGCGTTTTTCTCAAAACAACGTTTTCAAAGACGGTACCGGTGATTTTGTCAAAATCACTCAACCGACCCTTATGAAATTTTAACAACATACTCTACACATGAAAATCTAGAAAGTAGACTACAACCGCGTCAAAATATTAATATTTACTATTTTTTTTTATGCAACGAACAGTGGGAAAAAGTTTTTTTAGTATTCTTTTGAAAAATGGCCGCCAATTTGTCAATTATTGAAGAATGTTAATGGTAGTAGTCTATTTTATATCGATTGTCATACTGAATCTGAAGCACTTTGATTTTTTTGTTTCAGACAAGCCGTTCTCGAAAAATCCCCGGTACCGATAACCCATCGAATTTTGAGGAGTTACGTTCGGCAAACGTTTTTGTATGCAAAAATGAAATAAAATGAATGAAAAAAAAATATTTTAAATGTATTTTCAGACATTAATTATCAAACCTAATAACATTTAAATCGATATCTTTCATGGCATCCTTAGGAAAAATTCCCAAAAATAACCTTTTTTTGAGCGTCTAAAGTAGACTTATCCCTTAATCAATAGCAGTCCTTGAAATGTTATTATTGGAGGTAGGAGAGGGGTTGGAGGGAGGGGGGGGGCACCCGCCCACCCACGACACAACGGATATCCAGATAGTGTCATTCAAAAAGCGCAGCAAAAAGCGCAACAGCGAACTACCAACGCACAAGGAACGAGGTCAGAACACTCTGTGAACAGCGGCACCCCGAGTTTTGCCATGACGATTCCCTATATAGCGGGGACTGCGGAGAAGATCCGCCGCTTATGCAGAAGATATAACATTGAGGTACGTTTCAAATCAATGTCCACCCTGCGTGGGTTGTTGACAGAAACCAAGCCCCGACATACTGCGCAAGAAAGCAAGGAGTGCGTCTATGAAATTCCATGCCAATGTGGGGACGTGTACATCGGCGAAACCGGAAGGCCCTTAAACACTCGCATCCAGGAACACCGGAAAAACGTTAGAATGTGCGAACGATCGAAATCAAGATTGGCCGATCACGCTTGGGAGAATGAACACCACTTCCAATGGGATGACGCCCGGATATTGTTGAAAGAATCCGATCCTATCAAACGAAAGCTGAAGGAGTCAGCCTGTATAGCAGTCACATCAAATGTTGTAAGTCAACCCAGCATAGAATTCAACAAACTGTGGTTACCTTTGTACAGGGATGAGGTGAGGGAAGCCATGAGTAGGCCAAAGCGGCGCCACCAGTCATAGCTGGTGCCACGGACAACCAACCTATAGATACCGGTGGGAGCACGGAATTTGATCACTCTGTTATGGGAAGTCGCCAGACTACCATCCTGAGGACGGGAGCAGATTTTAGCGCCCGAAACGTCGAGATGAAGAAGAAGCATCCAAGCGGTGGACATAGTCCAAGTAACCCCCTGGAGGAAGGGGGGGAGGGGGTGGGCAGGTGGCCCCCCCTCCCTCCAACCCCTCTCCTACCTCCAATAATAACAGTTTATCACCACTGCTATTAACTTTCAGTCAACAGTCCTTGAAATGATGTCAGTGGAAGATAATATCAACTGCATCAGAGAATTGCTGGTAATACAATTATTTACAAATATTTGTTATAAGATAATAATACTTAAAGATACGTTATTCATATGATTTATCTATATTATAGTATATCATAATAATTGCATAAATTACTTTTGAACATTAATTTGATGCACGATCGCCACGTGAAAATGATTATGTCTGCACAATTTGGTTCTAGTTTGTTATTCCACACGCCTTTCCTTTTCTTAAATAACAATAACGTAAATTGAGGATTTCTTCGTGGTTATAAAACTAGGCAATAAAATCGTAAATATTTGGTGTTACTTTCAGTCTTTTGGGTTTTTCGGTTGGTTGTTCTATCGAAGTTAAAGGGGTCTTTGCCACATTATTCATAGTTGACTGTTTTTTGTGTTGTTTTTCGGTTCGCAAACCAATTTTCGATTGACTGACACTCGGTCTTGTTTGATCTTCTTCATGCTGCTCAGTTATTTCACTTTTAATGGCAATTGATTCATTCACAAAAATGGATGAGCGTTCACTTGTAGTCTCTATGTTACTTATAGACAGCCGCTCATTGCTACTATTGACATCAACAGTTGAAGTCATTTCAGATGTGTTCGTACTTTCAGGTTTTGGCTCTCTAACAGGTTCAACAGGATTTGGATCCCTAAAAATCATAAAAAAAAAAGGACAGTACATTTTATACATTGGAAGGCATCTTTTACTAATCAAATTTTATCGTTATAGTTGATAATGTGGGAATTAGACCGTTTAAAAAAAAAATTGATGTTTTTTTTTTTTGCTTCAAACTACCTAAAACTATCCTTTGACATGACAAAATAACCTGCGTGAAGAATGAACTCTGTCCTCCAAGATTTAGAGGTGCCGCATTGGACTTTTGTCTTTTTTATTTCATTAAGGCCCATCCCTAGTCACCCACCTCCTTTTGTTCGAAATGTGCCACATTTCGATTATTATCTGAGCCCAGGCGTCAAAAACGTAAAAAAGGTCAACACTGCTCAAATTTAAATTCCATACCGAACATATACGTCCAAAAACATGTTCGTTTCGTGCGGAAATAGAGTCTAAAAACAGATTTTACATTCGAATAATTTTGTTAAAAACCACTTGAATTCGAATAATGTAAAATCTGTTTTTAGCCTCTATTTTTGCACGAAACGAACATGTTGTTGGACGTATGTGTTCGGAATTGAATTTGAATATGCGCAGCGTTAGCCTTTTTTGCGTTTCCGACGCCTGGGCTCGGATAACAATCGAAATGTGTCTTTTTCGAACAAAAGGAGATGGGCGATTAGGGATTGCCTTTAACATGAAATATTCTTGTACAAAATAATGAATTACACTCCCAACTCATTATATGCTAAACATACTGTGGTAAACAGTCTTGGTTATCGCAGTAACAATTGAATTATTTTTTTTTTTATATTGATCGCATGAAAATTCATTTGTTACTAGGATCCTGTAATTTTTTTTATTTTTGTTTGCGTTTCTCTACGTATGAATCAATCGAAAATCGTTGCTGCGATAATCAAGACTGTTTACTACAGTATATTTAGCATATTTGAGGTGTGATTCATTATTTTAAACAAGAATATTTCATGTTAATAAAATAAGAAAGACAAAAGTCCAATGCGGCACCTCTAAATCTTTGAGGACAGGGCTCATTCTTCACGCAGGTTATTTTTTCATGTCAAAGTATAGTTTTAGGTAGTTTGAAGCAAAAAAAAAACCATCGTTTTTTTTTTTTTTTTGAAACGATCTGGTGGGAATATTTCCAATACTATGGTAAATAGTATAAGTAATATAGTGGATTGTGACAATTTAGCTACTAACAATTACTGTGATCCGTGTGAAAAAATTGACTAAGTAGAAATAAATTAATGCACTTATCAACAATGCTCCTACTTACCCAGACCGTTGCGGCAAACGCTCATTAACGCTATTTACTAGCCATTTACAATTTTTCAACTCATTATGAATGTCTATCATGGATTGAAATGCGGTTATGCAGTCCTTTGACTTCGAGTTATGGATGGCTGCTTTGATCCCGAATATGTCCTTATTGTAAGGTAATGTTTCACTGTTTTCTAAAGAAATAGAAGTTATAGTTTACGATGCGAAAGGCACATCAAGAAGCAAATGCTGTCAAATATTGAAGTCGCATTGTAAAGGACTGTTACCATTTTATTTTATGCACAAAACTTCAGTAAAAAAATAAAAACACATTTGGCTACAACAGGTTGAAATGCACTTTTATACCATATCGACAATTCCATGAAAGATAATTACGTACTCAAATATTATTAAGATACAATATTTTTCAGAGTCTCTGTCTCCAGATTCGAATCCACCCAAATATTTTTTGTTCAAGAGATATTTATTAGGGTGTTTCTTATTTAGGGTTTGGTGGAATTTTAATCGCCGCGCCCCCCTCATCGATCACAAATAATTTTTAAAAAATCACTGTAAATTTTGAGCACCTAATTTTAACATTAAGAGGAGGTATACCCGAATTGTTACCGGCCTGCCTATTTTCTCGAATATCTCCGAAACGGGGCAATCAATCGAATTGTCCTTTTGGCAGCCGATGTTTGACGAGTAATGAGTTCGAACTGGTACGTTTGATCGAATGAAATCGGAATTTTTTTTTTCTCTGATCGAAAAGTGTGGTTGTCCTATTCATTCCGACTTGTATCAAAGTCTACGCATCCAAAATGCAAAATCGGCTTTCTGAGCCCGATTTTGTATGGAATTCCGAAGACAACCATCCAAAAACATCTTTGTTTTCGACAACGATGAAGCAGCCAGTTGTATTCTACGATTTTGTCGTAATTTTCGCCGCTCCGTGCGCAATGGCCGCTCTCAGCCGTTGACAATCGCGAAAATTACGACAAAATCGTAGAATACAACTGGCCGCTTCATGGTTGTCGAAAATAAAGATTTTTTTGGATGGTTCTCTTCGGAATTCCATACAGAATCGGGCTCAGGACGCCGATTTTGCATTTTTGATGCATAGACTTTGATACAAGTCGGAATAAAAAGGACAACTACACTTTTCGATCAAAAAAAAAAAAAAATCCGATTTTATTCAATAAAACGTACCAGTTCGAATTTATTACTCGTCAAACATCGGCTGCCGAAAGGACAATTCGATTGATTGCCCCGTGTCGGAGATATTCGAGAAAATAGACAAGCCGGTAACAAATCGGGTATACCGTCCCCTTAAGCCATGCCGCAAAAGGCTTTTGTATTTTTTTTTTCCAATTTTATCTAACTAAAGATATAATATTGGGTTTTGTGCACTTCTAGATCTTTTTTTTTGTCTGCGGCACTCAAATTCATTGGCTATTTAATACTTATTTCAAGTAATGTTATATTTGAATTTCATATACAGGCTGATCCAGAATGCGGTACTTCCCTGATACCGGTGGATTCCTTGTAAAAATCTAAGACCAAAATTATTAATCCTAAAAAGTCGAGAGCGGAGCCGTAGCCAGGTATAGGAGCCGTTTAAAGTAAACCAATACGAGAGTAGATACGAGACTGGCTCAGGGCCGCCACCGCCGACCCGGCGGCTTTCGCGACGCGTTACTGGTCACCACGATCTCGCCAACTGACAAAATGACGTTAGCGGCCCTGAGCCAGTCTCGTATCCGCTCTCGGATTATCTAACTTTAAACGGCTCCTACCAGAAAACGGCTTCGCTTTCGACTTCTTAAGATTAATAATTTTGGTCTTAGATTTTTACAAGGAATCCACCGGTATACGGAAAGTACCGCATTCTGGATCACCCAGTATATGAAATTTAAATATTTCATTACTTGAAATAAGTAATGAATAGCCAATGAATTTGAGTGCCGCAAACAAAAAAAAAGATCTAGAAGTGCACAAAACCCAATATCATATCTTTATAGTTAGATAAAATTGGAAAAAAATACAAAAGCCTTTTGCGGCATGACTTAATGTTAAAATTAAGAGCTCAAATTTTACAGTGATTTTTTTGAAACTATTTGTGACCGATTAGGGGGGCGCAACGATTTCAATTTCACCAAGCCCTAAATAAGAACCACCCTAATATTTATGCCACTATAATGTACTCACTTCTAGTTAACTGAGCGCCGCTCAATTTATACGTCGAAATTTCCTGGTCCTTCTTTTTAATCAAATCTAATATAATCTGATGCCTTCGTTGTAATTCCGTTGAGGACTGGCACAAAGGTTTTGTGATCTCGTTCCAAAACTGTTCCGGACTCCCTTTTGTCAGATGTATAGTAAATTTAAATGCAATATCATCTACGCAGGTTTCAAGCTTAATTTCATCCAAACATATATTGGTTGCATGTTTCGGTATGTCATGCAACATTGCATCAAGAGTTTCTTTGATGACGGATGACACGGGATCCAATAACGGGTTCAGCGACTGACAAGTACAAAGTGGACGAAATTAAAATTTTCCTTAAATGGTTGTCGGTTATTACCATTCAAAATTTGTATTCGATTTAAAACTACTATTGGCCAATTGGACCTAGTTGATATTTGAAACAGAAAAAAGACCGTATCACCTTCATTTTGAAATGATTACAGTAGGGTAGTCGTTGAAAAATGAATATTTCGATGCCGTCCCCTAAAACGGTAGCAATTAAAAAAAAAAAAATCAGTAAAACCCGAAGTCATTCAATTGCAGGGAACAGGTGTCTCTTCGTATTTGAATTTCAAAATCCACTTTTTTTTTTTCATTTTCGCTGTATCGACGGTGTTTCTAATACAGTCCGACCTCTCGATAGTGCCTCTCCCAATAGTTCCGCTTCCCCAGTTTGATATGTAAGCTGCTTGCCCCACTACTCAGACGAGTAACCGCGGGCTCGGATTTCGTATACCTACCCCTCAATAGTTCCGTCAGCCAAAACTCCATTTCATACTTATTTCGAAGCATAAGAAAATAAACGGAACGGAACTATTGAGAGGTAAGTGCAAAAGTCTCGCTGGCAAGGTACATGGCGGGGGAACACCGATTCGTGGAAAAACTTTTCCCCTCTCATCCCTGCCCGAAACTATTGAGAGGTCGGACTGTATATGGGGCATTCCATGGTAAATCACACAGTATAAAACCCGACCGATTCCGATTTGCTTAATATTTTTTGTATTGTTGGCATCACTAAAGAGGACATCTGTGATTTTCTTCGGATTTTTATTGCCAGTCGTTCAAGTTTTTTTTTTTTTTTGCCAATAATCGTAACTTTAATTGAACAAATGATTCGAAAAAGTAATTCGGGCCAATTTTTTCGTAATTTCACACAGTTTAATAAGAAAATACTAAACAAATGTTTTAGCATCATGTCGAGCATTTTCATCCGGTTTAATGTATGAAATATCAAGTTTCACTAAGTATACCCCCTGCCATCCTGTTCAAAAAAATCACGAAAATTCTGCATTGGGAATCAAAAATTTCAAGCCTAAGGGAATGATGGAGAAATGATTCCTTCAGTTTTATCGAATTTTTTTGTGCATATTTTCCGTCGTTCTTCACTTCTTACTCCAATACGATAAGAAAAGGTGATAACTATTTATTATTTATAACGGCTGTTGGTAACAAAAACTGAGTTGGTAGATGGGCGTGACCTTTTTTTCATCGTAATTGGAGTAAGAAGTGACAAACAACGAAAAATATGCACAAAAAAATTCAATAAAACTGAAGGAATCATTTTTCCATCATCGCCTTAGGCTTAAAATTTTTGACTTTCAATGCAGGATTTTCGTGATTTTTTTTAACAGGATCGCAGGGGGCATACTTAGTGAAACTTGATATTTTATACATCAAACCGAGTAAAAATGCACGACATGATGCTAAAAAATTTGTCTAGTATTTTCTTATTAAACTGTGTGAAATTACGAAAAAATTGGCGCGAATTACTTTTTCGAATCATTTGTTCAATTAGAGTTACGATTATTGGCAAAAAAAAAAAAAAAAAACTTGAACGACTGGCAAGAAAAATCCGAAAAAAATCACAGATGTCCTCTTTAGTGATGCCAAGAATACGAAAAAATATTAAGCAAATCGGAATCGGTCAGGTTTTATACTGTGTGGTTTACCATGGAATACCCCATATGTTCCTTTTTACAAACGTATTTGATGGGGTCGTAATATCCTATAGTGTTATCAGTACCTATTGCGACGTGCAAAGATTCCAAATGACACAGAAAGTTCCTCAAAATAAGGAAGTTTAGTGAAGAAAACTTTAATTCACTTAGTGTAGTAATGCGCGTTTTACGCACGCTTCGCGTGGGTACAACCCCCATTTTCACACCTCATGAAGTAAAATTTTGTACAATACTCAGCTATAATACCACAAGACCTTTAAAATTATCGGATATTTCCCGATGTTTTGCTGCGTAGCATCGAGAGGGCTAAGTTTTGCAGATTTTTTTGCAAAGCTTGACCCATTCGTTGCTACGCAGGATCAAAACATGAGGGAAATAACCGATTCATTTTGAAGGTTGAGGGGTATTCGCAGGATTATTTCTTCCATTACGATCTCGGCCGAACAGAGTGCAGCAATATTTTGTTTGCGATCAACGTCTTGAAATTGATCCAAACTGGGACACGAGTTTGACAGTTTGACAGATATTTGAATGAAATCTGTCACAATCGGGTAAAACAATTGTCAGGCTAGAGGGAAATTAGCGGTCTGATAATCTCCCCGTGGCCGGAGAAATTATCAGATTGAAACAGGCCACGTGACCGAGAATACTGTACTCTGATTGGCCAAGATTGTAATGGAGGAAATAATCACAATTATTTTTTGTCATTCAGTCTCGCCGTAATAAAACATTAAACACGATGAACATTTTATTCTTCTCTTATCTTGACAAACCCCTTAAGTGCCGCAGTATTGAAAGCCATTTTGATTAGCAAAACTAACATCGACAAATCATGCATTGAGCTCCATTCCTACCTGAAAACTAGACCCGGTATTTTGAAACTGATTTGTTTAGCCGACAAATACAAAACAATTACCGAAACGTTAAAGTCATACACTAGAGCTTAGCAACTCAGCTATCTATCTATCTAACTGATGTAATACAATCTACTTATTTTGTGTTACTCTTACTTGAATAAAAACTCGTACAATATCAAAGAGTTCTTTTTACATAATTCCGTAGGAGACGTCCCGCTCTGACAAAAAAAAAAAAAACAAATGGTCACGTTAGGCATGGAGAACATTTTGACGGCCCCTAACGAAACCAGCTTATCTTAGCGGTTGCATTACAAACAGCGTATCGGTGCGTCACGCATATGAAACAGCTTATTTGTATTACGTTGTTTACAGAAACAGCGTGTCTTAGTGATGTCGGCCGAAAGAGCTTATCTGGGCAGCTTCCGCAGAAACAGCTTATCAGTGTGTCTGTTGGTTTGCATAATGTGATCTAAAAGAAAGTTCGATCATGGAACATAAATCAGGCACGTCATTTACATGGACCAATTGGTACGAGAAATACTTGTACTACATTCTGTAAACAACGTACAGATAAGCTGTTTCGGATGCGTAACGCGCCAATACGCTGTTTATAATGCAAGCGCTAAGATAAGCTGGTTTCGTTAAGAGCATGTCCTTCTTACGTCCTGACGTAACCATCCTTATCTTCTAGACTACTTTCACACGGTTCTCTACCAGGGGCTATCGTACCATGCTTACATCTGCATTTCTGCTTCCCGACCTTGCCTACAACCAAGTTATCCTCATTGCGCTATTCTAATAGCAGCCGCTACTTCCCAGTCAACCTGCTTCTCCTTAACTTCTATTCTCCTTTCATTCACACATTCTCCCTAACAGACTTCTCAACCAACCTCCTTACAAAAGACTCCTAAATTACTTAACCCATTCTACCAGTACGAATTATCAACACTTATTATACATATACACCAATAATCCTAGACAGTACTTATAAATAAAGTTATTAGTTCGTTAACCCAGTTACGTTTGTTCTACCGTCAACAATCCCTTAGTTATACTCTAGTATTTCAAACGAGGACAAGATCCAAATTCAAATCATAACAGTGGTGGCAGCGGTGGTTTTGTATTTTCATAATATATTAGCGTCATTCGTTAACTTTCTTTTTTTCAACACGTGCATGTCATGGGCCCTTTTTCTTGCATGTAAAACGAATGGAAAATCGCCCATTTCTAGCGTGGACTTCATTACCTCCCTAGGAAGGTAATATCCATTCTTCCCTTGGGAGGTAATGGATCTATTGCTACCTTCCAAGAGACGGTTTCGAATGTTTCCAAAAATTTCCAAAAATTTCCATAAGTTTTTATAAGTTTCCATAAATTTCCATAAATTTCCAAAAAATTCCATAAACTTCCAAAAAGTTACAAAAGGTTCTGTTACGTCTCAACTCCACAACCTCCAATAGTCACCCGATCCACCATTTCCTTACATCCCAGACATTCCGTCATCAACTTCATCCGATCCACCATTTCCTAAAGCCTATATTACCTGATCCTCAACTTCCGACCGGGATCGTACGAGTTGCACACGGCCACACCAAGTGCAACTCATCCGAAATCCCCTCCCAAAACCGAGCTTACCTTCTTCACATCTCATCATAACCGAACACTTCCAATTCTATCCTCAAAATAGCAATATCTAAACTCCGACTCACCTATCGCTATACATATCATCAAAATAAAGTAACATATGACTATTGAAATCAACAAGCATCCTCTATTCAATTATTCTATCGACCGATTCTATTCATCCCTCAACCTTGCAACGACACATTGTACCGAGAGAGAGAGAGAGAGAGAGAGAGAGAGAGAGAGAGAGAGAGAGAGAGAACCTATGGTTCAACAAAATCGTGTTGCGATATAACAACTGGTGGCAGCGGAACTCCTCGTTTTCCAGATTATTTACCACTTAAATCTGGTTATCATTTGATACAAAAACGAGGAGCGAACTCACGAACTCACAACGATTATCATATAATAAAGCATCACCTTGCTAACTCGACAAGGACAAGAAGACATCAACAGAAATCTATCAACAAAACTTCACGGCATTCCCTTGCTAACTCGACAAGGAGGAGTATAGAACAACAGAAATCTATCGACAAAACTTCACGGCATTTCCTTGCTAACTTGACAAGGACAAGCAGAGATCAACAGAGACCTATCGACGCAGACTCCACGGCATCACCTTGCTAACTCGACAAGGATAAACAGAACACAACGGAGATCTACCGACGCAAACTTCACGACCTTCCTTGCTGACAACAACGAGCAGAGAATAACGACGAGTCAGTCAACCAGAGGGAATGCAACCGAGCTACGCAGCCTTCGTAACGGTGACCACTCTGTAAGTTAAGTACTCTACCACATAACCCAGAATATATAACAAAACTGCTGCAAGACACTGACGAAATCATCACTGGACCCGGTTCAAGTCCATATCTCCCATTACAAACCGCGATAACGCTGATACCGGTCTCCAATGGTAGTAATATGTCAATAAATTCCTTTATTCGAAAAGTAGAAAGCATCAAAAACTCAATTCACGCGCGGGATTTGCCGCTATTTACAAATCTAGTAGCTGTCAAAATCGAAGGAGCCGCGGAAAGATATATACAAAGATCTAGTTTAAATACATTAGATAGCCTGCTGGCAGATTTGAAACGCGCGTATAGACCTAAAGAACTATACTACCGGATATACAGGCGCAAATTACGCGAGTGGTGCAAAACAGAAACGAGAGCGTGCTAGAATACGGTATGCGAGTTGAAAGACTCGTGGAGACGGCGTTAGAAATTGCCGGAACCTCAGACAACGCGGATCACGTCGTTATGACGCGTAGATTTATAAAAGATTTGGCCGGCCGGTCCTTCATAAAAGGGTTGAAAGATGAGATTGAAATCAGAGTCACGTACGAAAAACCGGGAACCTTACGCGAGGCCATAGATTTGGCAATACGCTTTGAAAAATTTCTGAACGAAAGAAAAATCTTGAGGCCGTCTCACGGGGACAACTCGACACTAAGGCATACAAATGAATACCCAGAACATAATTCGAGATTAGAACCCCAAGATAGGGCACACTGCAATTATTGTAAAAGGATAGACCATACCATCGACAATTGTAGGACGAAAAACCGTGCCAGAAAATACTGCACATTTTGTAAAATAATTGGCCACACGTTCGACGAATGTCGGACGCGGACCTTGCAGAACCAGCGAGATCCCCAACGGAATCCCTCTAGTACTAACACCCGAAACACACAACACTATCATCGGGAACAACACAACCGCGGACCGGATAACGCACAAACATACAACCGCCAACGCAACAATAATCTGAGCGGGCAATCGAGCCAGTTAAACAACAGATTTGGTGGCAATAATCAGGGTTATAATGGCCCAAACTATAGACAACAAACACCTATCCATCAGCAATCTAACACTCCCCAAACTCACTCGAATTATAGCAGACCGACCAATCAACATAGGAACGACGCGCGGGTAAATCTTACTATAAGCGGTAATGCAGACGAATTTAATAACTCCGATAATTTAAACGAGCCATGGGAACGTCGCACGGACGCCGCAACGTCCCAAATCAACGAAGAGCGTCCGAACGTTATGGGAGAATACTTCTCGGCTCACCAATAATTACAATAACATCGAAGCAAATTCTTGGGGAAATCGCGTCGATACTAATAGATACAGGGGCGAATATAAACGTGATCAAGGTCGGAGTAGTCACGCCAGACACTCGTTTCACGCCGAAAGACATTCGAAGTATTAAAGGGATAGGTGAAGGATTCATAAATACATTAGGAAGCATCGACCTGGAATTCGCCGGGACCCGGCATGAATTCCATTTGGTAGATAATCTATTCCCAATCAAAGAAGACGGAATTTTGAGCGCGAGCTTTTTGCGGTCTGAAAATGCAACTATTTGTTTCAAAAGCAACCAAATTTCCTTGCAAAACACGAGTGCATTTCCATTATCTTATCGGGGTCACGGCTCTGACATCAACTCCTACCACATATTAACAACGTCCTCTACACAAACTCCCAAGGTCCAGGTGTCAACTCCACAGCTCGTGAATGAGACCACGACGTTGCTTCTTGATACTGGAGCCGATATAAATATAATAAAACGTAGCGCGGTACAACACAACACACTTACGCGACTTGATAAAATAAAACTAATAGGCATTACAAACGACACCGTGGAGACTTTAGGAACTTTAGATATCCAAATCGGCAATCATACGCACGAATTCCATGTAGAAGATGATTTATTCCCCATCCAAGAGGCGGGCATATTAAGCATGACATTCTTACGCAACGAAGACGCTAAAATCTCTTTCCCAACAAACACAGTAACTTCAGACAATGGCAAGACGCTGAAAATTTTTAACGAAGATATCATTTCGATTCCTGCCCGAACCGCAACAGTAATAGAATTGAAGGTAACGAAACCATCACCAAAAACGGGAATAATTAATAAATTAAGCTTAGGCCCAAACGTTATATTAGGCAATGCCCTTGTGACGAATAGACATGGTTTAGCGTACGCTTACGCTATAAACTCCAACGAAACAGCTGTAGAAGTAATACAACCCGTGGTAACTCTAGAAGAGGTAGACGAACCCGCGATAGACACAAACCCGCGCATAACTAACAACGAAACAAACCAACCAACACGTGGCTATCATAATACTAATACTGACAAAGACCGACGCACACTTCAAGTCTCACTTAACCACGACGCAAAACGACTCGACATCCTTAGGGAGAACCTCAGATTAGACCACTTGAATGAGGAAGAAAAACAATCAATAATCAACCTTGCTTACGAATATAACCACCTATTTTTCCTACCGGGCGATAGATTAGGACACACTCGAGTAGTGGACCACGCTATACCAACGACAGACGACATACCTATACATACAAAACAATACCGACACCCTCAATCCCACAAGGAGGAGATTACGAAACAGGTAACTAAACTTCTTGACCAAGGCATTATTCAACACTCCACATCCCCTTATAATTCTCCCGTCTGGATCGTACCCAAAGAACCCGATTCGCAAGGTAATAAGAAATGGCGTATGGTGATCGACTACCGGAAGCTGAACGAAAAAACAATCGGGGACGCATACCCCTTACCCAATATTGTGGATATTCTCGACCAGTTAGGTTCCGCAAAGTATTTCACAACATTAGATCTGGCTTCGGGTTTTCATCAAATACCTATGCACCCCGATCACAGATCCAAAACAGCCTTTTCGACGCCACACGGCCATTTCGATTATGTCCGCATGCCATTCGGCTGAAAAAACGCGCCATCCACCTTTCAGCGTCTCATGGATCAGATACTTTCCGGACTACAAGGTAACGAGATTTTCGTATACTTAGACGATATAGTTATCTATGCGAGGTCACTGGAAGAACACGCGATAAAATTCAGGAAATTAATGGAAAGGCTATCGAACGCAGGACTCACTCTGCAGCCAGATAAATGTGAATTTCTACGAACGGAAGTGGCATATTTAGGTCATATTATTACTAGGGACGGAGTAAAACCAAACCCCGATAAAATAACAGCTATAAAAAACTACCCAGTTCCGCGAAATCCTAAACAAATCAAACAATTTCTTGGACTGATAGGATACTATCGCAGATTTATACCTAACATGTCAAAAATAGCCAAACCGATTAATAATTTATTAAAGAAAAACGCCTGCTTTTTGTGGACGTCAGAACATCAGTCAGCATTTGAAAGACTTCGCGACTACCTTTGTGACGAACCTATCCTCCAATATCCCGACTTTAGCAAACCGTTCGTCCTGACGACCGACGCCTCGAATCTTGCAATCGGCGCGGTACTTAGCCAGGGCGAGATCGGGAAAGACTTACCAGTAGCATACGCACCTAGAGCCTTACAACCGACAGAGATCAATTACTCGACCACAGACAAAGAATTACTAGCAATCATCTTCGCAGTCAAACATTTCAGACCATATCTATACGGACGGAAGTTCACTTTGGTCACGGACCATAGACCGCTAGTTTGGCTTAACAACGTAAAAGACCCGACGTCACGACTGCTACGCTGGCGACTAACATTAGACGAGTACAGTTACAACATAGTTTACAAAAAAGGAAAGGCAAATGCAAATGCGGATGCATTGTCAAGGAACCCTGCTCCTGAAATAACCCAAGCCTTACCCATAGATGGCAAACGCCTTCGATCTGAATCAAGTACCGCAAATACCGAAATAAATAAACGCAAAAAACTATCACACCAATTCCCGCGACACTCTAGACAAAGTACTGACAATTCCACAAATCCCGCACCGACTAAACGACCAAAAACGCAGAAAGTATTAACAGAAATCACAACGCCAGAAAGTTCCGATATTGAAACAATTGACGATAAACATCAAGAACCTATAAGGCCGTCTAAACGGTTCCAAACAACTGAATCCTCGGGTAACCCAGCACCGCGAAAAAAATTCGTGGAATTCCCAGACTCCTCGGACTCGACGGACGACTCAGAAATAAAGATAACCCCATGTAGAACAACACTCCCTAAACGCAAAAGGATCACAGAATCTTCAAGTAATCCGGCACCAGTAAAGAAAGTGACGAAACAATTAGACTCCTCCGACTTGACAGATAATTCGGACGTAGAAACTATTCCACTTAGAGTGACATTACCCAAACAAAAAAGAAACACAGAATCCTCTAATAACCCAACACTAAGAAAAACACGATTGGAAACCGATTTTACTAACCAAACAGGTTGTAGTGATATTCAGACTGAAAACTATTCAAAAAAGACTGGAACAACCTCCGTATATAAACGCAAGATAATTTACAAAAAATTGTCCTCCTTGAATAACGAACTCACCACAGACCTAGGACAAGACTCACACAACTCAGAAGCGTGCAAGAAACGTGGAATCAAGTTACAAAATACACTTCGCGACCCACAAGCCGACACCTCTTCTAACAAAACTCCATATTCCACACCACCGTACGAACAATTCCTTGTAGACTTAGATTTTCTTCCCCTGACGCAGAATAGAAATATCAGAGAAATAGACGCAGACTTACTGAAACAAAAAGACAATTTAGCTCACTGTATCTCAACCGACTGTAAAGCATCATCAGGCATCGCGGACCAGATGGTAAAAAACGGACTCATACCGCGCAAAAGATTACAATCAATGAATCCGCAAGTGACAGACATCATCACGGTTCAGTACCCCCGACGCACAATTTACAATTTAGTCACTAAGGAACGTTGTCTTGACAAACCGACGAATGAGATAATGTACAACACACTAGTAAAGTTAAAGACAGCGTTAATCAAGGATGAAAAGAAATCCATTTCGATACCGAAACTAGGTTGCGGATTAGATAACCTAAATTGGGATTTGGTAAACCGCATGATTTATTACATATTCAAAGATATGGACATTAAAATCACCATCTGCAAATTCGAGAACCCAATGACACACGGACTACCTCACGGACGGACCAAAGATAAATCATCTAAACTCACGACGGCACGTCATACCCGGTCACTCCCCATTCCCCCGGTATCAGACACCCCCTCAGCTATCGTCACATCACCAGATGACGATTCCGACACACTAATTCCACCACAACAAAGACGTAGACCCGTGCCGAAGCTTGACACCGGAAACACTACCGATTCTGATACAACCTCAAATTTTAGTCTTTCGGAAAATGAATCAATGAAACTAACACTACAGAGTCCGACGATCTCGGATATTACAGATAATACCGATACTGCCGATGACAAAAACAAACTTAGCTTCGATAAATTCATAGATAACATAAACAACATAACACCAGTGACTAACGTGACGGAATCTAGAGACGGAATATTCATGAAAAGCACGAACATCGTACACTGCGTACCAGCTGACTGCGCGTGGAACGACGAACTAACAAAACGACTTATAGACAAAGACATGTTACGAAAAGAAACATTCACTATCAATAAACTTGAGAAACGCGGAATAGCCTTATCAAGGGTCGGAAACAAGTACATTATGACCCTTGTAGTCAAAACTCAACACTCAGACAGAATCGATTTAGAGGACTTCTATTACACTTTAATCAGACTGAAACAGCTATTACATACACACAAAATTGATGCATTTTCTTTTTCCAAAACAAACCCGGGATTAGAAGTTCTCCAATGGAGCGTCGTTAGGAAGCTATTTTACTACATTTTCGGAGACACGAGCATAAAAATCACGCTTTGCGCAAATGAAACCATCGTACCCGACGTATCAATACGCGAGGAGATCATTAAAGAATATCATGAGTCACTGCTAGGTGGTCATCAAGGCGTAACTAAAATCTACAATAGAATTAGGGAAAAATATTACTGGCCGAACCTGAAAACCCAGATTCAAAGTTTCATCAAGTCCTGTGACAGTTGCCAAAGGAAGAAACTGGTTCGAGTCAAAACACGACTGCCCATGATAATTACAGATACTCCAGCAGACGCATTTGATAAAGTTGCGCTCGATATAGTGGGACCGCTTCCCGTTACAGAAGCAAACAATAAATACTTATTGACAATTCAATGCAATCTGACAAAATTCTTAGACGCTATACCTCTTCCTAACGCGACGGCTCAGACAATTGGCACGGCATTCGCAAAAGAGTACATTACACGCTACGGAGCACCGCGAACAATATTAACAGATCAAGGCCAGAATTTCATGAGTACAGCGATTAAACAAATCTGTAAATTATTTAAAATTAAACAAGTAAGAACCACCGCATATCGACCACAATCTAACGGCTCCCTGGAGCGAAGCCACCTTGTACTCATCGAACATATTAAACATTATACAAGAACCGGTAAAGATTGGGACAAATACGTGCGCTTCGCAATTTTTTGCTATAACACTGCGATACATGAAGCTACAAATTTCACGCCACATCAACTAATCTTCGGCAAGGAAGCTCGAATACCATCGGACCTAAGAGCAACCGTCGCGATGACAAACTCATACAACACGTTTATCCTCGACCTACTGACAAACCTGACCGAAATCCGTAAAAGAGCAATCCAAAATTTGAAAGACGCAAAATTAAAATCGAAAGCATACTACGATAGAAAAATCAACGAGCATCTATTCGAAGCCGGACAAAAAGTATTTTTATTAAACGAAAACCGTACAAAATTCGAGGACCAATATAGGGGCCCGTACCTAATCAAAAGAATAATTGACGGAATAAACGCCGAAATATACTTGACACCTGGTAAAACTAAAATTGTACACCTAAACAAACTAAAACTAGCACATACACGAAATGACACCAACCAGCATTAGACAAACATAGGTCAAAACTTATCTGAAAATGGGAACACTTCTGCCAAAATCCGAAATCTCCAAACAAGCTCACTGTCTGAAAGAAAATTCATGATTTGCAGAGTCGGGCTAGCAAGACCAGACGTGACCAACAAACCGTATGACATTTCGAAATTCAAGGAAAACCCGGGAATTTATTATGAACAATTGGAAAACCTGCGAACATTCACCAACAAGTGGAAGTTAGTTAATTTCCTAAATGTACGGAAATTCACGGACGGATCGGACAAACTACGAAAATACTGCAGCATGATTAGCCAACATTGCAACGAGGTAGGAGAAGCATGTGAGGTACGAGACATCATCGACCTAGCGGCGAATCGATTATTAACAATAGCAAAATACGAAGACCAAATTGAAGACCTATTAGGGTACCAAGAAACGGACCGAACACATGATAAGCTAGCGAGTCTCGCGCACGCACGTGCCAAACGAAGTTGGTACAGTTTCACCGGAAGCATACAAAAAAACCTTTATGGAACATTAACATACGCTGACGGAGGGTATTATAACAGACAGATCGACAGACTATTCAACGACACGAAACATGTAGCAACACTACTAATCAATCAAACACACATAGTACAATCAATGATAGGCACACAGCAGAAAGAGTTAGATCAGATCAATAAACATATAATAGAAATGGACCAACAAGTAGCATTTTTTAGCCAGGCGACGGCAACATTAAAGACGCGCACAGATCAAAACTTGTTAACGATAGGATTACTAAAACACCTCAATAAGCTAGACAAAATGTTAAACGAATACGAATTGGATCTAAATAACATAATAGATGCGATTCTATTTGCAAAACAGGGAATACTACACCCGAAATTGCTAACACCTGAACAAATCATCACCAGCTTGCAGTATATCCAATCCCTAGAACCACTTCTGCAATTTCCCACCCCTATAAGAAATGGATATGCCGAAGAACTAGTCAGACTATCGGAATTAAGTATCGTGTACAGTGAACCAAACATGATATATGTGCTTTCAATACCAATACTAAATGAAGATAAATTTCATCTTTATCACTTACTTCCGATACCCGTCAAACAAAACTATGATCTTTCACAGAATAAATTCGCGTATATAATCCCAAGTTCAGACTATCTCGCAATAAGCTCAGACCGCATTTCGTATTTTCAAATAACAGAATCGGAGTTCGTACACTGTAAGATTTCGCAGGGTGTATACATATGCGAACAGCACCAACAGTTATATCGCACCAATAATCACCAAACATGTGAAATCACATTATTCTTGAATAATCCACCTATTAACCTAAAAACCTGCAACATCAGGATAACGTCCTTTGACGGACCATACTGGTCGACACTGTTGCGTGCCATACCACGCTTGGTATAGTTCAAACTATTTTTTCTTACTTTTAGTTTACCATTCTTTAACAAATCCAATTGTCACACAAACATTCAAACATTCAAATATTCAAAATACATTCACACACCATTTACAAAGAACCGGACGTTATACTCATAAATTAAGACATACAACAACTCGACCCGTGCCTCTTCTAGAACCTACACAACTTCTGGCGACCATATGTGCATGTCAAAGGACTCACTCGAAACTTTCCTGCAAATTTTATAACCTTTTTTCTGCCCATCCAAAACGTCCCGCACTGCAATCTTTCGCAGATCTTCAAAAAATCCCATCCCATAAATTATCCTCTGCAACCGATGCTTTCTCTTTCCAAGAACCCCTAATATTTAAACAATCCTAGACCAACCCCCAAACTCCTACTCCCCAAAACCTGAGTCCGTACCCTTAAAATCTCAACCAATCCTAGAAATTAAACAAATCCCTACTTTACTAATAGAACCAATCCTAAAAAACTAACAATTTCCTACCCTAGCTAGGGATCGTTTTTCTCCACCCACCAATCCAAGACTGCTCTTTTACGCAACAACAAGAATCAGTCTTGTCCCAACTTTCAATCATACCTCAACTTAAAATTAAGTCTAGCCTAACCCTCAATTAAAACCTAATACTTCATTCTAACTCTGTCGTGGATCCGTTAAACTTCATTTAAATCTAATAATCATATTTCTTCTCACTGTTATGTTACACTTAATGTTAAGTTTTTGTTGAAATATATATCAAGGTGTTGTTAATATCAAAGATTAGTCACGAATCATTTCTCTCACCCAACGCATACTTATAATAAAGAAATAGTCACATAAAGACGGTGTCGGCGTGTGACACAAAACATTTAATGGTCCTTCGAGCCGGATCGGCGACTTACGAATAAATTCAATGTCATTCTTCGAACAGCTCGAAACATATACCGGGACAATCACGTGAAACCGAATGGATCCATGTTACCGGACAGCGAATATTTCGTATTTTTAGCAGGTTAACCACTCGTTGCACTGAAAACCCCTAGAGTGATTTTGGCGCGCGGTCGATAAAACTCGGCAGCCATTGTTGATAGAAGCCGGCTGACTGTCAATACATCGCGGAGGGTAGACATGTGGGGTTATGTTCGCTTATTTTAAGCAAATGATAAATGAAGTGAATAAAACCTACGTGAATAAGTTATTGATATTTATCAAAAATCGATCAATCAGTTTTAAATAATATCATAGTACAATCAACGAATTAACTCAAGCTATAACTGCAAATTAATTAGAATCAAAGAGTTCATCGAGAACAACCAATTCCTTGATTGTATTAAGATATCATTGAAAACTAATTGATAGATTTTTGATAAACATTCATAGCTTATTCACGTAGTTTTTATTCACCTTATTAATCATTTGCTTAAAATAAACGAACATAACCCCACATGTCTACCTTCCGCGATGTATTGACAGTCAGCCGGCTTCTATCAACAATGGCTGCCGAGTTGCATCGACCGCGCGCCAAAATCACCCTAGGGATTGTTCAGCGCAACGAATGGTTAGCCCGCTAAAATGACGTCATATTCGCCAATATTCGCTTTTCGGTAGCATGGATCCATTCGGATTCACGTGATTCTCACGGTATAGTGCAGTGTAAGTGGACAGACTCCTGCAGTACGCTGCAGAATCAAATTCATTAAATAACCAAACGTGCAGTTCGCTGCAAAAAACCCAATTCATAAACAAACCAGCACGCAGTACGCTGGTGAAACGAAATCATTAAACAAATCAACTCGCAGTTCGCTGCAAAAACCAAACCATCAAACTGGACTCGTGACTCCTACAGCGGGTACCAATTCAACCATCAACCAACGTCCGACGGGAACTCGGTCGAAACGAATCAACTCAGCATCCTCAAGGTAAGCTTGTTTTTCTAGTAGCCAACAAGGTGCGCATCCTCGTTCTCCTAATCTTCAAACACTAGAATCCTTAACCAATTCCCTTCACCCCACTATGGCGGAGGCAGAACTAGCACGCACAATCTATAGCTGCAAGCAGCGACGCAAAACTATCAAAACTCAACTCACCAATTTCAAAACCTTCCTAAATCAACAAGAAGTCGATCCCGATTATGATCGCATTCAAACGCGTGTAGAGTCAATCAACCAATACTTTCAAGAGTTCAAGCAGATACAAAGAACACTAGAGGACGAAGAGCCAAACGAAAACCATGAAGGAAAAAGAATCGAAGTCGAAGAAAGTTATTATGATGGAATTGCTAAGGCAAGAGGACTTCTTCGAAAATCAGCCCCAGCAGCGGGTATCCTAACCAGTGAATCAAGCGAACGATCAACCGTATCGCCTATTACAGTTACTGTGCCATCAAGGCTACCTACTCGAAAATTACCTGATCTCACGCCTCCTAAATTCGATGGTCAAATTGAAAACTGGGCTACTTTCAAATCGCGTTTTCTTTCCATGATCGATAAAAACGAAGGGTTATCTGCATCAGACAAACTCGAATATTTACAATCAGCCTTATCGGGCAAGGCAGCTCGAACCATTGAAGCTTTGGAAACAACAGACAATAGTTATAAGGATGCATGGGATCTTCTAACGTCAAAATACGATAATGATAGAAAGGCAATTTTACGCCATTGGGCACTTCTTCGGGACTACCCCACCTTACAAAGGGACACCGCGGAAGCTCTTGACGACCTCGTGGACGTTTTTCGGCAACAACTACGATCGCTGAAAAATCTAGGTCAACCAGTAAGTGGCTGGGATACCTGTATCATCAGCCTTCTCCTATCCAAAATTGGTAAGGGTACTGCTTACCAATGGGAATTAACTCTCGCAGACAATAAGATGCCTGCATACACTTCACTATTAGACTTTTTGGCTAAACGAGCCAATTGTTCTGATGCAAAGAATCTTACGTCAAATCGCGACGACTCCAAACAACACTCAAAACCAGATAACAAGGCAAAGGGCACAGGTCAGTCCCGGAACGGTCAACGGCAAACTTACCTGAGCGCAAACACATCCGCAAACACTTCAACCCAACAATCACAATGCGAATTGTGCAAGGAAATGCATTATACGGCATTTTGTCCAAGACTCAAGGAACTTTCGGTGGAAGAGAGAATCAAGGCAGCTCAAACCGCAGAGCTGTGTCTTAATTGCCTCAGGTCTAATCACAAGACAAGGGCTTGCAGATCCGAAAAACGGTGTAAAACGTGCAATAAATTACACCATACTTTATTACATTTGACCCAAACCAAGGACTCTCCGCAATCAGAGGCATGACAATCACGAAATCTGGCTGCCGTTTCTCAGTCAGTCGGACAATCCTTCATAATTAATACGAAAACGAGCTCGCTTATGGTAACAGCAACAATAAACGCAAGGGATATTCGTGGAAACCTAACCTCATGCCGAACTCTCATCGATACCTGCTCTATGGATAATTTCATGACGGTAGGACTTGCCGATACTCTAGGTCTAACCACGATTGAATACCCAATTAACATTAAGGCCTTAAACAATGCATCGACGACCACCAGAGGATACGTCACTGCAACCATTCAATCACGATGCAATAGCTATTGTAAAACGCTAACCTTTTTGACGGTACCTCAAATTTCTAATCAAGTGCCTAGCGTTCAAATTGATCGCAAAGCCATAAACATACCATCAAACATAACTCTAGCCGATCCAGAATTTCATAAACCAGCTCCAGCCCAGATGTTGATAGGTACAGGTACAGCATTAGCATCACTCTGTGTCGGACAAATCAAACTTTCAACAGCGAACGAAGCAGAATTATACCTGCAGAAAACCGTATTCGGATGGGTAATAGGAGGCGACGCCAAGGTAGCCAAGGTTCCCAAGCCGCCTTCCGAGTATCGGAAGAATACGGAAGAATCTACGTGTCATCTAACCAACCTTGAATCAGACATGGCACGTTTCTGGGAAATCGAAGAGTATTCGATCAACAAGCATCAATCAATGGAAGAAGTCAATTGTGAAAATCATTTTCTTGACCACGTGACACGAACCAAGGAAGGGCGATATACCGTCGCTCTACCATTCAACGACAAACGTGATCAACTCGGAGAATCACGACAGTTAGCCCTGAAACGGCTAGATTCACTACAACGAAAATTCACGAAGGAACCAGAACTGAAACAACAATATGTTCGTGTTATCGAAGAATATAAGGAACTAGGACATATGCGAAAGGCAAGCGGAGATCTCCACGAGGGATTCTATCTACCGCATCACGCAGTGATCAAGGCTAGCAGCCTCACAACCAAGGTCCGGGTAGTGTTCGATGGATCAGCTCATTCAACCACAGGCATATCACTCAATAATGCTTTGATGGTAGGCCCAACTATCCAGGATGACATATTCTCACTTATACTTCGGTTCCGGCTGCACCAATACGTATTCACAGGAGATATAGAAAAAATGTATCGACAAGTATTGGTACGGGAGGCAGATCGCAAATACCAAAGGATTCTATGGTACGACGAAGGATCGTCAACACCTACAACCTACGAATTAAAAACCGTCACCTTTGGATTAGCACCTGCTCCTTACCTGGCCACACGGTGCCTTCATAAACTAGCCGATGACGAGAGACATAGGTTCCCCACGGCAGCAGCAGTCCTGAAAAGGGACCTGTACGTCGACGACGCCTTGACGGGCGCCAACACAATAGAAGATGCAATTCATTTACGCGATGAACTCATTGCAATATTAAAGGCAGGTGGATTTAATCTTCGACAATGCGCGTCGAATTCACCGAGCATACTACAAGGACTTCCCAACACACATGTCAATCTTCAGCTCCAGGGGAGCGAGGATCCAACGCTCAAAACTCTGGGAGTATATTGGAACTCTTCCTTAGACTCCATCGTATATACTGTTAAGCCAATAAACGCTGGCAGCAGTACCACTAAACGCAAGATGTTTTCCGAAATCGCCAGAATCTTTGACCCCTTGGGTCTTTTACAACCAATCATTGTCACGGCAAAACTATTAATTCAGGAACTCTGGAGAGCCAATTTAAACTGGGACGAATCTGTTCCACAATCTATTTACACGCAGTGGTGCAAATACGTATCACAGCTTTCACTACTGAACGAGATGAAGTTCGATAGGAAAATCATACTGCATCCAAAAAAAGGAATACAACTCCATGGATTTTGCGACGCTAGTTTAAAGGCATACGGAGCATGTATCTATATCAGGTCCACGGACGAAGACGGAAACATTCAGACCCAACTGCTGTGCTCGAAATCACGAGTAGCACCAATCAGCAAACGAGATTCGAGCAAAAAACAGGGAACTCCGACGTTGACCATTGATCGGTTGGAATTATGCGGAGCAGTTTTACTTTCAATGCTCTATCAAACCATACTCAACGCCATTAAAATTCCCATTGACAGGGCCATCTTGTGGTGCGATTCTCGCATCGTACTACACTGGATAAACAAGCCGAACCCGCAGACTCTGAAAATTTTCGCAGCCAACCGGGTGATGCAAATCCAAAGCAAAACCGAGGTGAAGAGTTGGAAGTATGTTCCCACACACGACAATCCAGCTGACCTCTTGACAAGAGGTGAGTTGCCTCAGAAATTCTTAGAGAATCAAATCTGGAAACAGGGTCCCAGGTGGCTCCAACAAGAAGAAGAGACCTGGCCGAACTTCGTCATTACAGCACCCAAGGATGACACAGAAATTCGTCAAACCACTTGTTTAATTACTCACAGAAAGGATGACTTCAACCTTCTGGAACAATATTCATCAATCAACAAATTACGTCGAGTAGTAGCCTACTGCTTACGCTTCAAATATCATTCACACAAATCCAACCTAACTGTCTCAGAACTGAACTTGGCAAATCAACGCATAATCAAACTGACGCAAGCTACCGAGATCCGTTAAGCTGGCAAGGCCAATACAGCACGACAAATCAAAACTCATTTATTAATTATTCGCTTATTAATCGCTATTTAATTGCGAAAAAAAAAAATTTTTCGCTCCAGCCATTTTCGAAAAAATCGCGGCAGATCCAACTTAACATTAAGCTGGCCAGGCCATGTCAATGAAACCGAAATAGAGCAGCGCGAGAAAAAAATTAGCGACGCCAGATTTATTCGCTTATTAATCGCTGTCGACTGGGACCCCAAAAACTTTTCCAAAATCATCCCCTAGCCAGATATTCCACCCCCCGGGATGAACATGCAATAAATCTTTCAAATGTGCCGAATTTCGGAATATAATCGACCTAGGAATTATTCGCTAATTAATCGCAACCGACTTGGACCAGTAAACTTTTGTCAAAGTCATCCCCCATCCGGAGATTCCACCCCCTGAGACCCAAACGCAACACGCCATGCGGGTGCTTCGAATTTTCAAGTTTTTATGCTCTAGGAATTATTCGCTAATTAATCGCAACCGACTTGGACCAGTAAACTTTTTTCAAAGTCATCCCCCATCCGGAGATTCCACCCCCTGAGACACACAACGAGGATATTTCGAATGTTGAAATTCTCATGCTTTTGGTATTGTATATTAATCAATTGCAACTTTTTTCGAAGGTAAAATCGATTCCTGTTGTGAGATTTCGGTTTTCTGATAGCTCACGTTTATCCTATAATTCTTATATAAAAGAATACAACGCAGGTAAAACAATAGCTCTTCAAACACGTGTGAAGTTAGAAATTTTTTTTTCTCATCGAGATAGTTACATCAAGGCTTTTTTTCACAAAATTCATACCACATAGTCACTCTGTTCCGGTATTCTCAAATCTTAGTGATTATCCAGTCAGCATCCATGTATACAACGTTTGTGTAAATTTTCATGACGTTTCACTTTCGATTTTCATTGGTAAAATTTTCTGATGCCACAAACAGTATATTTTACAGTTTATATACAAGTTATCACTTGATTCGCGCTGACGGATGTAGCAGTATGGTGCTTTTTTTGGAACGAATATTTTTTTCTCAGCTCCCGCTTGAAAATCTTGTTGTACACGTTGAAAAAGGATCCAGTACAATTTTTAGCTCTTAATTCCAATTCTAAGAACTCGCACTCTTCTTCTTAAGTTTTCCCATGCTAAATTAAGGATGTAAATATTACGACTTTTCGTTCAGCCGCGCATAACTCAGCTGCATTTAAATGGATTGTTCTGATCCGAAACTCATTTTACAGAGAATTTAGTGTTCTTACAAAGTACCCATGGTAGTTTGACTGACTTAAAAATATTGAACTTGACATTTTATCAGAATTTTATATTAAAAAAAATCCAAGTCCTTATATCTTTTCAAATACTAGTTTGAGTGACTTCATTTATTGGACTTTTTTTTTGTAGAGAATCAAATTTCCTACAAAATTGTCCTGAGGTTTTTTTCTCCAAGTCCAACCGTTTATTCGTTAACAGCGAAAAAGGAAGAATTATGGATAAAATCGACTTGAAGGCTTACACAGGTGCAGTGGTGGAAGCCACAGCTTAACTACCAGAAGCACTTTTGAAGAACACTAAATTCTCTGTAAGATGAGTCTCGGATCAGAACAATCCATTGAAATGCAACTGAGTTATGCGCGGCTGGGGAAAAAGTCGTAATATTCACATGCTTTTAGCATGGGAAAACTTAAGAAGAAGAGTGCGAGTTCTTGGAATTGGAATTGAAAGCTAAAAATTGGACGGGATATCTTTTTTAACGTGTACAACAAGAATTGCAAGTAGGAGTTAAAAAAAAAAATAGACGTTTCAAAAACAGCACCCTAATGTAGCAGTGTTATTTCTCGTCGAAAAAGGAATATAAGATTCCTTCACCGTGTTTTTTTGCGGGTCATAGATATTATGTGATGAGCGATTGAAGAGTAACCAAGTAAGCGCGTCTTTTAGTAGTTGCCTAACAGCGTCGCGTCTCGAGGCACATCGCAGCACACCGACTAGCGCTTGTCTAACCCATGAGCCTGATTTGGCCACATTTCAATTAAATATGACAAATTATCTATGACCCGCAAAAAAAATGGTAAAGAAAGTTCTGATCCTTTTTTTTGACTATAGGAGTAAAACTATTACCTCTGTGGGCGCGAATTAAGTTATACCCTGTATAAACTTAGATCGACGAAAGTAGGATTCAAAATACGTTCGACGAGCTACAATGTTGCACAGAATTTGGAATTCTTCACCACCCCGCTTCGTCTGTAGACTATGCTTTATGATCAGTAACGCCAGTCTTTGGCAGACCTCAGTCGTCTTTTCATCGGTTGAAGGAGTGTTTAAAATATGCAATCGACGCGTGGCCGTGGACGGCCAACTCAAATTGATAAAGATATTGTGATCGACAAAGTTATCGCCCATTCGTCGGAAATTCTTCTGCAACAGGGAAAAATTGTTTCCAAAAGCGCGGGAGTTTGGGATGAAATTTCCCGCGAATTAAATAATAAGATTACGGCGAGCTCTTTACATTCCATGGTGTGCAATAATAAATATCAGCTGCGCGAAAAAATCAGTCACGCGAGTACAACAAATAACTCTGTAGCCAGTGAACTCGAGTCTATCAACGATAGTCGAGTGTCGTGTAAAAATGACACTCTGTCTGCAGATGAGCACGACGGCGTTTCCCGAACATATACAATTATAATGCCTAGAGAGAGTTTCCAGGCAATGACTGAGCGCAAGAAATACTAACGTGCCAATAAATCCTATAGAATCACCACTGTATTGGTAGCAGGAGTGTGGGAAGATATTGTAATGGACGAAATCGTCAAGCAGACGCCTGTTACATGTGGATATAACTTCCACAATCATTATATTTCGAATGACCTGAAGTCAGGATACATTAATGGTATGTTCTCTATAGAGCGATCTTGAGGAAAGTGGTTTTTCTGATGGTAAGGCAGTTCGTTTTTTTCTTTAAACTGACGACCTATCGACTGATATCTTGTATGTCTATGACTGATATCAACAGCTACGCCAATACCGCTACGTCGTCTGCAGATATCAGTCATAGATACATAAGATATCAGTAGAGGTTGTCAGTTTAAAGAAAAAAACGGCCTTACAATCAGGAAAACCACTTTCCTCAGAATCGCTCTGTATAACGATCTATAACAAAATTTACGTTGCCGACGAATCTCCGTCCAGTAATGATTATTTTCATTTTTATTAAATCAAATAACTAATTTGCTTGTGCACTTACGCTAAACAGACGCACCTGATTGGTAACGTTTCAATTGCTTATCACATCACACGATATCTAAGATCTGGTACAAATGGTAGAGAAAATGTAAATAGTATTCTAGCTATTTTTGAATCTCGACTACATTCTAGCACTACCTTGAAGGATATCGCACACCAAATTCCGGATCTCTAACTATTTTCTTCACTAAATTAGACGGAAATTTATATTCTTCACTTTTTTCGTTTTCAAGGCTTCAGAGCTCCGGGAAGGTACATTAGAAGAATATATCTCATTTTCACAGTATTTCGATCGGGAATTTTTCGCGCCTTCCGACAAAAATATAGCCATCTTTAAAAGAAAAAAACAATAGTTGTTTTTTACTAAAAACTCGAGAAAAGGTCTTTCCACAAAAAGATTGTAATTTATTTGAAACTTTTTTTTCTGCTTCGTGCATATCTGAGAAAGTAGCTACTCGAATACAAATTTCCGTGTAATTCTGTGAATAAAATAGTTGGAGGTCTGGAATTCAGTGTATGACATCCTGTGAGGTGATGCTAAAAGGTAGTCGTGTTTCAAGAAAACCAAAAAGTGAGGTCAAAATAGTGAGGTGAAAATCAAAAGGCCAGATAGTGGGACCGGCCGAACTAAAATATCCTTTATATATTCCAAATCACACTTTTTGTGGCATGAGTAAATATTACAAATGGATGTCATAACTGGAATGTCATGAAAAATCGGAAAATCCTTGTATACATTGATTCTGAGCGGATAGTTACTGAAAATACCGAAATTGAGTGTGAATTTCATGAAAAAAAAAACGCTCACGCGTATCTTGTTACGTCGGGATGAAAGTCATAATGAGAAAAAAAAAAAAACTTCTCTCTTCATACGCGTTTGAACAACTCTTTTGGCTATCTTCTTTCTTATTTTTCGTTTCAAAATTACGTGATAAACATAAACCATTTGGATGCTAAAATTTTGCAACACAAATATAAAAAAAAAAAATTGAGTTACTGATAAATTGATTTATTGTCCAACCGGTTTAATCCAAATTTTATCATCAGAATGAGAATTGAAAGTGAAGACTGCTGCGATGTGGAGCGTGCATTTCCATAAGACGTTGAGAATATAGAAAAAATCTTCCATGTTGAATATATTATAAGTAAATTTGTCAAATTTGTCAATTAATAAAGAATTTTTTGAATGTATATATATATATATATATATATATATAGCTTCCTGCAAGTGTGGTGGAACCTCACGAATCATCATAAAAGACGATCCAAAATCTAATGACACATCCTTCATTTGTACGTGTACGAAAGGTGCGGGAAAGTGCGGCAAGCGATGGCTACGAGCTGCAAAGAGAAATGCTGTAGCGAAAGAAATTTCCACACAGTCCGTACACGTTTATCGTGCCAATAAAGCTGACGAAATGATGCAAGAAGGGGAATGTGAACCTCCGAATTTATACTCGTCACCTGTACTTCGTGTCGCTAAGCACGAGTTCATAGCTAAGCAGTATATGGATCGTGATCCCGTGAGAGCCGTGCAATTGCTGAAGGCATCAACCGGAGCGCACATAATACATAATATTGGACTAGACCCATTTTATGTCCATTATTGGACTAATTATCAAGTGGACATTTTTCGAAGATACGCTGCCAAAAATAGGACTTCGCTATGCATCGATGCAACAGGGAGCATCGTGAAAAAAATTGTGAAACCAGAACAAGGCGACGCAGGCCCAGTTTTCTTGTACCATATTATAATGAATACAGATGAAGGACAATTTTCTGTTTCCAATATGCTCAGTGAACGGCATAATACCAACGCCATACAATATTGGCTCATGGAATTTATGCGGTCTGGAGCACCACGGCCAGACGAAGTAGTGGTTGATTCGTCTAAAGCTCTCTTAAATGCTGTCATCAGAGCTTTTACATCATGCGCTACTATAAACGAATATGCGAATGCCTGTTACAGCTCGAACATTCCGCCATGCTACGTCAGAATCGACGTAGCACATTTTCTGAAAATTTATTCAGACTTTTTACAAAGTCTCTCGGAGAGAATCAAGATCTTCTACCGTGCAGCAATCGGACAATTGGTAATGTGTCGATGTTTGAGAGACACAGAAAAAGTTCTTGAAGCGATTTTTCTTGTCAGTTTATGCGAGACAGACAGATCATTACCGGATGGAACACAATGCGATAGCGAAAACGCCAAAATATTTCTCAAAAACCTTATCTCAGAGGAAAATGTAAGTTAAGGAATATGTTCTGTAATTCTATTCTACACCTTCTAACGCATTTCGAAAAAATGGTGAAAAAATCGATTTCACTTTGTTTATATAATTTCAACATGTTAATAAACCGAAAGTACTTTAGACCATTTCGGAAATTTTTGAACTGTTTAAACATTCATTTTGGTCAATCGAAAATTTACATATTTCATCAGAAAAAAAAATTAAAAACATTGACTTCCTTATAGGATCGATCTTAAAATGATCGGAATGAGAAATAAACGTATCGAGTATTTTTGGGGAATTTAAAAACCGGTAAAAGTATGAAAGTTTTGAATATATTCATAAACCGGACATTTGCAAAAATAAAAATGAAAAATTAATGCTGGGGATGTTTTAGAGCTACTATTGCCTGAAAAAGATTCAATAAAATAAAAAATGGTCGAGGTTAAAGACCGGGTGATTTGATACGAAATGCCCCATTTATATATGTGTACATATTTATGTAGGTATTTCACAGTTACCCCATTTCACCATTATTAATGATATCCGTGGATTTCATTTTGCGCTATTGTAATTACATAGTCATCCCATAAAACTTATTTCAGATGATGATATATTGAGTAGATGCAATAAACAAATAACAAATAAAGATTAACAAAAATAAATAAAAATATACATGAAAGTCATGATGACTACAATTGATCAATAAATGAATGAATAAATAAATAAATAAATAAATAAATAAATAAATGAATAATATACCAACACTCACTTAAATTTAATATTGTTCTTTTTCACTTGGGTAAAAAAAATTGTCTATAAATTAAAGGATGAGTCAAACAGAGGGTTGTGAAATTGAGGAGAAACATGGAGGAAAAATACTATTGTTCAAACTTTGGCGACCTAGTATGTTTCTTTAAATGTACATGAATTGGAGGTTTTTCATGTAATTCTTTCAGATTTCTATGGGGTAGACATGTTTTTTTTTCAAATGTTTGTAATTTACCAGCTTTGCGACAGCGTTGGCTTCATCCCCGATTCATTTGCTCACGAAAATATTATGAGTAGGATAGAGATTAATTCATCAATTACGTTGCTCCATTTCATAGGCGCAGATTCACGAAACTGACAATGAGCTCGATTCCAATTTGAATCAATTTAGAGTTCGCACTGCAAATGAGGATGAAGATGAAGATCAACAGGATAATGAGAGTTTCGAAGCTATGTCTGAATGGAAAAAATGGGGAACCAAAATTCAAAGACGTGTGTATCTAGTCACAACAAGCCAAATTGGTGACAGAGAAAATGCGCATTATTTTCCCTCATTAGCAAATAAATTAATGAAAGATGTGTCAAATATTGCTCTGTGGTCATGTGTGGTGCGAGACAAATTTGGTTACGGACGGATCCCGGCTTCTAGTGCACCAGTAGAGGGCGAGTTCAATAAAATAAAAACACACCTTCTCAAAAACGAAACTTTACCCGTCAGGGTGGACAGATTTTTGAACATACACATCAACTATACAAGAGGACGCACAAAATTGATTGGTGCAAGATTGATCGATAACGAAGATGTGGCTATTGATAATTATCAGTGTGATGAGATTGCGATTGCGACTACAGTAAACCGAGATGGCACTGCTTCGGATACAGACGCACAACAGTTATTGGCGAATGATTCTATTGAGATCGAAGAAGATTCCAGGAATCAAGGTGAAATAATCGAAGCACTTCATATGGAAGTACAATGTTCTGCCTGTAAAAATAATGACAAACCAAGTGGAGCACATAAATGCGTAATATGCCAGATGTCAGTACATGCACTCGAACTGTGCTCCGTTGCAATAGAAAATGAAGAAGAGGGCTATGGCCAAAAGCGAGTTTGTTTGGCATGTCACTCGACGCAAAGTGTTCCGTTAATTCTAGCTACTCGAGACGAAGAAAATTGGCGTGGCCTGACTCTTAAAAATAATAATGCGAATAAAAAACGGAAGGCATCCAAATACTTAGGAGACGAAAAACATAAGATCAAAGAAAAATTGACATTCGAAAAAAATAGAAACCTTCCACTTATTAAAAATGGCAGTCACGAGTCTCTACATGCACTTACTGTGGATGGCAAAAAAGTTTATGTCACTTATACGTGTGGCTTTGATAGTGTGTATCAAGTTATTTTAGCAGCTTTTTGCGACAGACCTGATTTACGAAAAATGGTATATGAAGTTGAAATTAAAATTTTAACTACAAATTGTATATTTTCCAGTCATTAGAGAAAACGTTAATAATCCCAGAAAAAAAATGCTTCAAGATAGTAGAACTTCGCATTGGTGTTTTGTGCTCCGTTCAAAGTTATTCACAAAAATTTAACTACGATAGACTAATAAAATCCAACTCTGCATCTAGTCTGTATTTAGCTTCAATCTGACAATATTCGTACATGAAAATTGATTGGGAATATAATGATCTAGTTACTATTTTTATATACCTATATATGAGGCATTCCATGGTACATCACACAGTATAAAACCCGACCGATTCCGATTTGCTTAATATTTTCTGTATTGTTGGCATCACTAAAGAGGACATCTGTGATTTTTTTCAGATTTTTATTGCCGCAGTCGTTCGAGTTTTTTTTTTTATGCCAATTATCATAACTCCAATTAAACAAATGATTCGAAAAAATAATTCGGGCCAATTTTTTCGTAATTTCACACATTTTAATAAGAAAATACTAGACAAATTTTATAGCATCATGTCGAGCATTTCTATCCGATTTAATGTATAAAATATCAAGTTTTACTAAGTATGTCCCCTGCGATCCTGTTCAAAAAAATTACGAAAATTCTGCATTGTAAATCAAAAATTTTAAGCCTAAGGCGATGATGAAGAAATGATTCCTTCAGTTTTATTGAATTTTTTTGTGCATATTTTCCGTCGTTTTTCACTTCTTACTCCAATGCGACAAGAAAAGGTGATACCTATTTATTATTTATAACGGCTGTTGGTAAGAAATACTGAGTTGGTAGATCGGCATGACTTTTTTTTCATCGTAATTGGAGTAAGAAGTGACAAACAACGGAAAATATGCACAAAAAAAATTCAATAAAACTGAAGGAATCATTTCTCCATCATCGCCTTAGGCTTAAAATTTTTGATTTACAATGCAAAATTTTCATGATTTTTTTGGAAAGGATCGCAGGGGGCATACTTAGTGAAACTTGATATTTTATACATTAAACCGGATAAAAATGCGCGACATGATGCTAAAAAATTTGTCTAGTATTTTCTTATTGAACTGTGTGAAATTACGAAAACATTGGCCCAAATTATTTTTTCGAATCATTTGTTTAATTGGAGTTACGATTATTGACATAAAAAAAAAAAAACTCCAACGACTGGCAATAAAAATCTGAAAAAAATCACAGATGTCCTCTATAGTGATGCCAACAATACGAAAAAATATTTAAGCGAATCGGAATCGGTCGGGTTTTATACTGTGTGAGTTACCATGAAATGCCCCATATAAATACATAACAAATAGTAACTTATATTTCTATATACAAATAGTGAGTGGATAACAAAAATTACGATGGAAAGAACAAAATGTCTGGTTATATTTCTTTTATATTATTCTAGGTTGAAGAAGAAGGAGTTCGAACGGATTTATTTATTATGGTGTTCGACGTATTAGACAAAGGCTTGAGGGCTTCCTCGTACCAAAACCGCGCCAAAATCCTATTTAATCAGTTTCCTTCGGAACCCGAAGCTTGTGGGTCGTTTATCGTAAACTGTAGCACAGGGCTTCCGGCATTAGTTCGGAGACTTTTCCAAAACGTACCCAGCTTCACTGAATTAGTGCTGTGCGATAACGGATGTGATCCGCAAATAAGTATCCGAGCATTGCCAATAATTGATATAGCTGCTCTTTGTTGCCACAAAATTAATATCGCGGAAGTTTTAAAACTACCGAGAGTTTGTCATCTGCCAGAGTGTACTGGGTCGGTATCGGCTAATCTTTCGGAAATCGGTAACATAATTTTCTATTGAGAGCTTGCATGCATAAAATTAGATACTACTACAGTTTTTTGGATCAACTATTTTAGGGACGATTGTCATTTTCGAAGTGTTCTCCGAAAGTGGAAACACAAAAGTAAAACTCCAAGACTTAGCAAAGGGTTTTACGAATCCACTAGCAACTCGTGGTACCTATAAACTTGTCGGCGTGATCCACGAAAATGTTCCAAGAACAAGACATAGTTTCGAGAAAGATATGAGCCATTATACTGGCTTTTGCTTAAGAGCTGGTGGTACTTGGGAAGAGTACGATGACAACAAAAAAAAAGAAATCAGAAGACGGGACCGAACAGAAGTGAATGTAACATTGATTATTTATGCTCGTTCGAACGAAAATATACGTTGACAGTTTCAATCAAAAGCATGTTTGCAGTTTGTCGATAATCCTAATCACTTGTAGATAGTTGGGATTTTTGGCTGAATGGGCTCTGCCTACAGTCACCCTTCATATTTCTTCATAAAAAAAAAAATGTTAAATGAATAATAAATTATTGAAACCTAGCAATAATAATACCATAAGTTGACGAGTCAACTAAACAATCGAGATTAATTTTCTTGAGGGCACTTCTCAAAAATAAACAATAGCCCGGCACACTGAAAAGGAAGATTTTCGTCAGAAGCGATTAATTAGCGAATAATTCCTAGAGTATAAAAACTTGAAAATTCGAAGCACCCGCATAGCGTGTTGCGTTTGGGTCTCAGGGGGTGGAATCTCCGGATATGGGGGATGACTTTGACAAAAGTTTACTGGTCCAAGTCGGTTGCGATTAATTAGCGAATAATTCCTAGAGTATAAAAACTTGAAAATTCGAAGCACCCGCATGGCGTGTTGCGTTTGGGTCTCAGGGGGTGGAATCTCCGGATGGGGGATGACTTTGACAAAAGTTTACTGGTCCAAGTCGGTTGCGATTAATTAGCGAATAATTCCTAGGTCGATTATATTCCGAAATTCGGCACATTTGAAAGATTTATTGCATGTTCATCCCGGGGGGTGGAATATCTGGCTAGGGGATGATTTTGGAAAAGTTTTTGGGGTCCCAGTCGACAGCGATTAATAAGCGAATAAATCTGGCGTCGCTAATTTTTTTCTCGCGCTGCTCTGTTTCGGTTTCATTGACATGGCCTGGCCAGCTTAATGTTAAGTTGGATCTGCCGCGATTTTTTCGAAAATGGCTGGAGCGAAAAATTTTTTTTTTTCGCAATTAAATAGCGATTAATAAGCGAATAATTAATAAATGAGTTTTGATTTGTCGTGCTGTATTGGCCTTGCCAGCTTAACGGATCTAAGCTACCGCCTTTTCCGAGGAAATCCACGCATGTCTCACGGGCAAACCCTTGCCTACCAAGAGTCGTCTTCTATCATTAAACCCATTTCTCGATGCAAACGGCGTTCTTCGAGTCGGTGGACGCATTCAACAAGCCAACGTTACTTACAATGAGCAACATCCGATGATTCTTCCAAAGGGTCATCACATCACTGATTTAATCATTCGAAGTGAACACGAAACCAATCTACACACAGGCGTACAAGCTACTTTATATAATCTAAGGATCAATTACTGGCCCATTGACGGGCGTAACCAGGTCAGGAAAATCATCCGGCGATGCACTACCTGCTTCCGGGTCAACCCAACCTTTCCAGACTACCTGATGGGCAACCTGCCCAGGGTTCGAGTGACCGCTACCCGACCCTTTTTAAATACTGGGGTCGATTATTGCGGCCCATTCTACATCAAGGAAAGGAAATTAAGAAACAGAAGTCGAGTCAAGATTTATGTAGCCGTCTTCACTTGTCTATCGGTCAAGGCTGTACATTTGGAAGTGGTCAGCGACATGACCACAGAAGGTTTTCTTGCGGCATTGAACAGATTCATCAGCAGAAGAGGCCGGTGCGCCTCAATTTATTCAGACAATGGATCCAACTTTAAAGGTGCGAAGAACGAGTTGGATGAATTGTACGCTTTACTCCATACGAAGGAATTTGACAATCAAATCAACAAGAGCCTTTCAGAAAAGGGCATTGAATGGAAATTTATACCACCTCTGTCACCACATTTCGGAGGAATTTGGGAATCGGCAGTAAAATCATTCAAACATCATTTGAAACGTGTCGTGGGCAATGAACTGTTCACCTTTGAGCAATTCAATACATTTGTCATCGAAATCGAGGCCATTTTAAATTCAAGACCTCTCACTCCTATATCATCCGATCCTAATGATTTCCTGGTCCTCACTCCTGCGCACTTTCTTATTGGCGAAACATTGACAAGCACTCCTGAACAAAACTTCAGAGAGACCCCATCCAATCGGTTGTCATCATGGCAACACCTACAGAAGGTCAAACAACATTTCTGGGATCGATGGCGAAAGGAATATCTGAACGAATTAAATATTCGTCATCGGTGGGCAAAAGGAGCCCACACAATTCAAGAGGGGTCAGTAGTGGTCGTGAAAGACGACAATCTGCCACCATTACGATGGATCCTAGGGCGAGTAATCGAGACATACCCAGGTTCAGACGGTATTATCCGGACTGTTAAGATTGAAACAGCTAACAGTGCATTTGTGCGCAGTGTCAAAAAACTAGCCCCGCTACCAAAAGACAATGACTAGAATGAGAAATCGTAAGGACTATAGCAATCATGTTCATATAACCATAGTGTATAAGGACATATAGTGTATAAGGACATGTGTCGAATTAATCCATAAGCATTAGTTAAGTGTACTTTATAACACAATCAAAATTACCAATTAGAATTCTAGCATACTTTACCTTGAGAACTAACCTTCTCAACAGGGGAGCATGTTGCGTGCCATACCACGCTTGGTATAGTTTAAACTATTTTTTCTTACTTTTAGTTTACCATTCTTTAACAAATCCAATTGTCACACAACATTCAAACATTCAAATATTCAAAATACATTCACACACCATTTACAAAGAACCGGACGTTATACTCATAAATTAAGACATACAACAACTCGACCCGTGCCTCTTCTAGAACCTACACAACTTCTGGCGACCATATGTGCATGCCAAAGGACTCACTCGAAACTTTCCTGCAAATTTTATAACCTTTTTTCTGCCTATCCAAAACGTCCCGCACTGCAATCTTTCGCAGATCTTCAAAAAATCCCATCCCATAAATTATCCTCTGCAACCGATGCTTTCTCTTTCCAAGAACCCCTAATATTTAAACAATCCTAGACCAACCCCCAAACTCCTACTCCTCAAAACCTGAGTCTGTACCCTTAAAATCTCAACCAATCCTAGAAATTAAACAAATCCCTACTTTACTAATAGAACCAATCCTAAAAAACTAACAATTTCCTACCCTAGCTAGGGATCGTTTTTCTCCACCCACCAATCCAAGACTGCTCTTTTACGCAACAACAAGAATCAGTCTTGTCCCAACTTTCAATCATACCTCAACTTAAAATTAAGTCTAGCCTAACCCTCAATTAAAACCTAATACTTCATTCTAACTCTGTCGTGGATCCGTTAAACTTCATTTAAATCTAATAATCATATTTCTTCTCACTGTTATGTTACAATTAATGTTAAGTTTTTGTTGAAATATATATCAAGGTGTTGTTAATATCAAAGATTAGTCACGAATCATTTCTCTCACCCAACGCATACTTATAATAAAGAAATAGTCACATAAAGACGGTGTCGGCGTGTGACACAAAACAACACTACAAACGCCAAACACATGGATTTACTCTTTATCGAAACCTGAGGTCTTACACGTGACATGCACAAAGATAGACTCTGATCGCATTACGCTGGGGGGAACCGGAGTACTACATCTTGACAACCAGTGCAAGGCGTTTTCGCAATCAGTAACACTATCGGCAACAAACACCTTCACATCCTTAGAATATCGAGCGTACGTCCCAGGGTTCACACTAAACCTTTCGGAAATATATGACGATTTGAACAAAAATTATTCGACTAATCTGTCCTCGATCCCAATTTTCCACACATACAAGCCGTTACACTTAAATCTAGATGACCTGAAAGCCAATAGTGCTGCGCTGAAAGACATAATCAAGCAAGCGACAGAAATAACCGCACACCATCGCGATGAGCAAGAAACAGGAAGCTTAAAAAGTGCTTTCACATTTGCCGGAATAGGATTAGGCTCGATGGGAATACTATATCTCATGTATAGATTTTCGGCGTCCAGCGCGATTTTCAAAATTATTAAACTTTGCCCGTGCAAAGGACGGAAGCGCAATAGACACAGTGAACACACCCTTCGCGGAGTGCCAAGAGGACCCAAAATTGTGCACCCACATCTCAGTACCATAGGTCATGACACACTGTATAACACCCCTTTAGAGACACTCCCGCCATCGCTTCCTACAACAAACCCCGCACTAACTGGAAACAAAGAACACAAAAAACCACCGAAACCACAGCCACTAACTATAAAACTAACAGCAACCCATCCGCTGGAACTCAAGGAGATTACGGACTGTTTTTGAATAAATCCAAATCACTCCTAAGTAAACCGATGGTATTGCCTAAACTATAAACAGCAGTGCATGGCAACCCTATTATACGTTTGAAAGAACGGGTTTATTAAAATTCATTGTTGATAAGCTGTAATGAATAGGTTGATCTGAATAATATAGTATAAGATAAGAATGAGTAGGAATTATTATTATTATACTGAGTATCAAATAAGCTTATATTTTATAAATAAATTAATCAATTTGAGCAATTCAATTTAAATCAATTCATAATCCATAGATGTATACCTCGTTCAAACATATAATATGTATTTATAACGAACCTTTATACCATAATAGTACACTATATAGTATATCTTACAATTATCATTATTACTACTATTTCTACTATTATTATTTAGTTGTACCATTTTAAGCTATTTTTACCATATTATATATTTACTTTATATTGACCTTGTTAGCACAATCACAACAAACAAATGTAAACATAGTTGTTTCACCCCTATGTTTCCTCTAACGGGGGGGGGTGTTACGTCTCAACTCCACAACCTCCAATAGTCACCCGATCCACCATTTCCTTACATCCCAGACATTCCGTCATCAACTTCATCCGATCCACCATTTCCTAATGCCTATATTACCTGATCCTCAACTTCCGACCGGGATCGTACGAGTTGCACACGGCCACACCAAGTGCAACTCATCCGAAATCCCCTCCCAAAACCGAGCTTACCTTCTTCACATCCCATCATGACCGAACACTTCCAATTCTATCCTCAAAATAGCAATATCTAAACTCCGACTCACCTATCGCTATACATATCATCAAAATAAAGTAACATATTACTATTGAAATCAACAAGCATCCTCTACTCAATTATTCTATCGACCGATTCTATTCATCCCTCAACCTTGCAACGACACATTGTACCGAGAGAGAGAGAGAGAGAGAGAGAGAGAGAGAGAGAGAGAGAGAGAGAGAGAGAGAGAGAGAGAGAGAGAGAGAGAGAGAGAGAGAGAGAGAGAGAGAGAGAGAGAGAGAGAGAGAGAGAGAGAGAGAGAGAGAGAGAGAGAGAGAGAGAGAGAGAGAGAGAGAGAGAGAGAGAGAGAGAGAGCCTATGGTTCAACAAAATCGTGTTGCGATATAACAGTTCTATATATTTCCAAAAATTTCCAAAATTTCCAACATTCCCGAAATTTCTGTCGTACATGCACGAAAAAGTGCTTATACATGCACTCGTTGAAAAAATTACGGTGTACAACAAGGGGGGGGGGGGGGGGGGGGGTAAATTCAAGCTCGGGTGATGACGCTGTACTCGTCTTTGTACTCGACTCGTGCAACATCATCTGACCCTCGCTAGAAATGAACCATTTCCCCCCTTTGTTATACAGTGTACTATTATATACCCTCAGTAACAGGGAGGACCACCGCTGCCATCAGTGTTATGATTTGAATTTGAATTTGGGGTATTGCCCCTGTTCTAAGTACTAAAGTACAACTGAGGGGGATGTTGATGGTGGTAAATATACGTTTATATTTGCGAACTGTAGTAGCTTTATTTAGATGAATAATTTATGTTTCATCCAGGTATATCGAATGATCTATGTTGTATTTAGATATGAAAGTAGGCTAAGTTATTTCAGGTGTTTACTGTAATGAGTACGGTTGAGAAGTGAGTCAGAGGAAGAAAAATCAGGTAGTCGCTAGGATAGTGAGATAAAAGGATTAGCTGACTCGTTGCATTTTGCAGTCCGTGTGCAACGAGCATCTCCTAGATGTAGGAGAGGAGGACGCGGACGATCCGGTAGCAGGTAGATAAAAGGGCAGATATGTAGACGGAAAAGGGGGGGAAGCGTGTGATAAGTTAAAGGACTGGGGAAGTGAGGGGCGAGTGTACGGGTGGCAATACCCGGACGTAACATCCTAATCCTACCTTTATATCCCAATGAGCACCCATTCGTATAAAAAACGTATAAGAAAGTCATATACTCTACGTTTATTCAACGGAAAAATGCTCCTCAGTTAAACGCATAATTAGGGTTCATTGAAAACGTTACGTCGATACGTTGATTATTACGCAATGAACAACGTTGAATACACGTGTACCACTTGAATATTTAGCCAAATTATTGTTGCGCGAAAAAAAAAAATTAAGATACTTAAAAGAAATTGATTACAATATATGAGGCGTTGATCAACAACTACTAATCGCAAACAGTCGCACTTTCTTCCAAAGTAAGAATTTTAAGATTAGAAAAACTTCGTATTATTGTTGTGGCCGGGATTCGATCCGGGGACGCTCGCATTCGCTTGCATTACTATTCGCACGCTCTATCAACTACGCCAAACTACCTATTGACGAAGTCAGTCACTTTCTCGTAATTGTCTTGGACTTTGCATCTGTCTCAATGATATCAGCGTTTTGATGCAACTGAGATATGCACTGAACATCCGAGTTGCAAGCATGTTATCAATTTAATTTCTTGCCTAGAGTTCCACACGTTCTCGCTCGATTCAATTATATTGCACATTCATTATTATATCAGTAAAACGTATAAATGACGTTAAATCGAGTGCATATTATTCCAAAATCGAAACGCTTGATAGACATTCACAAAATAGACGTTGCCATTACATCTGTTAGGAACGTGTAATATACGCGGATATGAAGTGATTGGAACAACGTAGAAATTGCGTGTCATATGCACGTATCGTGATCTGTTTAATAAACGTGCATAATTAGGATATTGTTAACGGTATGCACATCGTTATTTAGATACCGTCAATATACGTGTACATTTGCGAGTGATTAAACCTGTAAATCGAGTGCATATTATACGTTATAATTATCCTCTATGAGAACGTGTAATATACATGAATAGAAGAATTTATTCGTAGAAAAATCGTGTATTATAAACGTAGTTGTATGATTTCCTAATAAACGTATTTCCAAAACGAGCAATATTAGTATTGTCATATACTGATACCAGAAATCAACTGAATATTCATTTAATATTCGTGGAATATACGAATGGGTGCTTATTGGCCGACCGAAAAAAAAACCAAAAATTCGCAAAAACTCGGAAACGACGGTCAAAAATGATAGATAATGGATTTTTTGATGATGAGGGATGAATAGGTTCGATACAGCACGCAAGATTCGTCGAAATCGAGAAAAATGAATTTTTTATGTTCGTCAAGTGTGGCCGTGTCACTTATTTTGGTTAATATCATAGAGTCTACGCGTCAAAAACGCAAAAAGCAACACCGTACCCCCAGTCTACATGCAATGCCGAACATTTTTGTCGAAAAATTTTGTTGCAACAATGGGGCCAAGGGATGTAAAGTAGAGCGGTAGTAAAAGAGTAAATAGTGTAAAATTTTTGACAGTGACTACGATATATCTTTATCCGCACGATGTGTGGCGTGCTACTTTATCGGCAGCTACATGAACGATTGGTTCGCTACGGGTTAGGTGTGGCGACGATAGAGGGGAGGCTGTGGAAAAGAGGAGACGAGAGACGAGAGACACACGTTGAAACGCACGACATTATACTTATAACGTTTTAATTCATATTTCAAATAAAATAAAGATTTTCAATTATATTTATATATAGTAACTGTGTGTAAGTTCATTATCTCTCCTAAACTCCCCAAACTCTCAATAATTCCCCACAGACTAATTGGTGACCCCGACGTGATCTTGAAGTTCGGAAGTGTGTGCAAGGTACATGACCTCGTAACAACCTCGTGCTAAAACATATTCGCTACGTGTGTGAATTTTTAGGTGCGCGATATTCGTTGACCACTCCGTAATTTCTTTCGATCCGTTTTATCAGTGCGCGAATGAACATTGCTCGGACTTTTAGCAAACGTTCGTGTACGCGAGTTAATTAAAGGATTTTTATTGTTTCGACTCTCCACGTTATAAGTGTTGAATACGAAGCGCCGCATCGCAGATCGCGAATCCGAACGAATCTCGAATATTCTCGTGCAATTATCGCTTTATCTTGCACGTGGGTAATTCGACTGCTTCTCCTTATATCGTGGAGTAATTATTTTCGTTAAATTGTCTAGCGTTCCTACTAAAACAAGATGCCAAATGAAGATGCAAATCAGAGTACATCAGAAGTCCACATGTCAAGGATCGCTAAGCTACCTCCTTTTTGGAGACACGAACCAGCAGTTTGGTTCTGCCAAGTGGAAGCAGCATTTGGAATTGCACGCATCACCACAGACGAGACCAAGTATCAATATCTACTTTCAAACCTTGACGCCTCAGCTTTGCCGTTTGTTACGGACATAATTCAAAATCCTCCGGCACATGGTAAATACGAAGTAATAAAAAATCGTATTCTTGAGTCGTTTGCAGAATCCAAGGAAAGTAAAATACGTCGTTTACTTAAAGGACAATTGCTTGGTGATCAAAAGCCGTCACATTTTCTTCAGCATATGAGAAATTTATCGTCGAGTCATGGTGATGACACCTTGCTTAGGTCATTGTTTTTGGAGCAGCTTCCTCAACAAGTCAGTGCTATATTGGCAGCATCTGCGGAGAGCGACCTTAACAATCTAGCATTGCTTGCAGACAAAATCATGGATATGCAACGTCCAGCACATGTTAACTCTATCGCTACACCGCCTACAGATCCCTGTCAAATAGATATCTTGCGTACAATCAATGCATTGTCTGAAAGGCTTGACAAATTCATCAATCAACGGGTACCTCAACAGCGTAGTAGGAGTCGGAATCGAGGACGATCAAAATCACCTTTTCCAGGTCGGAATGGTGACAATTCTTCATCGAACATCAATGAAACCAAATTTTGTTATTATCATTCTCGCTTTGGTGACAAAGCTCGGAATTGTCGTCGCCCGTGTTCCTGGTCTTCATGTGCAGTGAGTTCGGAAAACTCACTTCGTCGTTGCTCATCAGTGCGGTCAGTGACAACGACAGTAAACAATGCCGCTTGATAATTTTCGACGAGGGTTCGGGACTTCATTTCCTCGTCGATACTGGTGCAGACATTTCTGTTATACCAAAAACATGTGTTCCTAGTGCTTTTTCTAATCCATCAGAGATTAAACTGTTTGCAGCTAATAACTCTGTCATCGACACCTTCGGTGAAAAACATTTGACGCTTAATCTGAATCTCCGTCGAAATTTCTCGTGGTCGTTCACAGTCGCCCAAGTCTCGCGTGCAATCTTAGGCGCAGATTTCCTATCGCATTTCGGTCTGCTCGTTGATTTAAAAGAGAAACGACTTATAGATACCGAAACGAAGCTATTTTCTCTGGGTGTGGTATCCTACGAAGAACATTGTTCGATTTCGACTATTTCATATGATACTCCGTTTCGAGATTTGCTTAACGAGTTCTCTGTCATAACGAAACCTGTACAGTTTTCAGGCCTTGCAGATCACGGTGTACAACACCACATCGTTACAACCGGATCGCCAGTGTCGGAACGTGCTCGACGACTCTCGGGAGAAAAGCTTGCCGCTGCAAAAGAGGATTTCAGACGTATGATGTCATTTGGAATTTGCTATCCTTCAACTAGCAAATGAGCCAGTCCTTTACATCAAGTAAAAAAAAAGTCTGGCGAATGGCGATCTTGTGGAGATTACCGTCGTCTCAATAGCATCACCGAAGCAGATAAATATCCAATTCCACATTTGTACGACTTCTCACACAAATTGCGTAATTGTTCAGTATTCTCGACAATCGATTTAACTCGTGCATATAACCAAATCCCGGTCGTCAAGGAAGACCGACCAAAAACCGCTGTGATAACGCCGTTTGGCCTATTTGAATTTGCTGTGATGACGTTTGGGCTTTGCAACGCTGCCCAATCGTTTCAAAGATTTATGGACAGTATTTTTCGTGATATAGACTTTGTTTTTTGTTACATAGATGATATACTAATCGCTTCTAAAGACTTAACCGAGCATACTAGTCATTTAAGAGTCGTTTTTGAACGTCTCAAACAGTTCGGTTTATCAATTAACCTGGCAAAGTGTAATTTCGGACAATCGCGTGTGTGTTATCTCGGGTATGAGATTGACGAACGTGGTACTCGTCCTCTTCCTGACCGTGTTGCAGCTATATTGAACTATAAAAAACCTAATAACATCTCTGATCTCCGTCGTTTTCTCGGAATAATCAATTTTTATCGCAGGTTCATCCGTAATGCTGCTCATTCACAGGCGTTGCTTAATACATATCTGTCAGGCGCAAAGAAGAACGACAAACGACCGATCAAATGGACACCTGACGCTGAGAAGGCTTTTGCTGATTGCAAATCACAGATCGCGAATGCATCTTTGCTTTTCCATCCTTTGGACAACGCACTTTTGTCGCTTCAGACGGACGCGTCTGATTCGGCTATGGGTGCTGTTTTGGAGCAGTTCTATCAAGGGAAATGGGAACCGCTTGGTTTCTTTTCAAAAAAGCTTTCTTCAACGCAGCAGAGGTATAGTACGTACGATCGTGAATTACTCGCAATTTTTTCTAGCCTGCATTTCTTTCGCCACATGGTTGAAGGACGGACTTTGGTAATCAAAACTGATCATAAGCCTTTGGTTTATGCTTTTCGTCAACGAAGTGATAAAGCTTCGCCTCGTCAATTACATCACTTGGATTTTATTAGTCAGTTTACTACAAATATTGTACATGTTAATGGCGTGGAAAATACCGTAGCTGACGCTCTTTCAAGGATAGAGACGATTACGATGCCAACTCTTTTTTCTACCGAGGATCTTGTGACAGCTCAAGAAACAGATGAAGAGCTTCAGCGTCTATTGGAATCGAATACATCTCTCGTTCTACGACCTCTTCGAGTCGACAACACTGAGCAATCAATTTTTTGCGATCTCTCTAAAGATGTTGTTCGTCCTTATGTTCCAGCGTCGTTGCGAAAACGAGTATTTGATGCGACTCACGGACTGTCTCATCCCAGTGGCAGAGCTACCAAATCGCTTATTCAAAAGAAATTCGTTTGGCCGTCGATGAATAAGGATATTCTGAATTGGGCTCGTACTTGCTTATCTTGCCAACGAAGCAAAATCTCACGTTATAATCATAACGTGCCTATACACATCCCGGTACCGGATATTCGCTTTGGACACGTTCATATTGATATTGTGGGACCTTTGCCTTGTTCTAATGGTTTCAGATATTGTCTCACCGTAATCGATAGATTCACTAGATGGCCCGAAGCCATCCCAATTCTGGATATCACCGCTCAAAGCGTCGTCGACGCGTTCTTCGCTGGATGGATTTCTCGCTATGGATCACCGATCACAATCACGACAGATCGTGGTGCACAATTTGAATCAGCAATTTTTGGAGCTCTCATCAAATTCATCGGATGTGAACGAGTACGTACCACAGCTTATCACCCAGCATCCAATGGCTTAGTTGAACGATGGCATCGTTCTCTGAAGTCCTCGATCATGTGTCATGAAACTACTAATTGGGTACAAACGCTTCCTATCGTTCTATTAGGATTAAGGACTAGTATCAAAGAAGATATCCGAGCCTCTTCTGCTGAATTAGTTTTTGGCACAACTCTTAGAATTCCCGGTGAGTTTCTTGTCGATCATGAAGAATTTGACGATCAACAAATCTATATTCAAAACTTGCGTACATTTATGCGCAACGTTCGTCCTGTCTCGACGGCACATCATTCCAAAAAAAAACCATTCGCACACAAGCATTTGTACGAATGTACACACGTTTTTTTGAAAAATGAAACTAAAAAATCATTGGAGCAGCCGTTTGTTGGTCCTTACGAAGTTTTGGAACGCGTTTCGGATATCGTTTTCAAGATTTTGGTCAAAGGGGAACCCGTCACGGTATCTACGGAACGTCTTAAACCGGCGTTTTTCGAAACAAACGTTATACAGGATAAAAGCCCAGTTTTTCAAAAAGATTCAAACGCGCAAATTCAACCTGATTTAACCTCGTCGTCTCAGTTGCAAACAACGTTGCCAGTTAATCCTTCATTTCTATCATCAACGTACTCAAGTCCGTTTAAAAATTCAGAGTCTTTTTCGTCAGATTCGTCACAACTAAAACAACCTCAAGCTCAACTTGCTTTGACTCCACAGTTACCTGCAACTACTATCCAAGTAAAGAAAAAATCAGATAAAAAAAAAGTAGCTTTCTTTCCAACGCCAATTATTCTTACTTCACGACCAGACGCGCCTCCAAGAACCTATCCTGGTCGAAAAGGCTTAATCAACATGTTATTTCGCAACTTAACTTAGTTGCTTGGAGGGGGGTAATGTGGCGTGCTACTTTATCGGCAGCTACATGAACGATTGGTTCGCTACGGGTTAGGTGTGGCGACGATAGAGGGGAGGCTGTGGAAAAGAGGAGACGAGAGACGAGAGACACACGTTGAAACGCACGACATTATACTTATAACGTTTTAATTCATATTTCAAATAAAATAAAGATTTTCAATTATATTCATATATAGTAACTGTGTGTAAGTTCATTATCTCTCCTAAACTCCCCAAACTCTCAATAATTCCCCACACGATGATTTACGCGTAGAGCCATCTGTCGGGCGTTTCGTTAGCCGAGGACCGTCCCGTATCTCAGCTGTCGAAAAGCAACAATTTTACACTATTTACACTTTTACTACCGCTCTACTTTACATCCCTTGGCCCCATTGTTGCGTGAAACAACAAAATTTTCAGACAAGAATATTCGGCATTGCATGTAGATTAGGAGTACGTTGCTGCTTTTTGCGTTTTTGACGCATAGACTCTGATATTAACCAAAATAAGTGACACGGCCACAGTTGACGAACATAAAAAATTCATTTTTCTTGATTTCGACGAATCTCGTGTGCTATATTGAACCTATTCGTCCCTAATCATCCAATAAATCCATTATATATCATTTTTGACCATCGTTTCCGAGTTTTTGCGAATTTTTTTTTTTCCGGTCGGTAAAGGTAGGACTAGGACATGCTCTTAAGGGCGGTCGATCTGTCTAACGTATTATATGCTCCAATGATTTGACTTGATTTTTTTTTCATGTAGAGCAGCTATGGACAAATGACTCAAGATGACTTTGGATCTTGAGGAATATGGATTCACAAAGGATGGATGTACCATAGCAGTGGGAGTACGGAAACATAGATTATACCAGTTAATTTTCAAGATGGTTGATGAGAAAAAATTGAAATCCTAAGTAATATAAAAATTAAAAACATTAACAACTGTGGAATGAACAATTAGCACATCAAAATACCGATCAAGTGAAGAAAACTAAAGAAAATGGGAATAAAAATTGAAGGTACAGAATTCTTTCCATGAAGCATGTGTATTAGGAAAACAGCATAGATTACTTTTTACACATAGTATAAAAAAAACAAGAGCCGGAAGTAGCAATTATTCTGAAGATGCTGAAAAATGGAGATAAGCAATCTATGATGTAATAAATTCTTCGAATCAAAATCGAACATGGATTTCAACAGATTTATCACAAGGACAAAAAACAGTGGATTATAAATGGATTTATTGTAATAAGCGAAAATCAAATGGAGAAATAAGTCATTATGAGACAAAATTAGTAGCGAATGGTTTTACACAACAATATGGTGTGAATTATCAAGAAACTTTTAGCCCAGTTGTGAAATTTGATTCACTTCGTATGATTTTTGCAACAGCAGCGGCAAAAAATATGAAACCACAACAATTTGATGTGAAAACCGCATTTTTACATGGTGAGTTGGAAGAAGAAATTTATATGAAGCAACCAAAGGGTTGTAAAAACTGATCGAATAAAGTATGTAAACTAATCAAGAGTTTATATGGTTCCAAGCAATCTTTTAAATGCTAAAACAAAAAATTCACAGATTTTTTGAAAAAATGTAATCTTGAAACAAGTACAGCAGATTCATGTGTATTTACTTGTTGTCAAAAGGATGAAGAATTAATACTGGCAATATAATTATGTTGGCGATGGTTTGATAGCAGCTACGAATAAGAATTATATCGAAGAACTATTGAAATATTTGAAAAAGGAATTCGAAATAATGACTAATCATTCAGTTTATTTCGAGGGCTACAAATACCACAGAATTCGAATGGTTCAATATTTTTACATCAGACTGGATGTATTAATAAAATTTTAGAAAAATTCCGAATGCAGGATGCAGATCTTCTTTCAACACCAGCAGAATTATCACATGGAATGCAAGAAGATTTGACTGGAGGAACAGAAGTTTTAAATGCTCCACATAGAGAAGCATTGAAAGTTTAATGTATCTAGCAGTCGCTACTAGACCAGATATAGCATATGCCGTCAACAATGCTAGTCAACATTTGGAAAAAGTCAATAAAATGAACTGGAATACGGTAAAAAGTATATTCAAATACTTGAAAGGCACTAAACAATGTGGAATTCTTTTCAAAGGGAAAATCAACATAATTGAAGCATATAGCGATGCTGACTTTGCTGGCGATGTGAACAGGAGAAGATCAACTGCTGCATTAATTTTCGAATTCTGTGGAGGAGTAACAGCTTGGAGTTCACAGGAACAACGTTCAGTAGCCATGTTGACATGGAATCAGAGTATGTTGCAGCTAGTCAAGCAGTCAAAAGATTCGTTCGTTTTGAACAAATCGGGTTGCACTGGACTGCACTGAACCAATCACCTTGAAGCTTAGACTAGTATTCATCGATCGAAAACTCCCAGTCCAGTCCAGTGCAGCCTGATTTGTGTAGAACGAAAGAATCTAATGAACTAATACGGTTGAAACGGTTGAAAGAAAATTTATTGGGATCAACAGAAGGTTTGCCAATATTATACATTGACAATCAGAGTGCAATTAAACTCATTAAAAATCCAGAATATCGCAAAAGGACCAAACAAATTGATATTAAATATGATTTTAATCAAGAAAAATATGGAAAAAGAAAATTCAATTCAGAATATGTTGGAACAGAAGATCAAGCAGATATTTTAACGAAACCACTGAATAAGCAACAATTACAAAAATAAGGGAAGGAAATTGGAATTGTTTTAAATTTTTCACAGTTAACTTTGAGTTGAAACTCTGAGATTAATGTTTTTTTTTTTATACATATCGAGTATCTTCGGTTACTGAGCAGCCATGGCATCCGCTTTGTGTCCAACTTCTGCCATCTGCACTTAAAACTGGACAAAGTGTCTGAACACAAAGTGACGACTGCAGGTGCAGCTACTGAGGGAGAAATTGAAATCGAATGAGAAAACTTTAGAAGTCTAACGTCGTTCTAGCGTGGTCATTTGAAGCAAAAAATTTCTAATTTTTTTTTATTATTCATTTATTTTTATTTTTTCATTCATTTATTTAAATGCGCGCAAGTTTGAACTCGAGTTTTGGGTTTATATCACATGACCACTATGTAACTCGTTCGTTCATGGATCTTCTTTTCTTTTTCTCCTGCTTTAACTCGTTCCTTAATACACAGATTCAGCAGCGCATCCGTCGTAGGTAATACCAAACGACTACATAGCTGATGCATAGGTATGTGTAAACGAATAGAAAGCTGCGTCACAGCCGTCTGCAGTGTTGCCGTAAACCAACAGTAAACTGCAAGTGCTGCCGCATCGACTTCGTAGGCGAAGGTACCCATTTAAATATTATTGATTATTGTCCTCTGGCAAATTACCTCTTATTCATTGAATGAAATAATATTTGTTTAATTGAATAATTGTGTTTGTGAAACCTTTAGTTATAATATAAATATTGACTATATGATTAATATAATTAGGTTAATACTGTTGAACCTCGCTAACTCGAATCTCAGGGGCAGGGCTAATTTTTTCAAGTAAGAGAGGTTTCGTCTTATCGAAGTTTTCGAGTTATAGAGGGTGACCAAAACGATATTCGACTTATAGAGGTTTGTAAAAATTCGCCAAATATACTAACAAGCATTAGCTTGTGGGCTGCAGGTTGTGACATGTATTTTTTACGTCATTACATGAAGCGCTTCTAGTTATAGAGGTCAGGGTATTGGAACTTCGAGTTATAGAGGTAGCCTTTGATTTATAAAGGTCGGGTATCTTTAAACTCGAGTTACAGAGGCAAAATAATGGACCTTGATACGTTCGGAAAACTTGTAGTTGTTCTCTGTTTATCCTTTGAATTACAGAGGTTTTTGCAAGGAACAGACTGAATCTTAGACATATGAAGATTTTCGAGTTACAGAGGTTTAGGTTACATATTAAATCCTATACCAACAATCACTTCCAGGCCAGAATCAACCTTGTGATGTGTACAGTAATGTTCATCGATGGGGTCCCTGTGGCTCCCTATTTTTCCTAGCTCTTTTGTAAATGGAGTTTCCCTTCTACAAATATTTTATTTGCCCATGACCAGTGAAACATTCGGGTTATTGTGAACCAATTCACGCGCACACCAATTCAAGTAGGTGGTACAGTTGTGAAACCTAACCTCAAACGCTCATTTTTTTTTTGACAACATCCACTGTAATATAATAATACTGGAACGCGCGCTGACGGCTTCGGCCCATATAGACAGAGATAGCTCCAAAGCGGCGCTCATGGTATTTTGTCTCTGTTGGTACAGTCCCGCCCAAACTCCAATTTTACAATACATAAGTGAGCGAAGAATCGCATGAATGCAGTAACCGACGGCTTATTGCAGATGCTGTATAATACTTCATGTGCGCAGTCGCAACTCAGTAAGACGACAATAGATATACTAATAGCGAGCTATCTCTCTGTTTACGCTGCTTCTAATAGTACAGAATGGTCGGCGGGTGTTCCAGTATAATCATATTTCAGTGACAACATACGTAACATCGACAAATGTCCCTGAAATGTCGTACAAAAAAGGTGTTAATTGGACACCAGCAGAGACCAAAGAATTTTCAGCACTATACAAAAACAGACATCAGAACGGCTTGTCCACCATGTTTAGTTTGCGAACTAAAGGTTAGTTCGGCTGAGGCTCAGGAGTAAGCCGATGTGAACGGATGCGTAGTATTTTCTTGGTTCGCATCAGTTTGATTCAAGTATAAAACTTACGAGCAGTGTATACATGGCCTATGATAGCTGTGATGTGGAGCAGAGTCGTGACTACTCCACTGGTCATGGGCAAATAAAATATTTAAAGAGAGGAAACTCAATTTAAACAAAGGCTAGGAAAAATAGTGAGCCACGGGGACACCATCGATGAACAATACTGTACTAATAACACTATAGGATATTGTAACATCATCAAATACATTTACAAATAGAACATATGTTGGAAAAAAACGAATAAATTGAGATTTGAAACAGTTATGATATGTGTTACTCAACTATATGCTTGAATACCATTGTAATTGAGCAATTACACTCTGCAAGATGCCAGTAATGAGTTAAAATTTCATAGCTCTAGATTGATAATTGAAAACGGGAATAACTTTTACCTTACATCGTGCCAATGCAATATCCATCGTTATAGTCTCTGTCCAGATTTCAACGAGATTTGATACCAATATCTTCCAAGTATTCTTTATTGGACAATTGCATATTATATATTCAGCTCCAAGTATTTTAATATTCTTCCACTCCCTTTCATTTTGGCTCAACGGGGAATTATTTTCTCTTTCCATTGGAAACAAAAACTTTGCTGACAGCCAGATTTCTATGTACTCAGTTATTGTATGAGGAGCGATAAGTCTGAAATGCATAAACGGGTTGGTTCTTCTCCCAAACTACTTATGTTATCATTCTTGAAATCATTATTTGTCATTCTAACGACATAAACAGGTCTCTACAGGAGCAATAATTAAAAATTATGTTGCATTAAGCAATTATTACGTTTGTATTTGTTAATACAAATTATCTTCTCCTTTTCCTTCCTATCCTTTTCTGTGTCCAAGATGCAAGTTTCATGATAAACTGACTGCCCACAAATTTTATTCGCATCAACAGGCTCTAACAGATTTGAGGTTATAGGCGTACATTTCGCAAGTGATACGGAAAGATGTGAAAACATTTCAATATTATACTATAACGCGAATAGAAATAATCCGTAATATATTTCAAAAGGTTTTTACCTCAGCGATAGATCTTTCCAATTAGTTTATTATTCAAATCTGCAATCTTCTTCTTCAATTCCTGAAGGTGCGTTTTTACTTACAGCGTTTTCAGCTTGCACTGTTCCGCTCTGTTCTGCTCTGTTCTCCTGTACCGGAACAGTAATTTCGTACCGCGACGCCAGGGGGCACGATGAGCGAGCGCTCTATCGCGCTCGGTAATTCAAATCACTTGTAGCGTCGGCTTTGAGCGCGGAATAGTTTGAGCAAACAAATGTGATCGCGTCTAAACAGCCAATTCTCTTTGCCTCATAATAATTGGTTCAGTTGCTTGTGATACCTTCTTTTATTGTGCAGTATTTGTATTGATTGATGCAATCTTATTTTATCACAATAATCAAAGTGTTTCGTTCATTCGCTGATTGGCATTGAATAACTTCAATAAGGGGTTCATCGAATGGGTAGGAAGAAGGTATCAGATGGCGTTGAAGGGGGGAAATAAGTTTAGATGACTCAAGAAATTGAATTTGTTTTCATTCCAAGAATTGTTAGTAACACTGGTCAAAAATATATTCTCAAAATTTCAAATGAAAATATCAATTCGTTCTGATGTTATGAGCGGTTAAGGCCCATCCCTAGTCGCCCAGCTCCTTTTGGTCGCAATAGACACATTTCAATTATTACCCGAGCCCAGGCGTCGAAAACGCAAAAAAGACCAACGCTGCCCAAATTCAATTTCGAACACATTCCGATTACATTCGAATCATGCAAAATCGGTTTTGAGACTCTATTTTCGCGCGAAACGAATATGTTTTTGGACGTATATGTGTTTGGAATTGAATTTGAATTTGCGCAGCGTTGGCCTTTTTTGCATGTTCGACGCCTGGGCTCGGATAATAATCGAAATGTGTCTTTGTCGATCAAAAGGAGGTGGGCGACCAGGGATGGGCCTTAGGTGACCGTCCCTCGTTAAGTGCCGGAGCGCTTGGCATGTAAAACGGAGCGGTCACTCAGGTAGTTGAAATGAAGGAAAAAGAAAAGTTGCAAACTCAAAACTAAGGGTATGAAGAAAAAGAAGGATTGCTATATGGTGCTGGAATCGTTGATTAACCAGTAAGTATAGTTTCAATAAATTCATCACTGTCTTGAATTTGTTGTTTTCGCTAATTTTTTTTTTTTTTTTTTTAAACGCGTTTTTCTCCAAACGAAATTTTTTTCATTTGTCTTCACCCTGGCTTAAAAAGTTTTCAACCAATCATTTAAAAAATTGATATTCAGTTTCTTTACATTATTACGCTCTATATGAACCCAAATTTGGAGTAATGTCATTGTTTAAAGTATTTTTTTATTGCAAAAAAAGTTATAAAAAAATTGCCAAAAATTATCTTCTTTTGTTTAAACACATATAAAAAATGCAATTTTCAATTTTCAATTTTTTTTTTTTAAGTCAGGTTCATATTGAAGAAAGACATGTCCTGAAAGTACATTTTGAACTCCATTGATTTCACATGAAAACTGTGGCCTCCAGAATGTACCCAAACGGCTACGTCTGATGGTGACTTCCGATGGGCGGCAGCTGATATCTTCCATATTTTCCGAGGAAATACTTCAAGAAAATTACAATATTTATTTTAATTTATGCATAAAATGTTCTCAAAGTTTCAATAAATTATATACTTTCTTTTCTTGCAAAAAAATTCATGCAAATCTCTAAAAAAACGTAGTCCTATATATATAATCTATTTTTCATAACACGGACATGAAATGAGCCTCCTTTCATGCTTGTCGGGCGTGGAGAAAATCACGTGTTTCGACCGTGAGTCCCAAATATCCACTCAGCGGGAGGAAAAGTACTCCCCCCCCCCCCCCCCCGCGCCTCTGCCATTTTATTAAAGTACTTTTCCTCCCGCTGCTTTCTGAGCGCCATTCCGAATTCGATGGACGCGCATCAAAGAAGGCCCATTTCGCGCCCTTATCATAAAAAATACAGGGGGAAATGGCCATCCCCCTAGTTGCACAATATACTATTCTCTCGGCCCTTCTTCATCTCGGGCGCCTTCGGCGCCCTCTACTACGACTCGTGCTAAACGTCTCACCGTCGCTCGAAATGGCCATTCCCCCCCCCCCCCCCCCCCCCGGTTGCGCAATATACTATTCCCCTTTGAATTTTGACTAAACCACTTTTTCGTGTACTTAATTAGAACATTTGTCAACCTCCGGACAAAGTTAGGCTCTGCAAGTGGTGGGCTTGCATAGGTGAGTATTTCGATGATAATTTTTTTATTTACATTCATAAATTAAGATAGTATCTGGCTAGATATAAGTTTGAAACCACCTGCCACTAAAATTGAGACGCTTGCCCTCCTAAGAGGTTCTGCGAAAGGGTCCTTGTTTACGACTTTGCAGCACCTGTCAACGCTGAAGAGGCCTAGAAGAGACCCGATTAAGCAAATGTTCATTTAATTTCATCTGCCAATGTTAATTTTAAACTCTTGGTACAATTGTCTCTTCTAATTTTAAACTCTTGGTGCAAGCTGGTTGTGGACAAATGGATTATTTTTTGTGGATGAAGCGCGTATTACTCGATTGAAAATATTATCTAAAACAATTGACTATAAATACAAACGTGAAGTAATATCTGATAACAGATTTCGGAGATATGATTTTTCGTAAGAATGAATATTCCACAACAATGTACGAACGATTCATATTTGTTTTATTAAATCAATCACTTAAATCAATAAGTGCAGGTGATTTTTTTTTTTTTTTACATTTATTGTTTTACAATTTTCATTATCGTTAATACTTAACTTATATTTAATTGCTATGATAGCAGTTATGATATTTAATCTTAATCACAATTGAATCGAATAAACTTTGATATAGGTAGGTGTATCGAACATATCGACTGCTCCTAAGAGTAAGAACGTAACTCGTGAGTCGCACTAGTAATGAGAACCTATCTCGCGAGACTCTACAATCCGACTATACAGCGCTCTATAGTCGAACCATAGAGCCTCGCGAGATAGATTCTTACCAGCGGAACCCACGAGTTACGTAAGAACGTAAGAACGGTAAGAGTAAGAACTCTTAGGAGCAGTCGATACATCGAAATTAATTAAATTATTAATTGATATTTACATGTATATAATCGCCACTGTGCGTATCGAGCGTCACGATTCAAAGGAATGACTGTATTTGTATTATATGTTGATATCATTGTTAGTACGGTAAACGAAGGAGAAGAAGCCGTGAAGACGTGTAGCCGGACGCCCCTCACTTTCATTTTCATTTTTTATTATTATTTTTTTTACCTATATGGTTTTACAAATTTAGTTTTATTGAATTATACTTGACTGAATTTAATTTCTATGATCGCAGTTTTTTTTTTAAATTTTAATTAAGAGTATATAGGTATACATGGACATAAGTTATTTGACAAACTGTCGCTGGCAAATGTAAATAGAAGAGTTGAATATTATCGCCATATGCAATATGTGGTATTCCACCTCATCTCGAACAATTTCTCAACTTGTCATTTTTATTTTTGACTAAAATCAATTTACGTAACACACGGAAAAAAAAAACACTAAAATTTACACCAATTGCAGTTCATTTTACTCCAATCAACGGTGATTATATGGACAGCACTTGTGTAGAGTTGATTTCACTATTTTATTGTAGTGACTTATTGCAGTAGAATTGACTGGTGTTGCAGGCGTAGATATTACATTCCACTTAGCCGTGAAATTCACGCATCACACGCCGTGAAATTTTTTTTTTTTGTGTGGTATACCAATATCACATTGTTCAATTTATCGTGATAGGAAGTCACTCTCACTGCATCAAATGTAAAATACGACTTCCAATTTATGCATTTCTAACATCTTATGGTGCTTCGATTTTCATCTGCCTTACGTACATGTTACATGGACATACCAACATCACATCGTTCAATTTATCGTTATAGAAACTCACTTTCACTACACCAAATGTAAAATATGAATTCCCATTGATGCATCCCTCACATCTGATGACGACGGTACGATTTACATCTGGTTTGAGCGCACATTACATGAGCGGTGTCATAAAATCTACATTTTTCTTGGTACGTCATTTACGACTTCGTGTGGTCAAATTAACTTCACGCCGTTGTGAATAAAACTACGTTTCGGAGTAAACTCTACTCCGATTCGATGTATTTGACACTATACATGTTAGTTCCAGTAATCTGCGTCACATGTACACAGTACTATATTGTCAGGATCTTCTACTGTGATTCTGTACATTGCATGCGATTGAGTAAAAAACTGCCAGACGGAGAAAAATATTTAGGATGAATAGTACCATGCATTGGTTCATGAGGAACGAGGATGGATACTGTGTTCGAGAGTGCAGTTCATTTACTCTGCAATAGAATGAAGAACTGAAGAAAATGAGGAGATTATTACCAACATTTGATTGATTAAATTACGTTTATTTTATTTCAGTATGAATCGTATGCACCATACATGATTCGATAGTCTACCTGATATTTTCACATGTTATCACATTTGTTTCAGATACATACCTGTTAGGCAACTTATAGATTATGATAGTATTTCGATTGATTAAATTATGTTTATTTTATTTTAGTATGAATCGTATGCATCATACATGTTCTATACTCTATCTGATAGCTAATCAGATTCATTAAATCTGATATTTTCACATGTTATCACATTTGTTTTAGATACATATATATTAGGCAACTTACAGATTATGATAAGTTTTTGTTTGATGCTATGTATATTAGGATGATCCTCAAAAATATAAATTTTTGATCCACCCCTTAAAAAGTTTCTTTTTGGTATAAAAACATGAGGGAAATTTGTTTTTTGTGACAAAAATGAAAAGAACACGTGCCGGCAGACGATCAAAGTTTTTGTTTGCAATGCAATCACAGCAAAACAAATGAGCCAAATCCAAAAGGGTCAGGGTCACGGGTTCATTGGGATGGAATTTCCCATATATACTATATATTGTAACATGTATGCATTATACGTAAAAGGTATATGATGTACATCGAATCAAAGGAAAAGCAAGACTCGAGACAAAGCAAGGATTATGACGCGATAATCCTAGCTGAGTACAGATATGGTGGGGTAACGACAATAAATACGGACGAGTGCTAGGCATCACCAGCATTCTACGAGCAGAGCGACTCAGAGTGACTCACACAAATTTGATATAATGACAGAGACATCGGTTCTCTTCATTAATTTAGCTTCATAATTAAAATCATGATCAAAGCGGTCAGTTTAATTTATTGAATTAATATACAAAATTTAGTTGCATCGAGCAACGGCATTACGCCAATAAAAACACACAAGTTAGCAAAGCGCTGAATAACTTTATATCGAGCCAAACAAAAATAGAAACAACCATAATTATAACCTTATAGCTTACCCGGCTAAGACCAGTTTAGACTTATACTGATTTTGACACTTTCATTACAATTACTGTATTATTCTAGTTAAATATAATTTAATACACTTCGTGCTATTGTTTGATTCCTTATCTGTCTCGCATTCGATTCCTAATTCGAAACAGCATAGGGGACAGCTTCGGAAAGTAATTCCACAAGAGCGTACGGCATCGGCTAATAACCCATGTCCGAGGGCCATGGTTTACCAACCCAAGTCTGGTGCACAGTCTCGGTATTCCACCCAGATCTGAGCTAGAATCGTATTAAGAGTCAGGCACGGCTTAAAAACCCTGCTCTGATATAGGGACTCGGGCACGGCTTCAACACCCTGTTCCGAGTAACCGCGGCTCTGACCTTTAAAACGTCCGAGTCCGCAAGAGATTAGATAAAGAGATCGAAGGTTTTTTATCGTCGGCAGAACCGACAATTTTCACCTAGAAATTGAGGAAGTTCCTAGTAAATTTCATCTAAGACTTGCTTTTGCAGGTTAGGACAAAGTATTCACAATAACGACGGTCCACCTTAATTAGCCGATTAAGGTGATACACCTTAAAACGTTACATTTGGCGCCCAACGTGGGGCTTCTTCAAAGTAAAAGTAAAATCAAGGAAAAACTTAAAAAAAAAAAAAAAAAAAAAAAAAAAAAAACAATTTTTAGTTTAGAGACAAAAACAACAGAGAAACTGTGTATCGGGTTTGGGTTTTGGTAGTCGAATCACGATGACGGATAAGGAATCAAGCCGAATCATGGATTCACAAGCTCCAGGCGGTGCACACCACCGAGATACAGGTTTCGTTGACGTCTCCAACGCAGATCAAATGAGTCCAATAGGAAGCCCTCAGGAGGCATACCACGATCCAATGACCAAGGTGGTTAGGTTCATGGAAAAGCTAGAAAAGGGAGTGGGAAATAGATTTGATATTATAGAACAAAACATGCTAAAATGGCAATCAGGTGTGCTAGAAGATAGGGCGCACTATGAAGAGAAGATAGATATCCGCATAAACGAAAACATTCAAAAGGTCGACAAATTAAATTCCAATTTTAAAAAGGTGACGGATAATCTCGCTGGTGAAATTCACCATTTAAATGACCTGATAGAAACATGTGAAAACACATTGAAAACCGAGCAGACTCAAACTTATGAAGTCATAAAAAGTAGGATGAGAGCAGATCAACAAAAAACACAAGATCAGTTTTGCGAACTGAATCACAAACATGATCTGCTAAAGACAGGTTTAGAGGGCGAAATTAGGAGAATACGTCAGCAAACAAGAGGTCAACAGATGAATACCGAAAATGTCAACCCATTGTTGAAACAAATAAGACTTCCCACGTATGCGGGGAAAATAGCCGAAAAACCCGTTAACTTCATTAGAGAGATGGAAGAATATTTCCAAAATTTATGTGTTGACGATAACGAAGGTCTATTTGTTATAGGGCAATGTTTGACGAATGACGCAAAGGATTGGTGGATTGCGCGACGCGAAATCATAACTTCATGGGATAGTTTTAAAACTAGATTTTTAGGCAGATATTGGGGCGAAGAAGCTCAACGCGATGTGCGTAGAGATTTAGAATTTGGATACTACGTACCTGACTCCAGAATTAGATGGTCCGAATACGCGAGTCGAAAGTTCGCTGCAGCATCTGGATTATCTCAGCGGATCGCTGAACAAGAAATTGTCGATAATTTAGTCCGTCACTTTGACGAAACAGTTGTCGAGGCAGCAAAATGCCGCAATATTAAAGATATAGATAGCTTACTAGTCTTCCTGGACCAAATGCAATCCAGCGGTAGATCGAACACACCGAAACACTTACAAAGTTCGGGTAGAATGAACAATCCGAACCGTAGCAATGACGACCGAACAAAACAAAACCTATGGCGAAATAATACGTCAAATAATTCGAGCATTGCGAAAACAAACACAATACGCGATGACCAAAGGTCGACCGAGTCCAATTCAAATAAAGTAAAGCCGAATTTTCAGGAAACGCAGAAACGTCCAAACTGGACAAATACGCGAAATGTAAACGCGGTCAGCGAAGAAACTGAAATAGAACAAGCAGTAGAAGAAGACGCGGAAATTTCGGAAAACGAATAAGCGCTACGTTGAGCAAGTCGCAGGAGAGGACGACGCGGCGCGAGATTAATGCGACAAACTTAAAATTAGAGGATAGCAAATCCAGACCATTTGAAGACCCAACTGAATATTTGCTAAAGGAAGATGAGGAAAAAATAAATAAAGCTACAAATTGTCCCTTTATTAACGTTTATTTAGAAAATTTAGCAGTGCCAGCACTGATCGACACAGGCAGCCAGGTGACATGCATTTCAGACGATTGGTACACAGCGAATAAAGATAAATTTGATAAATGTGAAAAACTACCAGTAGTAAATTTCCAGATTGTTGGAGTGACAGGTGGAAAACCTGCAAAAGTGAATTTACAAACCTTTAGCCAAGTTCAGATAGGTAACTTCACGGACAGTATTCCATTTTTGATCATACCTCGAATAAGATACAAGGTAATAATTGGAATTGACTCTTTAACGAAGTGGGGTGCGGAAATTGACCTTAAGTCTCGCACACTGACTTTAAAAAACAATAAAATCACGGAAAAAATAAATTTAACAGATTCAGAGAACATTGAAATCACTAGTTGTAAATTAAGATTATCCGTAATCGACAGCATAGAAAGCCAGAACGTGTCAATCGCATATGATAAGGTAGAATATGGAATAACCGATGACGAAATCAAGAGCAAGTTGGCGGAATGTCCATGGTTAGAAAACGAGGATCAACGAAAATTTGAGAACCTTTTAAGAAGATATCGAGACGTTTTTAACAAACTTCCCGGTCGAGTCACGGTGTATGAACACAAACTACAAATATATCAAGATCAACCGTTCGTGAGAAGATCTTATCCGATACCGATTATGCACAGAGAAAAAGTAAATCTCGAAATCGAAAAAATGTTAAAACACGGAATTATTGAAAGATCCTACAGTGAATATATAAATCCTGTAGTAGTCGTAGCAAAGAAATCGGGGGATATCAGACTAGTACTTGATGCTCGTTTTATAAACAAATTGATAATCCCAGACCGAGATTGCGCTCAATCCACCGAGGTTTTATTCCAAAAGTGTGGAGGTTCAAAGGTAATGTCAAGTTTGGACTTAACGGCTAGTTTTTGGCAGGTACCGCTGCATAACGATTCACGAAAGTATACAGCTTTTATGCATGAAGGAAAGACGTACCAATTTACTGTCACACCATACGGTCTAAACACAAGCCTGGCGAGCCTTATCAGAACACTGGACTTAGTATTAAAGGACGTGGAAGCATTCGCAATAAATTTTGTAGACGACATATTATGTTTGTCTAGGGGAATACCCGAACATTTAAATCAATTAGAAATACTATTCAGAAATTTTAGTAAGCATAATATGACACTGAACTTTCCGAAATCAAAGTTTTTTCGAGAGGAAATTGATTTCTTAGGGCATAGAATTACAAAGGAGGGCATAAGACCTCAACCCGATAAAATAGAAGCTATAACAAGGTTTCCAATACCAAAAAACCCTAAACAGTTGAAAGGATTTTTGGGATTAGCGAACTATTATAACAAATTTACAAGCAGCTATTCTGACGCTACATACCCGTTACTGCAACTACTCAAAAAGGGAACGAAATGGTCATGGACGAGCAAGTTAACCGAACAGTTAAATAAAGTCAAGAAATTGTTTTGTAAGGAGATGATCGTACATCATCCAGACCCCAAAAAGAAATACTACTTGCAATGCGACGCCAGTAACTACGCTGTTGGAGCGGTCCTTTACCAATTAGACGATAAAGAACAACCATCAATAGTGGGCTTTGCTAGTCGAACGTTAAAAGGGGCGGAATTAAACTATTTCACCACAGAAAAGGAACTTTTGGCCATCGTGTACGCGTTAGGGAAATTCCGCACTTTTATCCTCGGTGCACAACTCGTAATTCGGACGGATCACAAGGCATTAACTTTTGTTCTAACCTGTAAACTATTGAGCTCACGTCTTACGCGATGGGTGTTATATCTTCAGACGTACGATTTTGAGATCGAATATATGAAAGGTGCTGACAATATTGTTGCGGACATCTTGAGTAGGAATCCACCTGAAACGGATAAAGAAATTGAAAACGTTGGTCAGATTAAAATAATAGCGGAATTAGCTAAAGAAATTAGTGAGGAATTATCCGAAAAACTAAGGTCCATTGGACAGTTACAGAAACAAGATTTGAGAATCGCCGATATTATAAATCACGGGATAATTAATTACCACGGCAGATTCCAGTTAGAAAACGATATTCTGTACCACCTAGAACCAGGGGGCAGAAAAAGAGCATGGTTACCAGAATCAATAGCAAATAGAGTGATAAACGAGTGTCACGAAATTTACGGACACATCGGGGCGAATAAATGTTATTTGATATTACGCGAAGGGTTTTATTACCCTAAGTTTTCCAAGCGAATCAGACGCGAGATATCCAAATGCGACAGATGTCAGCGGTGCAAAGTACCTAACGCATACAGCTACGCGAACATGCAGAACATAGTACCTGAGGGGGTCGGGGACTTAGTATCCATCGATTTTTTAGGGCCACTTCCGGCAAGTCAAGGTAATTACAAGTGGTTGTTAGTTACCATAGATGCGTTTAGCAAATTTGTACGATTGTATCCGCTTAAGTCCGCAAATGCGCCATCCACCATCCGATGCATCTTCGAAAACTATATACCTGAACTAGGAAAACCAAAAAGATTACAATTCGACCACGGAACACAATTTACATCCGCAGCATGGTTGAAAAAGCTTAGGGAAGAAGATATTATACCAATATTTACATCAATAAGACACCCGCAAGGGAATATCGTGGAACGAGTTAACCGAGAAATTGGGAGGTTTTTTAGGACATTTTTGACCGACAAGCACACCGCTTGGGTGAAATGGGTAAAAGTAATAGAAACTTGCATGAACGAAGTTTACCATGAAACGACAGCATTTGCACCTTGCGAATTGCAGTTGAATCAGAAACCCAACCGTTTCTGGGAACAGTGGATCGCAAACAAACAAATTGATAAAACACACGAATTCAAGGTTACGCTCGCGAAACGAAATATAAAAAGAAAAGGAAAGAATCGCGCTAGGAGATTCAATGATACACACAAGATGACTACATTCAATATTGGCGATCTAGTACTAGTTAGAGCATTAAATGTATTGGATACAGCGAATAAAAAGATGGCGAAGTTTTTCACCTTGTATGAAGGGCCATACCACTTAAAAAGGCAAGTAGGGGAAGCTACCTATGTGTTGGTAGATCCCAGAACCGGAAAGGAAAGAGGAAAATTTCACGTTAATATGTTCAAAAGATACATTACTTAAAGAATTAGAAAGATAGGTAGAAATTAAGCAAGTAGTTTGTTTAGAGAGAAAATAGGAAGAGGAATAAAGAAAATAAAGGGCAGTCTATAAATAGAAATAAATAGACTATACAAGAAAGGATTAAACTAGAAGAAAGGACTTACCTAACTATGACAATGGGTAATCCCGATCATACGATAACAGTATTCCAAGTAAGAAGATATATAAGCAGATGTCTTATCATACACCTGCCAGTCCAAATTTGAGAATTCGACAATGTACGGGTACAAAAGTGTGCAAGATAAGGCTGTGGAGGCATGCGAATTTGAATCCAATGCTATCATCGACGACAATTTCAATGTGTGCCGCATCATCTACCCCACGGGAAGGTTTATCTCCGGTAAAGGGGGAAAAAAGGGACATAAACCGGGAAAGGCGATACAGACTCAGATGCAAAATAAGATGTTGAGAGAAGAACCAATATTTCCAAGCATTTTCCCAAACGGGTACCTGGACGATCCGCCCATCAAATTCGACGACGATAGGGTCCTGGCTGAAATCAAGAGGAACCGGGAAAACGCTGCTCACTATGACACGCTATTGGTCCGAGACGAGGAATCGGAGCCAAAGGAAGAACCAACAGCAAGTGCATGCATTAAAAAGGAGGATCTAGACGACATCGATGAGATCATCACACGTGAGCTTATGGATGCTCCAGTACTTGACCTGGACCAGGTACGCCTAAAAAGCGAGTATTACGACCTGCTAGAGGAACTGGAGGAAGAGGTTGAGAAGGCATCGAAGCGACCGAGGGTGACAATCCGAGACGATATCATCCTAACAAAAAAGATAACCATACCAGGGATTTCGAGACCTGAAAAAGAAAAGGTTTTAGTAAAAATACCATGGGAGTTGATCAAGATCGGCGTCCCAGGAAGAGCAATCACGAGGCAAATAAAGAGGCTGGAAAAACCGCACTTACCTGCTGCATTAAGGGAAATCGCAGGCTCCGGGCGTAAGCTACCCAGAGTGCAGCTTGCACCATTCGTACCACCACCACCACCGGACAACGTGCTGCGACCTGATGGACGCAGATCGACAAAGATGATGCGATAACAAAGGAAAATGGAAATATGGACAGGCAACCGACACGGATGAGTCCCAAAAAATGAATGACTTAGGAAATAAACACGGATATCAAACTACCACCATGGAGTTGAAAGAAAACAAGGTAATCTTTTAACGTCCAAAGGGAAGTTGAAATCGGGGGGCAATGTAACATGTATGCATTATACGTAAAAGGTATATGATGTACATCGAATCAAAGGAAAAGCAAGACTCGAGACAAAGCAAGGATTATGACGCGATAATCCTAGCTGAGTACAGATATGGTGGGGTAACGACAATAAATACGGACGAGTGCTAGGCATCACCAGCATTCTACGAGCAGAGCGACTCAGAGTGACTCACACAAATTTGATATAATGACAGAGACATCGGTTCTCTTCATTAATTTAGCTTCATAATTAAAATCATGATCAAAGCGGTCAGTTTAATTTATTGAATTAATATACAAAATTTAGTTGCATCGAGCAACGGCATTACGCCAATAAAAACACACAAGTTAGCAAAGCGCTGAATAACTTTATATCGAGCCAAACAAAAATAGAAACAACCATAATTATAACCTTATAGCTTACCCGGCTAAGACCAGTTTAGACTTATACTGATTTTGACACTTTCATTACAATTACTGTATTATTCTAGTTAAATATAATTTAATACACTTCGTGCTATTGTTTGATTCCTTATCTGTCTCGCATTCGATTCCTAATTCGAAACAGCATAGGGGACAGCTTCGGAAAGTAATTCCACAAGAGCGTACGGCATCGGCTAATAACCCATGTCCGAGGGCCATGGTTTACCAACCCAAGTCTGGTGCACAGTCTCGGTATTCCACCCAGATCTGAGCTAGAATCGTATTAAGAGTCAGGCACGGCTTAAAAACCCTGCTCTGATATAGGGACTCGGGCACGGCTTCAACACCCTGTTCCGAGTAACCGCGGCTCTGACCTTTAAAACGTCCGAGTCCGCAAGAGATTAGATAAAGAGATCGAAGGTTTTTTATCGTCGGCAGAACCGACAATTTTCACCTAGAAATTGAGGAAGTTCCTAGTAAATTTCATCTAAGACTTGCTTTTGCAGGTTAGGACAAAGTATTCACAATAACGACGGTCCACCTTAATTAGCCGATTAAGGTGATACACCTTAAAACGTTACAATATATATTATATATGTATATATTCCCTCTTATAACATATTTTGTACTGACGATATTCTTTTTCTTTGATGCACTACACGTGCCATAACTCTATTAGTAATATTACGATAAATTAAACTAATTCATAAATAAAACTAATAAATGAATAAAACATATTGAAGAATATTGGTCATGGAAGTTGTAGTATCTAACAGAAGCTTCCGAGTGTGATATTGGCCTTTTAATAAATAGTTCTGTCTTGCAGGTTTCAAGTGGTTGTTAGGTTCATCAGCCGAATCGTTAGAAAGGCTGGGTATTCGACCCTATTACTAAACGCCCTAGCTTAAAGTCTACTTTACACCACAAATGGGTCCTGCAGTGGCAGAGTTTTCAGTAAAAAGATTCTTTAATTATACTACCCTAGTTAACTTCCAATACGATATACATATATCTTGAGAAATATTAAAAATTAAAGCAATTAGAAGTAAAAAAATAAAACTATATAAAAAAGTTTTTGGGTGAAACATTTTTCAGGAACATTAGTACCTTAAGTGCTACTTTAACTCAGCAACTACATTTTCTGATATATATGGCTATTAGGGTGGATTGAAAAAAGTTTTTTTTTCCGAGATTAGGAAAGCCTAAGTGACAAAGAGGTAGTAGGGGTTACTTGGGAAAAAAAAGAATAGAAAGACAAAAATTCATGCGGACAAGCTCTTGAGGTGCGCCCGAATTTTGAAGTTTAGGCATTTTCTAATTCCAATTGACATAGCTATGAATCCAACTAAAATCATAATTTCAGAGGATTATATGTTGTAATACATCGAAAAAACAAAATGATTTATCAGTGTACACAGTAATAATGCTTTATTAACAATCACAAGTCGTCAAACACAAGAATTTTACAATAAAATGATAAATTTTATAGCAAATGTTTGTTTTCTTCCTTCACCTCCCCACTTGGCGAAATTTGAGCTGTAACCAGTTGTTCTCTGTTGCTTTTCTGGGACATGGACAGAGACAGGGACAGGGACCGGGACAGGAACAGGAACAGGAACGGGAACAGGAACAGGAACAGGAACAGGAACAGGAACAGGAACAGGAACGGAAACGGGGACATGGACAGGGACGGGGACCAACTGACAACAGTTCAAAATTTGCCAAGTGAGAGGGCCAAAGGAAGAGAACAAACATTTCCTAAAAAATTTAGCATTTCATTGAAAAATTCTTGTATTTAACGATTTGTGATTGTTAATAAAGCATTATTAATGAATAAATAATTAATAAATCATTTCATTTTTCCTATGAATAACGACATAAGCCCTCTGAAATTATGATTTAATTAGATTCATAGCCATCAATTGGAAACAAAAAATGTTTAAACTCAACTTTGCGGGAGCACTTCAAGATCATGTCCGAATGAAATTTTTTAATTTCTCAAATTTTTTCTTTCAAGTAAAGATGATACGTATATATACATCGTACATAACAAATGCTTTACTAGTCATATAAAGGATATAAAAATATTAATCATGTGTTTGAAACAGTAAATCATGAGCCATTGCATTATTTCTTGGTCTGCCTTTCATTCTAATTATGCGTTATGAGGTGACGAGTTGCGACATAAAACTTCATCTGCTTCTGAACTAATAGGCAAGGAAACTTGTCAGGTAGCATGTCGTATGCAATCATAAATTTGTTGTTTTCACCAATTGTGCGGTCAATTTCATAGGCATGGAAGTGTTTGTCAAAAATTATCGATGGCAAGGGAGATATTAAGAAATGTGCAACTTTTCCAATTATAAAAACTGAACAAATCGCGCACAAATATTGGCTGAGGCAATTTGACATCAACAACTACTATGGTATCTCTGATATATTTAGTTCCGCATATATTAACCCACCCAACACATGTGATTGAGTGTTTCGAATTAACTTCTAGTAAATATTTCCTACATTCCGCAATATTTTTGTTTTTGATAGGACCCAAAGTCATATCACGTGAGTGATTGTACTGGCTTATAAAATGGCAAAACTTTAATTGGTTTTTAATGGCTAGAGTGTGAATAATATTCTTTGAACTACACGAGATATTAGCAGTTTGCTTAAATCCTCTGTGATGCGACTCATACCGCATAGTTGAACAATGAACCAAAGGACCGATCATTTCTATCATTCGAGGGTAGTGTACCATCATGTGAAACTTAGGTTTCAAATGCTGATTAAAAATATCACAATACATTTTATGGTGTTCGGATATTAGAGTTTGCAATTCAATAATATTGTCTTTAATTATTTTCGGCGAAGTCACAATTTCAATTATTTTCCGATGCTTCAAATAGAACTGCCAAACGCCATCATGTCTTGGTACTAAATCACCAATTAGCAAACTCAGGTATCTCACAAAACAGGTCATTTCCGAAGCTGACATTCTAAGTTTTACACTTGACCCACCTGTATTTGTGGGGGTTGATTTGACTTTTCCAATCGACCATAATCAAAGGTTCTAATACGATAAATTAGGGTTTCAAGGCTAAATATCTTCGAGGTAAAAATGTAATGGTTCAGTACACATGTTAAACTATAGTTACAAGTTCCTTCAAACATATCATGATCAATATCAACTGATGAATTCGGAAAGGTGTCAAGATCCATGACTCTAGTCCATATACAAGATTCTTTGATGCCTGTGTTCGAAACATTGTTGAGCATTAGATCTGCTTCATAATTTGCTTTTGTTCTGAGAAGTATTTCATCTTCTATGAATAAGAATTCTGAGATTTCTTCAGGTGCCCTACAAAATCTACAGTAATAATTGGCTGAGAAACATTCGACAAAGCCCAATATGCTGTTTAAACCTAAGTTATCTCCGAGCATCAGAGCACACTCAAAGTGAAGTACCTCTTTATCTTTTCCATTATCGACAGTGATACCATTCTCCTTTAAATAATTCAATTCATTGATAAGCACATTGAACACAGCAGAATTGCCAAACATAGTTCTATCATTCGAGTGAAATAATAACGCAAGATGTATGTGATTCAACGTTGAAGTATATTGTGGCGGCAAGCAAGGAATGGAAATGTATACACCACCTAATTTATTGTTACCCGCATGAGAACCCAATGGATTACCAGTTTCATAATCGTCGAAATATACGAATAAAGGAAACACAGTTTTATTTCCATGAGACAATGACATCTGTTTCCATATTTTACCTTGAATAAAGTTACTCAGCGTAGTGGAGTCGGCCAACAATGCACTAATGTATTGTTTGGTTTCGTTGAGAAAATTTGGTATTCCGAAAATAGATTGCAGTGTATTTCTCAAAGGAATCATCTTCCCTGTTACCTCATTGGGTTCTGAAACTATCAGTCCATCTACCTTTCGTTCCATGCATGCCTGTCCAATAATATAATCAACGGGTGCTGTGTACGATTTATTTTCCCTCAAATATTTGAAGCGTTTATATTCTGTATTCACGTTTTCAAAGGGATTTGGCATATCATCTAGTACGGAATCAATTTCTTTCAATATGTCATCAGAATCGATGGACTCATGAACTTGTAATTTGGTGTGAAGTCTTTGTTTCAGACATGGAACATAGGCTTCTCTTACGAATGAAGACATACCTTTAACGATAAAGTCCACCACATTTCGTGGTACAAGAGAGTTATTATATAATGAGATTATTAACAAAGAAGCTTCGGATTCTAGATCTATTTCATGAGCGCTCATGATTGAAGTATTATCAGGTGAAGTGTGATCGACTGCCGATAATGGATTTTTCTTGAGGTCTAGCGTGGGTTCGTTATTAGAAATATCTTGTTCGATTGATTTTGTTAATGGAGTGGCATAATTAGTCTGAGGCTTAACAGTGTGAATAATGTTGACGTGTTTCCTAAAAGAATTTAAACTACTATAAATTCTTTGACATCCGTTTGTTATACAGTTGTAGTGATCCGTGGGACCCAATTTATGGTTATGTTTCAAGTGCAATATCAAATTATTTACTGTTTCAAACGACATAGTGCATTTAAAGCACTGCATTTTGAACGAGGTAGCTAGCTATTTAAGGCTGAATTATGTATGATGTATGGTTCAATGCACAGCGAGTAAACTTCTCAATTTGTTGACGGAGACATAGTTTTTCAGATTGCTATCTTTTATATCGTACACCGTCTCGATGAAAGTCCAGACATGCTTACATTCGACTGGGTATAGACTGCTCAATGCAAAAAATGACTTAAAACACAGGTCAACGGCCTTTAATGGAGAGGGTACTGGGTACCTTGTGTCGTTGATAAGCACCATAGAGCTGACGATGTTTTCAAGTGGACCGATGATTACAGGAAGTGGTTGGTTTGTTAGTTTGTATTTTTCGATTATTTTCAATCTACTGCTCAACATAAGTTGTAGATCGTCCACGGTCTGAAATAGAGAATGAGAAAATGACAGTGTTTATTGATTTCTTCAAAATATGTTTCTTTTCCGGTTGAGTGTTTAACACTTTCCTGTTTTGTTGACAAAGAAAAAGACAAATGGAATAATTTGGATCTGATATATCTATCGATTGCAAAGCAAAAATACCAATGATTGATGTTCTATGAACGGCTGTCTAATCGATGAATAAGTTCGAAAGTTTCATTGTACCTCAGCATGGAGCAAAAATCCTCGTTGGACTTCGAGTCTGGATGGTCTCCAATGATATCCAGCTTTTTTGGATTTGACGGACGCTGCGTTGAGAAGTGAAGGGAGGATCAGTAGTGCGAGCACCTCCACATTATCTGTTCAAAAAATTTCGAATATAATATAGTTTTAGTAGTAGAAAAATATATTCAACACAAAAGGATTCTAAAAAAAACACTCACCTGTTTCGATGAGAGCTGCATGCATTGATAGCAATGCTTTTATGTCATTATCTTTCTTCGTTTTCGCAACTGCGATTATCTGGCGAGCTACTTTTGGCCATTCCACAAATAATTGGTTTTTTTTATCTGCATGCAGATACTCGAAGTCAATATCAATCTGGAAATGAACGAACATCATTACAATTTCTTTTGCATTGTTGGTAAAGATCAAAAGTGTAGATCGAAAAACTTGAAACAGCTACCAGAGTATGACCATGTGGAAGTTTGAGGCACTTATACGTATCAAAGTAGGCTGCTATGCCTGAAGATGTGTTGAAGTTGATCCTCTGATCATGGGTTTCCCTCCATTTTTCCTGGACAATATCAAAGGGTTCAACGTTGTTCTTCAACCACGCAACTGCTTCCTTGGCTTCTTCGGTTACAATAGCTGTAATTGGAGAAATTATTCATTTTCTTAACCAAAATGTCATCACCAATGATAAAAGCTTGGGTGAAAGTGTATCCCACGAACTTTGTGAAATTTCTGAGCTCTTCTTATGTGAGGTTATCATGCCTATTTTTCGGAAGACTCGTCTTGTATTCAAATATCGATTCCATAATATGCCATTGGCAGAAATTGGCTCATCTTCACCCCCCGTATATGCTGAGTAATACGTCTCTGCTCTTTCAATGCCAGGAAATAACTCTGCGATGCTTTTCGCCCAAGTAGTGAATAGCGTTGAACTTATTCTGATACGACAAATAAAACTCGAATTATTTGTAAATTTAATTCCACTTAACTAAAGCTCGCCTTCAGTCTCTATAATAATCACCTAGTTTCTGGATCATTCTCAAGTTCCTTGTCCACAAGCAACGCTGCTAGTTTAGCCTGGTCTACTGTCCCGCAGGTCTTGAAGCGAGTCATAATTTCTCTGCCTTTGGGATCCTGTTCTAATATTTCGCTGACCGTTTTTCTGACAACTTTTCGTGGAACTACACAAATGACGAATTACGTAAGTTGTTCTTGAATACAATTTTGATAATTAAACAAATCACCCATACCTTCAGACAACAAAATACTGGAAGAAGATCTAATGGATACAGTAGTACTTTCGGATAGTGCATCAGAATTCAATGAATCCTCATTCTGCAATGCACTATTCGTATCTGGAATGATTGATGCCATGTAGCTTTTATATTTGTTGGCAAATTTATAGCGAAGTCCAATCTGAGGTATGAGGTCTTTCATCATTTCATCATTAAGTGCATTAAATACTTCTTCGTCCACAGCATTTTCTAAAAAGGGATGGTGATATTAGCACACGATTTCACCAGAAATAGCTCCTCTACATTAGTTGCAATTTCTGATAGCTTATCTATAAAAGTTGTGTATCAAATTTCTTCGAAATATAAAATCTGTCGAAGTATGGATTGCATTGGATGTGCATTAAAATAAATTTATCTTTGCTAAACTAGCAAGGTTTCGGGACCTCTATGAAAATGTGCAAGGAACGAATGTTTCCTAACATCGATGAATTTCATACAGACAAAAATTGAACAATATGAATATTGTTGCTGTACTGAAATTTTCACTGTACTATTCATCGCACTTGATCCTCGCAATAGTGAGAAGAATTCAGTCAACCAAGAAAAAAAATTGTACTTATTGTGACGTCAACTTCAACTTCTAAAGTTGTGTATTTTCTGCTCAACCCAATTATAACAGTGGAATCACACTGCAAGTTGGTAAGACTACCAGATATCTGAGCTGCGACTGCAGTGACTCAAGTGGTAGAAACTGAAGAATACTTTTTTATTAAGGCCCGTCCCTAGTCGCTCACCTCCTTTTGATACAATGTTACACATTTTAATTATTATCCGAGCCCAGGCGTCGAAAACGCAAAAAAGGCCAACGTCGCGCGAATTCTATTTCAATTCCGAACACATGAGTCCAAAAAAATATTCGTTTCATGCAAAAATAGAGACTACAGATGATTTTCACATTATTCGCCGAGGAAATCGAATTCGAAAATTGTAAAAACCAAACGTAGGCTCTATTTTCGCATAAAACGAACATGTTTTTGGACGCATGTGTTCGGAATTGAAATGGAATTGGAGCGACGTTAGCCTTTTTTGCGTTTTCGACGCCTGGGCTCGGATAATAATCGAAATGTGTCTTTTTCGAACGGAAGGAGGCGGGCGACTAGGGATGGGCTTTAGTTTGACTCAAATTAGTTGGCAACAAATTTTCCTTGTCTTTCACCTAAGATTCTCTAGACAATGTGGTTCAACACACGTTTATACATTGTTGAGTGCGTACATGTTGCGCACTTACACAACCTCACGGTATACGTTACCGGTGATTTTGGTCAATTTTACATTTTAGCTTTTTTTCAGATAGTATTTTCGTGCATCAGGAAACATTTCCTCACAGTTTTTTACCGAATAATTTATTTAAAAAAATATGTTTGCGGAATTCATGTGAATTTCACCATGCGGATGCAAACTGTACGTGAAGTTCAAGAGATCGTAACTTTTTCCACAAGATCCACCCTTAAGTGGAAGACAAATTATACGACGCAATTTCCAAAACAGGCAACAAACGACAAAGAAGATCATGTTTCTCATGAAAGTTGTGATATACTGTAATCAAGTTGAACGGAAATGGTAAAATCTATAGAAAATTGGCAAAACAACTAACTGAAATAGAGAATATAACTTATAAAGTCCGACAAATAAAATTTCCTAACACGTGGTGGACAACGATTACTCAACCTTGAACTCGACGCTACATAAAGCCTTTTACTGATTTTTATGGACACTTACCTTCGAAAACTTTTATGAGGGATTCCAAGCCCCATTCTGCCAACTTCGTCGTGACAAACTCGTCCATTTTTTTGTTCACTATAAAGAAACCTTGTTCCAAGAACACCAGCGTCCTATCGAGATCAGTGGTCCTGCCCGCGTGCAAGCTTCCAACCCAAGATTGAGCAAGCTACGGCGTGTCGAATATTCTCACTGCGCATGCGCAGAATCACACGTCGTAGGGATAACCGGTCTTCAATGTAATATCTACGACCGTAAGTGTAACAGATGGTTTTACTGCGCATGCGCAGAATCGCACGCGGTGAAAATAGCCGGTTTCCAATGTGATATCTACGACCGTAAGTGTAACAGATGGTTTTACTGCGCATGCGCAGAATCGCACGCGGTGAAAATAGCCGGTTTCCAATGTGATATCTACGACCGTAAGTGTAACAGATGGTTTTACTGCGCATGCGCAGAATCGCACGCGGTAAAAATAGCCGGTTTCCAATGTAATATCTACGACTGTAAAACTAACAGATGGTTCTACTGGGTATATGCGCAGGATTACACGTGGTAAAGATAACCGGTTTCCAATGTATTATCTACGACCGTAAAAGTAACAGGTGATCTCACTGCGCACGTGCAAGCCCACTCGCCGCCAAGACAACCTGTCATCCATGTAAAATTTATGACTGCGTTCGTCGAATTAACGACTTGTGGAACTAATTTATCAAACAATATCCCACTGTATTATTGACAATGTCATTATGTTCAAATCGTCAGTAAACTAAGTTATGGTAACTCTTTTGGTAGAGTTGATCTTACTCTATCACGTATGAAATTTGTTATTACTCCCGCGAATGTAAAGTTGACATGTTTGTTAGCCACTGACACAAGCCTTGACTTGTGCGATTCATTACAATATGTTCACTAAGATATGAACGTTCATCTTACAATCTTACTGTGTTGTAATTATCAGTGACCAAAGTGGCAACCACTCTTTGGTTAGCGTTATGTTTACTGTGTAATTTGTAAAACTCTGAATTACTATTGCGAATGTAAAACTCACATGCGTCGGTCGTTCACACTACCTTTAAGTGTGTAAAGTTTACTACAATTTAGTTACTACAATAAAAATGTGCATTTCACATCATGGTATGTAATTCAAACAGAAAATTATTGTTATGTTGACACCAATTGGAGTTAATTCAACACCAATAATTTTACTTGCGCCCAGATGTAAATCGAACCACACTATTTTTTTCCGTGCAGTATCAGCATTGGCAAAGCATCTGTTATTTATTTATTTACAAATACTTCGATAGTAATGATGGTTTAGAATTGAAATTTTTTTTAAATAATCAATTTATTGATTTAAAAATGAGAAAGGCCTGGGGGGGGGGGGAGCAGATGGAGAAGGATATCTGATATCCTCCTTAAATTAAATAATAAGTTGACGTACGTAGACTTAATTTTTCCAGCAGGTGTCCTAATGGGGATATGCGATTCGTCTATGCAGCCGACGATATTCGGAAATTCAGAAATCTCAGACGTATAATTATACGTATATTTATACGTTCGAGATTTCTGAATTGAAAAAAAAAAAAAAAATGCCACCTGGCTAGCGCTCGGGAAATCTCCACACGGGAAACGCAATGTTGAAAGTGTTTTTTTATTTGTAAATTGACCGTTTTTGGGAGCTGAAAGGGCGGTAGAGGGGTGGCCGAGAGAGCTAGGAACCATACTAGGGGTTGGGAGGGATAGGGAGAGTGAATGGGAGGACAAAGAATGAAGGGCGAGAATGAAAAGGGATGAGTGGGTAACGGAAGCCCCGTGAGATAAGATAGGATAGGAGAGGGTTGTATAGAGAAAAGCAAAGAAAAAAATTCAATTAATTATTTAAAAAAAATTTTAATTCGAAACCATCATTACTATCGAAGTATTTGTAAATAAATAGATAATAGATGATTTGCCGATCCTATTGACTTTGCTTTTCAAAGAGTTCTTCGAAATGTTAATTTAATATTTTCTGAGTTGATTAAGAAATATTAACGGGGATGAATCAAATCTAAAAACACGTAAGGATTCGAAAATTCAAAAAATCCGAATTGAGGAAATAATTTAATTAAATTTAGAAAAAATTCAAAAAATTAAATCAAATTTGAAAAAAAAAAAAAAAAATTGAAATTAAATAAAATTAAATTGGTCGAAGTGGCGTATGGAATACCACATACGAAGACAACGTCGAATAGTGGGAAATTAGTCGCAAAGCTATGGTTCCTCGACTGCAGTAACGCTATTATCGGAGTCATAATCTCTGAGTGAGCTATGATACGCCTTGTACAGTTTCAACCTGCTTGGTGTCTGCGATCTTTAGCCTCCTCTCTCATTTTAGCAGCTTCTAAAATAGCTTCCGCTACCGTCGTCCTACTCATTTTTGTTCCTTTTTATTCAAGTGACGTTTAACTGCGTGTTTGTTGCGTTTAAGTGATTTTTTTTTTTTTTTTGAACACGATTCGTAGGCGACAGAGTCATCTGTAAGTTCAGCCGACGTATTATCGGCCGAACTGCCCTTTGTTTCAGTGATGTTATTTTTTTTCTTTTATTAATAATATTCGCGCAGCCAGCAGGTTTCAGATACCTAGAGCACCGCGCACTCCTAATTGAGCCTCCGGCTGCACGCTGTCGTCTAAATCAAGAGACTCGGTAGAGTCTCGCGCCAAGTACAATAAAAAAAATATATATATATACAGGGTGTTCCAGATTGAGCGCAACAAATTTCGTGGGCAGATTCCTCGTTAAATTCTGGAACGAAAAGTCCTCTGCCAAAAAATCCTGTGACCGACGGTTACCCAGCTAGAGAGCATCCAAGTTGACCATCACAGAGCTTATACAGTAGAAAGTCAGTGCCGGGTCACGAACGCTATTAATGCTGTTCCTGTGGCTAGAATGTTCCGTTCGTTCACTAGAGTTGTTGATCCAATTTTTCGGTCGTCTAGGTGTTTCCCTTCGTAGTTTTCGTCATCCGGGTTATTCCTCCATAGTCTCCGTCGCCCAGGTATCCCTGTTTATAGTTTTCGTCATCCAGGTATCCATTTTCATAGTTTTCGTCGTCCAGGTATCCCTCTTCATAGCTTTTGTCGTAATTATCGCGTTCCAAGTCTTTTCTTCCATAGTTTTTGTCCTCCAAGTATCCGTCATCATATTTTTCGTCGTCCAGGTATCTCTGTAGTTTCCGTCGTCCAGGTATCTCTGTAGTTTCCGTCGTCCAGGAATTCCTTCACATGGTTTTCGTTGTCCAGGTATCCGTCATCATAGTCTTCATCGTCAAGGTATGCGTCATCATATTTTTCGTCATCCTGGTATCCCTCTTCATAGCTTTTGTCGTACTTCTCGCGTTCTAAGTCTCTCCTTCCATAGAGTTGTTGATCCAATTTTTCGGTCGTCTAGGTGTTTCCCTTCGTAGTTTTCGTCATCCGGGTTATTCCTCCATAGTCTCCATCGCCCAGGTATCCCTCTTCAAAGTTTTCGTCATCCAAGTATCCATTTTCATAGTTTTCGTCGTCCAACTATCCATTATCATAGTTTCCGTCGTCCAGGTATCCATTTTCATAGTTTTCATCGTCCAGGTAATCGTCATCATTGTTTCTGTCATCCAGATATTCCTCTTCATAGTTTTCGTCGTCCAGGTATTCCTTTTCATAGTTTCCGTCGCCTAGGTATCCGCCATCAAAGTCTTCGTCGTCAAGGTATCCGTCATCATACTTTTCGTCTTCCAGGTATATGAAATATGATGACGGATACCTAGATGATGAGGACTATGAAGAGGGATACCTGGACGACAAAAACTATGGAAGAAGAGACTTAGAACGCGAGAAGTACGACAAAAGCTATGAAGAGGGATACCAGGATGACGAAAAATATGATGACGCATACCTTGACGATGAAGACTATGATGACGGATACCTGGACAACGAAAACCATGTGAAGGAATTCCTGGACGACGGAAACTACAGAGATACCTGGACGACGGAAACTACAGAGATACCTGGACGACGAAAAATATGATGACGGATACTTGGAGGACAAAAACTATGGAAGAAAAGACTTGGAACGCGATAATTACGACAAAAGCTATGAAGAGGGATACCTGGACGACGAAAACTATGAAAATGGATACCTGGATGACGAAAACTATAAACAGGGATACCTGGGCGACGGAGACTATGGAGGAATAACCCGGATGACGAAAACTACGAAGGGAAACACCTAGACGACCGAAAAATTGGATCAACAACTCTAGTGAACGAACGGAACATTCTAGCCACAGGAACAGCATTAATAGCGTTCGTGACCCGGCACTGACTTTCTACTGTATAAGCTCTGTGATGGTCAACTTGGATGCTCTCTAGCTGGGTAACCGTCGGTCACAGGATTTTTTGGCAGAGGACTTTTCGTTCCAGAATTTAACGAGGAATCTGCCCACGAAATTTGTTGCGCTCAATCTGGAACACCCTGTATATATAGGTAATACGCCGCGCGAGACTCGTCGAGGGTTTATATCCGTACGGGAGCTGGCCGGCGTGGTGAGGAGACAGTATTTCCCTCACATCTTGCACCTCGCGAAATCCATGGGATTAAAATATTTATCTCAGATTGTGGGCAGGAAGAGCTTTCATTCAAGTCCGACTTCGATTGAATCAGTGTACGGAGAGCTCAGATATGATCATTTCAAGTTTCGGAGTACCCGTTTCGGTCGAAATTTTTCGTCATCATCACCGCCTTCAGCCAGACTCAGTCCACTAAAGCTATGCGGATGAGAATTAGGAAAGAGTGGCCACCACTAGACAGATATGAGTACTTGTGAGATATGAGTACTCAGTATCAGTTGTCAGATGGCGCTCTTGTCGATGCTGATGACGTAAGATCGAGAGTCGATTGCCCAAAACCACGGACAGGACAGCCGGACTACCGAGATTCGATTCTAGGTCCTGAGACAGAGCTGTCAGTTCTGTTCATATTCGTACATCGTAACATTCTACAAATTTTCGTCCCTTTTATGCTTTGTATACTCACTTATTATCATAGACTTCGCATTTGAAGCGGAAAGCGAAATTATAACAATCTCTCAAGAAATGATGAAACGCGCAATTTTCAGGTTGGATTATAGGTACGGTTATTGAATCGTATGAAGTTCAGTCTACAACATGAATACATAAGTGACAAAGCTTTCATCCAACATGGCACGTCTTCAATATATTGTTGCAAAATGTGGTTTGCGATAAGTAAAAAGTTATTTATAGTGGGTTCCCGAGGAAAATAAAGTGAATCAAGTGGAATTAAATAAATTGGGTAAAAGCATTATACCGGGACAATCACGTGAAACCGAATGGATCCATGTTACCGGACAGCGAATATTTCGTATTTTTAGCAGGTTAACCACTCGTTGCACTGAAAACCCCTAGAATGATTTTGGCGCGCGGTCGATAAAACTCGGCAGCCATTGTTGTTGGAAACCGGCTGACTGTCAATACATCGCGGAAGGTAGACATGTGGGGTTATGTTCGCTTATTTTAAGCAAATGATAAATGAAGTGAATAAAACCTACGTGAATAAGTTATTGATATTTAGCAAAAATCGATCAATCAGTTTTAAATAATATCATAGTACAATCAACGAATTAACTTAAGCTATAACTGCAAATTAATTAGAATCAAAGAGTTCATCGAGAACAACCAATTCCTTGATTGTATTAAGATATCACTCAAAACTAATTGATAGATTTTTGATAAATATTCATAGCGTATTCACGTAGTTTTTATTCACCTTATTAATCATTTGCTTAAAATAAACGAACATAACCCCACATGTCTACCTTCCGCGATGTATTGACAGTCAGCCGGCTTCTATCAACAATGGCTGCCGAGTTGCATCGACCGCGCGCCAAAATCACGCTAGGGATTGTTCAGCGCAACGAATGGTTAGCCCGCTAAAATGACGTCATATTCGCCAATATTCGCTTTTCGGTAGCATGGATCCATTCGGATTCACGTGATTCTCACGGTATATTCTGCAATATAGGTCTGTACTAGTTGTGAGCTAGAAACAGACTAATTTGTTTTACAATAATGTTTGTTGACTCTGCAACCGAGGTTCTTATATTTTAAAAGATATCTTTCATCATATAGGCTACTAGATGTTAATCACAGATAGAACTAATGACATAAGGGTGATTTTACCAAATGTAACACTACCCCCCCCCCCCCCCCCCCCCTTAGTAAAAGAGTTGACCCGACTCTTGAGGTGAGTATAATGAAGAATAAAAGTGTGTAAAATCATCATAAGAATTAACAAGTTTATGTGTGCTCTGTTTGGAAGAATTGGAGCTGTGGCTCAAGAATTTAAAGTTTTCCCCAAACACTATCCGACATTTGCCTTCACTCCCAAGGTAAACCACAGAAAACCTTGGGAAGATAGTTGAGTCTTATCAAATCAAATGTGTGTATAAATGTAAAAATGTTCTTTGGATCTTGAGTCGTTGAGCGGGTTCAGGAAGATGAGCAGGAAGAGGCAGTAGGAATCGGTAAACTGGGAAACAGGAACCAGGAAACTAGGATGAAGTGGTTGGAGAGATAAGAGGACCGAGGACTGAGATTCAGAATTCCTTGAAGATTTGATTCTAAGCTTCGAGTGGTCCAACTCCAAACATCTTCGAATAAATCAAATAACGACCTAGACGGGAGGACAAATATTAATCTCTCAAAATAATAACGTCTCATTCAGGAGTTTTCCGAAACTCGTTAAAATTATAAACTCTTGTCTTAAATTGTTAACATATATATATATAGTTCAGATAATTAATTGAACTGTAATAATGAATAAATAATTTTCAAATATAATCAATAGATAACTTATTATGTTATTGCGAATGTTATAAATATAAATTAGAACGATCTTATCTGAAGAGAAGTGGGAAAACTGGGATTGTTAGGTCAGGATGGGATGGATTAGGCTTCCGTCTTCTCGTCTCAGAATATTTTTCAGTATTCCTCTTAAGAGAATTTTTGAATCTCAGGGACTGAAAAACTTGGATTAATCTTTATAAACTAAAATATAACCTATAAACACAATCCGTTCAGATCTCCATTATGATGAAATGGCTATATTTTATGTAAACTACAACGACATCTAGTGTTGTTTTCAATAGGATTTCTAGCGGTAATCGATTCGAAATCGAATTTTAGTGGGAATCGATTTGAAATCGAATTTTAGCGGGAGTCGAATTAAAAGAGTATATGCAAATTCTATTGTTCATAATAACTTTCGTTAAACAAATGAAGATCTATCAGAGAGCCTATCAGAATTCTGTATTAAAAACGACTCTCGTTGAATAAATGACGATTCTTCTGAACTCCAATGAAAATTCGTCTAAGAAAACTATATTTGTTAAACAAATGATGATAAACAAATGCAACGAAGAAGAAGCTTCTGTTAGCGTCATTCGTCATAATGTCTTCATCAAACGAGGATGCAGTCTGTTTAGGAATTTTAATTACCCAATTAAACATAGGCGTTGACACATAGGAGATATTTCTCATATGAATGAGGAGTTTGTAAAAACTCGTTTTGAAAGAGAATGGAGACGAGTAAAGTGTGCGAGAGGAGAGGCTGTCGCTCTAAAGACTAAGCCATTCAAAGTCTGTCATCACTGTTTCGTCATGAGGTAAAATCTATTTATTTATTTATTATTATTTTTTTTTTTTTTTTTTTTAATTTCCTTTTCCTTTCTTTTCTTTCAGAACTCCTATAGAAGAATTTTCGAGTATGGTGAACATACATCGTATGTATGTGGGGGCCATCGACTTGACTGGGCCATATTGTCTCTGTCATTCCTGCAATTCACCGATCATTGAGGAACTTCCCACGGAAAATTGCGATTCTTGCTTAAAATTCAAAAATCTTCTGAAACACGTACTTGAAAAACGGTCCTCTAATAGGTTTTAAGTTGTTTATTGATTAAAATTTTTTTTTTTTTTTTTTTATGTGATTGTTTAAATAAAAAATTTTTTTTCTTCTCCTTTATATGTGTGTATTTTATTATTTCTTTCTAATGTTACTCTTTGATCGACGCAATCTAGATCGTTTGGTGTTTAGTACCGACTAATTCCGAGTAGTTCCGAATCGTTTCCGAGTCTGAGCTAAAACTCTTACGACTTCATAACCTCACAAAAATTCATATATACATCGTCTGCCGAAGCTTCAGCGTCTAGAATTAAAACTGGTGCTGGAAGAGTCGCAAAATTCTTTTTTATTAACCAATCCTCATGAACTTCGTGAAGAGCTTTTAAGTAAGATAAAGGAATATTGTCTTCTTCGGAACGAGCGCGTGAATTTACCCGTGAAAACGATTCTTCTGGAGATAACCTCAAATACACAATCATGTCTACCTCAAAAGCAGCGGACGCATTGATTAAGGTCCTAACATTTTCAAACAGAAGATGAGCCTCAAGGTTTTCAAAATCTCCTAACCTCCTACGAGTTTCTATGAAACAATTACAACTATAAATTGACCGTTCCATGATTTTATTTGGAAGCACGGTCTGAACTGAATGTTTATTTCGCATTGTCATTGCCGCGTGATGCTGAAAATGATAAGCGTATTTATGAGGATTTTTATACATTTTCTCTAAAAGGTTTTCCCCAGCTACGTTCCGATATTCTTCTAGTGGTTCTAATAAAGTGAGGATGTCTTTATCCTGCAAAAATCTTTTAACAAAAGTTGTTTTACCACATCCAATATTACCTTCAACAAGGATAGTAAGAGGTCTATAATCTTTTCGTTTTATTCCATAAGGCAGTTCCCCGGACCACCTGGAAGAATTTAAAACAAAAGTTTCGTCATCTCTCTGTAGAGAGAAATTATTTTCTACATAATGGTTTTCTACCATATTCAAAGAACGAAGGTTTTGGATTTTATTATTTTGGGTAAGTTCATTAGTTTCATAAGGAGCCAGGCGGTCCGAATGAACAACCCTAGGTTTTGAACGAGCAGAACGAAGAATTCTATATACCACGTCATTTATTCTGTCAATGACTGTATAAGGACCTTCCCAGTTAGTTTGCAGTTTTGGACAACGACTTTTTTCTCTTCTAGGTTGAAATAACCAAACTAAATCACCTCTTTTAAATTTGAGGTCTCTAGCTCTCACATCATAATGAGCCTTCGTGCGGTCTGATACAACTTGGATTCTTCCCCTAGCAAAATTATGAATTTGTTCTAATCTTTCCCTCAGGTCTGACACAAAATCTGTTTGAAGAGAATCTTGAATTGGAATTGGTCCCTTAACTAAATCTGAGGGTAAACGAAGATCTCTTCCCATAAGCATTGTAGCTGGAGACTGTTTTGTTGTTTCATGAATGGTGGATCTATAAGAAAGAAGAAAAAGGGGAATCCATTCGTCCCAATCTCGTTGCAAGCGCGGATCCAGGGGGGTGGTCAATGGGGTCATGACCACCCTCTTTGAAACCAAGTGAGTCGGTCGTTTCAGCGGTCATCGCGCTCGCTAGCGAATCTTTTTTTCGTTTCTCATTTTTGTCGCGCTTCTGTACCATAGACATACAAAAATAAGACCACGCATCCAAGCCGAGAAGCCGGGAGAGCGATAGAAAGAGAAAGTTGCATATGGGCCCTCTGTCTCTGTGTCTCTGTCTAGTCGCGCATGCCCGGGGCACATTATAAGAACTTCTATCTCTCGATTCATTCTCTATTTTACTCTTACTCTAAAAGAACGCTCGGCGCGCATGCGCGATTAGACAAGGATACAGGGGGCCCATATCCAGCTTTCTCTTTCTATTCCGCTCTCGCATCCACCAACGGGCCACCTCCGTTACATCCGCGTCTCTGGTGGCGTTAAGTGCAACTTGTATCACCATGACTACCGCGTTGTTCGAATATTTTTTTATTTGTTCGCTTCAATTCTATTTTCTGCTACTAACTACTGCTTATTGAAAGTAGCTTAAAACCAACCGAATATCATTCTTTCAGTTCAATTTTTTTTAGTTCGAGATTTCTATTACCAAAAAAAAAAAAATCGAACTTCGAAACACCTAAGTACATTTTTCGTTCATCACAATATAGATTTACACTTTTTTACTTAAATTTGTGATGAAAACGAATATATCCCTAAATAATAATTTTTCTTCTTCAAGTAATTTTATTCTGTGCGTACTGTCCGTCATTTAATAATTTGATTCTTTTATTTGTAACTGTAACTTCGAGAAATAATAGTTATCACGTTTACGTATAATTATGAAAAAATGTGTTGTATAAAATTAAATGTAGCTGCAGAATGCATGAAATTAAATGTGACGCGAAGTAAAGAAAAAAACTTTATAATGGCATGTTAGTTTCGTATGTAATAACTTTGTTGGTGACATTTGTTTGATTTTTTCAGTTGATTTTAACATATCCGTTGCACTTGATACCTTTAATCACTAGGTCAATATTCTCGTCAATAATACCAAAATTAATGACTGGATGATTGATCATATCCATTATACTAACTGTGTTCATATTAAAAATGCACGTTATTGATTATAAATGTGTCTCGCTTCGGTTGGTTTGGTCTAGGCTGAAAGTCAAGCTGATAGTATGGAGAAAAGAGGTGGTGGATCTGAACAAAGTAACCATAATAATACTACTTCAATGCGAAGAATTAACACATATTTCCAAAAAAAAAGAAAAATTGATGGTGAGGCTTGTATTCAAATAGAAAAAGAGGCGCCTGCCCTGAAAACCATTGATGCCAATATTGAAAGTTGCTTTCAAGATAATGACTCGAATAATGTTGTTTCAACTTCTGTTGATACCATACGAGGCATGCCTTCGACGTCATCTGCACAATCGAGTGATTCATCAAACTCTGAATTCGCTTCAGATATAGGCAACTATATTGGTGAAAAGATGAATGAATTATCTGATCGCACTAAAGCGTTATTGCTCGAGAAACCTTGGATGCCACCATCTAACTATGTTTTTCCGTATAATGTTGTGATAAAACTAGGAAAGCCAAGTAAAAAATTTGCTCAAAGATCTCATCTTGAAAAGTTTCATTGGCTAGTGTTATCGCACAAGGATCAGGGACTTTATTGCAAGTATTGTGTCTTGTTCGCTACTACTGCTACAGATTATGCTAGGTCGAACCTAAAACGATTAGTGAAGGAACCACTGAAGGTTTTTGATCGCTTATTAGGCGAAAACGGGTCATTAATACAACACCAGCGCAATCAATACCATAAGATGGCCGTTGAAAGTGGTAAAAATTTTCTAACATGTTACCACAAGCCCGAGCTTGACATTGCCAACCAGATTTCCACTCAACGAAAAGCTCAAATTATGGAAAACCGAAATCGCTTGCGACCAATTATAGAAACAATTATATTCTGTGGTCGTCAGAATATACCGCTACGTGGCCACAGAGACGATGGTCAGTTGCCCAGTACAAATACCAACAGCAGTGTGGTCGCCGCTCCAGAGGGAAATTTTAGAGCTCTTTTAAGATTTAGAATTGATGCTGGTGACACAGTTCTCCAGGATCATTTAGCAACAGCAAAGTCAAATGCAACTTATATAAGCAAAACTGTACAAAATGAGCTAATTGATATCTGCAAAGAAAGAATTCAGGAGAATATTTTACAAAACGTGAGGAATGCTAAGTTTTTCTCTCTATTGTTCGATGAGACCACAGATATTTCTCACACTGCGCAGTTGAGTTTATCCTTCAGATATTATAATGACGGTGTTATTAAGGAGGACTTCATATGCTTTTGCGATGCTTATGAGATGCTTCGATATGGAGAAAAAAAAAAGATCCCTTGCCGTCTGATAGCAGCGAAGAGCTTCGGTTGACAGGAGCGGCATTGGCAAAAATTGTAGAAAATCTTTGCCATAAATTTGATATAGATTTGCTTTTCTGTGTGGGCATTGGCACTGACAGCTGTTCGGTGATGGCCTCCGACGTGAAGGGTGCAGTTAAGGAATTAACTAAAAAAGCCATTCACGCAAGACGCTGTCCTTGCAATAATCATGTCCTCAATAACTCTTTAGCGAATTCCTCAAAAGTAGTATCGTGCAGAAATACATCTGCGACGATGATGAAAATCGTAGCATTTGCTAAAGCATCTGCAAAACGCTATGACGTATTTTTCGAAGAACTTGGGGGTGTAGCAATCCAAAGCATATGCGAGACCCGGTGGGTTGAAAGGCATGATGGACATCTGCAATTCCAGGGTGATAATCTGATAAAAATCTGCAACGCCTTGGAGAAAATATCGACGTGGAAAGATAGCAAGACATCAAGCGATGCCCATTGTCTCTTACAAACACTGCGCAGTCCCGACTTTATAATATCATCGATATGCTTGAGTGATATTTTAGGTGGGTAACCAAACAATTCTCAATATTGTCGATCGATATATTATTTGATTTTTCGTTCAATCGAATCATACCTCTAGTGGGTGCATGTACGTGGTATTATATGTGTATTCTTCACGTTTTAGGTACAACCGTTGCACTGAGTCGCTTTTTGCAAACTCCATCGATAGATATGAAAAGAGCAACAGATGCAATAAATGATACAATGGACGTGTTGAAGTCAAAACGAGATAATGCGGACTCTGTATTTCCACAATTATTTTCGGAAGCTTCGGAGATAGCAAAGCAACTTGACGTTGAGTTGAAATCGCCGCGAACTATTTCCAGGCAAATACATAGATCGAATCCTCCAGCGCAATCTGTGGAGGAGTATTTTCGAAGATCAATCTACATACCTCTATTGGATTGTATTGTAAACGATCTAAGCCAGAGACTTTCTCCTGATGTTCTGGATCTATTTCAGTTGGGAGTTTTTTTTGCCTAAGTTGACATACAGCGACCAAGACATTGACACGGTAAGAAAAGTCGTGCAGATGTACCAGCCATTTTTGGGTAATGATCCGACATTATCAATTGTTAACGAATATCGACTCTGGATGGCCGAATGGAAAAGAAAAATAGAAAATAAATCCCCCATCCCAGAGTCGCTCGTTCACCTGCTAGAAAACTGCGACAAAGATCTGTACCCTAACATAAATATTTTTTTGAGAATACTTGTTACTCTCCCAGTAAGCGTAGCGACTGCTGAGAGATCATTTTCAACTCTACGTAGAGTCAAATCTTGGCTACGGGCTTCAATGGCACAGGAGAGATTATCGGGACTGGCTCTTCTGGATATACATAAAAACATAAATCTCGACGTCGATGAAATAATTAACAAATTCTCAAAAAGAAAAAGGAAAATTGATTTTGTAATCTAAATAAAAGTTTTTCTGTACAATCCGTAATGTTGTTTTTTATTATCTAAGTCATTTGTTGCGTAAAGGTGTATAGGTATCTGGAAGCTGACGGTGACGAAGTTTAAAAAAACCTCGCGCTCCGCGAATCTACTAGTTTTGTTCTGCAGGTTATTAGGATAAAGAGTGAGGTGACCTCCCCCTGAGCTGAAGGCTGGATCCGCGCTTGTCTCGTTAACTTTTGTCTATAAAAGAAGATAAATAACTCAACAGAGTCCTATTTAATCGCTCTACCATACCATCAGACTGAGGGTGAAGGGGGGTTGTTCGAGTCTTCCTTATCCCTAAAACCTTATATATTTCTTCCATCAAAATGGATTCAAAATTACGACCTTGATCTGTATGTAGTTCAAGAGGAGTCCCATATCTACAAACAAAGTTTTGAACAAAAACCTGAGCAACTGTCTTCGCTTCCTGATTAGGGATAGGAATGACCTCGGGCCATTTAGTAAAATAATCAGCCATTACCAAAGCGTATATGTTTCCAGATCTTGAAAGAGGAAGTGGCCCGAGAACATCCATAGCCACTCTCTCAAAGGGTGCTCCGACATTATATACCTGAAAACAACTTCTTCCCTTGCCACGTGGACCTTTCTTTGCATTACAAACTTTGCAGAACCTACACCAATCATCAACATCCATCCTACAACGTGCCCAGAAAAATCTTTCCCTAATCCGACCTAAAGTTTTGTTGGAGGCGAAGTGTCCACTTGAAGGAGAATCATGGTATTCCTTTAAGATTTCTTCTATCTTCTTTTTTGGTACTAGAAGCTGCCATCTTATTTCTTTTAAATCTGGAGATTCCCATTTTCGGTATAACAAATCTCGTATTAAGAACAGGGAATCCCATTGAGCCCAATAAATTTTTAAATCTTGGCTCTTGACAGAAACATCTTGCCACTCAGGGCGTATCTTTGATTCTTTCCAAGTCTTGATTTGAATTAGAACTTCATCCTCTTGTTGAGCCTTTTTCCATTCTTTCAAGTTTCCTTCAAAAGTGATCGATCGGATCTTATAGGGTTCGTCTTGTTGTTTTTCCAATCTTATACATTGTTTACATTCCTTAGGTCCTTCGCAAGGTCTCCTGGAGAGGGCATCCGCGTTTCCATGTTGAAGTCCAGCACGATGTTGAATATCAAAATCATATTGGCCCAGCCTCTCTGTCCATCTAGCTACCTGTCCTTCCGGAGATTTGAAAGAAAGTAACCACTTGAGGGAAGCATGATCTGTTCTAATCAAAAACTTCCTCCCATATAAATAATGATGAAAGTGAGTTACTGTTTTTACGACAGCTAAAAGTTCCCTACGGGTTACACAATAATTTCTTTCCGTCTGACTAAGTACTCGACTATAATAACTAACAACGCTTTCACTTCCTTCCTCGATTTGAGATAAAACTCCACCTATTCCTGAGAGTGAAGCATCAGAATCTAAAATCAAAGGATTTTCCACCTCAGGATAAGCTAGAATAGGCGAGGAGGTTAAATAAGTTTTCAATCTGATAAAAGCTTCTTCGCATTCTTCGGACCAATCAAAAGGAACCTTACTTCCAGTTAAATGATGAAGAGGTCTAGCTACGGTTGCAAACCCTGTAACAAAACGACGATAGTAAGTGCAGAGCCCTATAAAACTTTGAATTCCTTCTCTATCTACGGGACGGGGCCAATTTGACACTTTTTCTATCTTCGCAGGATCCGTCTTCACTCCTTCTGCGGGGACTACATGTCCAAGAAAGTGAACTTCTCGTTGAAAAAGATGACATTTCTTCGGACTCATTTTGAGTCCTGCTTGTCTTAAACGAGAAAAGACCTCCTTGAGATTTTCTATCTGTTGTTCAAAAGTCTTTCCAAAAACAATTATATCGTCTAAGTATACCAGGCATTTCTTATCTGTAATCCCTCGTAGAATAGTTTCCATCGTTCTTTCAAAAGTCGCAGGAGCGTTACATAACCCAAAAGGCATCACTTTGAAATGCCATAATCCTCCTAGACCAGTGACAAAAGCGGTCTTCTCTTTATGCTTCTCATGCATTTCAACTTGCCAATAACCACTCTGTAAATCTATAGTACTGAACTATTCTGCTCCAGCTATTAAATCGAGGGTTTCTTCAATTCTTGGCAAGGGATAGGAATCTTTTTTGGTTATATCATTTAACCTCCTGTAATCGACGCAAAATCTTTTTGTCCCATCTTTCTCTGTTACTAAAACAATAGGCGATGCCCAAGGACTGGAGGATGGTTCTATTACATCGATGGCGAGCATTTCCTTAACCAATTTGTCCACTTCTTCTCTTCCATTTAATGGTAATCTCCTGGCTGCTTGTTTGATAGGTGCATGTTCTCCTACGTCGATTGTATGAGTTGTCAATGTACTTCTTCCTTTGTCATTACTGTTCTTCGCGAAGGTATCTTGAAAATCTTTAACCAAAGTTCTAAATTTTTCTTTCTGAGAAGAATCTAAACAAGTCGACGAGTTTTCATATAAATTCTGTAAATGACCAGGAAATGAATCCAACTCTTCTTCAGAAAGATCTACTGTTCGCACGTGGGGTATACTAGAAGTTTTACTTCTGGTTGTTAAAAGAGTTACCTTGTGTCGACCCGAAATTAATAAATTCCCTTCAGTTGAAATTACACAATTATGCGCGGTAAGAAAATCAATCCCTGAAATCCCCTCATCCTCTATGTCTGCTACATAAACATTGTGCGAAGAATCAATACACCCTGACACACTGATCCCAACTAAAACTTCTTTTAAAACTGGAGTTATTTCTCCTGTAGCAATACGTAGGGAAGAAGAAGGCTGGATTGGATTAATAAATTTTAAGAGATCTGAACGGACCACTGTAACTTCTGCCCCAGTGTCTATGACCCAGAGGCAGTTAATTCCGTTGACAGTCCCTCGCGCATATAAGCCTGTTTATCTTAGACTTCGTATTAAAAATTGTGTTAAAATAGGGCTATTGTTGGGTCGAACACATGATGACTTCTGCCCCTCAAAATCATCGATGATTAGTTTTTTTGGTTAGAAGAACCTGGTGGAATTTCTGTAGTCTTTTTAAAAATATCTTTATTCAAATCGTTCTCCTTTCTCCATGAAGTTCGGGAATTCGAAGAATTCCCGTTGGTTGTTTGGCTTCTTCGTTCTAACGCGAAACAATGATTCGCATCATGGCCCAATTTTCCACAAAATCTACACTTCAACGGGGGTCTGTCTCCGAAATTTCGAGAATAGGGTTTTCTATCATTATTATTATTTTTATTGTTATTATTATTTTTAGTTTGCTGCCAGGGAGTAGTTTTCTTATTTTCGTCAGTACTAGTGGGAGTAACGGTATTGACTGTTTTAATTTGTCGTAGTTTTCCTACTCCTAAATATTGTTTGTTTAGTGCGTCAATTTCTAAACCTTTGATTACTGCTTCTTGTAAAGAAGAAGGTCCTGCCAAACTAAGAGCATGTTTAAGCTCAGTATCTGTAATGGCATTTATAAATTTATCACATGCTAGCAAATCTCTAGTAGATTCGTCGCGAAGGGGTAAAGCTACACGAGCAAGTCCTTCTATTTCTAAACCTAGGGAGGCAAGACCTTCATCCTTGGCTTGCTTTCTAATCCCTAGTTGTGTTAATGAAAGTTTCGATAAATGTTGGTTTCCAAATCTGAGTCTCAAGGCCGCACTGAGCTTGTCAAAGTCCTGTATGTCCGAATCAGCCAGAGCTGTCAGTACAGATAAAGCAGGGCCTCTAAGACTACCGGCAAGTTGTCCAGCTTTGGTGGTGGAAGACCATAAATTGACTTTTGCTATTATTTGAAATTGGCGTTCGTATTCCGCCCACGGTGTAGAACCGTCAAAGAAATTTACTTTAAGATTAGTACATGTTTTTTGGACATTCTCAGTACGTACTTCTGGGTACGTGTTTATTACAGTCTTGGTCTCGTATTGTTTTTCGCGACTACTCTCAGCGCGAGATATATTAATAGGGATGATATTATTTGTATTATTTATATTCTGATCACCAGCCATGAGATTTTCATGGTGTATCGCTCGTGTGTCCCGAATTGAATTTTCAATTCGGTCACTCTGAGGAATTGTACGAGTGTGCGGCGTGAAAGTCGCCGCTCCACCCGTACGAGGTCTACGTAAAGTTGGGGAAGGTTCTTCTTCCCCATAGTTTTGTACAGACCGAATATTAGTTTCTTCTACAATCTCCTTGATCCTCACTGGGGATCGCTTGGGAGTGGAGGTTTGGGAGATCATCTCCTGAGGTTCCAAGCGTCTCATGAGGAGGGATAGGGTGGCCTGTTGGGCTGCATGGTTCGCCTCCCTTTCTTCTCGCAGCCGAAGAGTTTCGCGCTCCTCGCGTTCGCGTTGAGTCGCTAAGTTCGCTTCCCTTTCTTCTCTCAGCCGAAGAGTTTCGCGCTCCTCGCGTTCGCGTTGAGCTGTTAAGTTCGCTTCTCGCTCAGCTCGGCGTTCCTCCCGTTCTTCACGTTGGGCCATCAAAGTAGCTTGTTGTTGAGCGGCCAACGCTTGAAAAAGTCGCTCCATCAGGTCGACTTGAGGTAGTGGTATTAGCTGGTTACCAGCTGGTTCATTAGTAGGAGCAGTAGCCCGTCGACGAGACATTTCGTTTTTCGTTTATACTTGATTTCACAAAATATTCACCTTATCGATCTCGATAAGATCCCGATTCTGACACCAATGTTGCAAAATGTGGTTTGCGATAAGTAAAAAGTTATTTATAGTGGATTCCCGAGAGAAATAAAGTGAATCAAGTGGAATTAAATAAATTGGGTAGAAGGGTAATATATTCTGCAATATAGGTCTGTACTAGTTGTGAGCTAGAAACAGACTGATTTGTTTTACAATAATGTTTGTTGACTCTGCAACCGAGGTTCTTATATTTTAAAAGATATCTTTTATCATATAGGCTACTAGATTTTAATCACATATAGAACTAATGACATAAGGGTGATTTTACCAAATGTAACAATATTATCATTTATTTCCAAATATTTTCGTACATTTAATGGGTCAAATATATCATATTCGGTACATGCGCACAAAAACATACCTATACAGTGGTGGAAAGTTAGCAACGCATGATAGCGTGTGTCATTATTTCAGGCTCCTGTGCTTTCAACACATTTATATTATACTACTACATTTAACATTACTGCCTATCAAGAGACTTAGATGGTATAAAATGCATCACCGTACATGCATTGAGATACTCATAGAAACAATTGGCAGAATGTTGACCACCGAGCGAGGATATAGAGAAACCCAATCGAGCGAGTGTAGCGAGCGAGCACAATTATCAGGTAGTTTTTATATTATAGTACCACATTCAACATTGATGCTTATTGAGGGATTTAGATGATATAAAATGCATCGCCGTACATGCATTGAGATACTCATATGAACAATTAGCAGAATGCTGACAACTAAGCAAGCCTAGCGAGCTAGGATATAGGAAAACCCAAACCAGCGAGCGTAGCGAGCGAGCACAGTTATTGGGTAGTTGAGCAAAATTTTACAAAAAGTAGTGAAATCACTCCTAAAAAGTACCTCTGGTGCAAAAACCTTTCGCCAAGTAGAATAATATGGTCACTACCCCCGGAAAAATCCATTCACGAAAATTCCTCCTTAACAAAAGTGGTACTACAAAAATGTCTACTTACAAAAGGATATAGAAAGACCCAATCAAGCGAGCGTAGCGAGCGAGCATAATTTTCAGGTGGTCAAGCAAAATTTCACAAAAAGTAGTGAAATCAACCCCAAAAAGCACCTCTGGTGCAAAAATCTTTCGCCAAGTACAATAATGCGGTCACTACCCCCGAAAAAATTCCTCCTCAACAAAAGTGGTACTACAATAATGTCTACTTACAAGAGGATTGAAATCAGATACAATTGCCAAGTACATGTCTTCTGTATAATGGTATATACTTGTAAAAAAAAAAATCCGAAATGAATCCGCAAGAAATAAAAATTTGGAGGTAGTGGTACTTGGCGGGCTTTTTATAGACAAGTACGAGAAAATACCAATTAAACTATGTCAATAATCTTATAGTGATATGGAATATTGGCCCGCCAAGTACCACTACCTCCAAATTTTTATTTCTGGCGGATTCATTTCGGATCTTTTTTTTTACAAGTATATACCATTATACAGAAGACATGTTCTTGGCAATTGTATCTGATTTCAATCCTTTTGGAAGTAGACATTATTGTAGTACCACTTTTGTTGAGGAGGAATTTAATTTGGGGGTAGTGACCGCATTATTGGATTGGATATTACATCGAGTTTCTCCAAGAATGGCATGATTTCGGGCATTTAAAATTTAGAAGCGCCTGATTTAGAATTGTGCACGTTAACAGTTTTACGTGCTCTTATTATAGATCTATATTTAGTATGAACCTGTTCTGGGGTTTTCGTGAGATTATAATTCAGGGCCAGTTCTTCTGACAGCTGTTTCCAAATTGCTTTTTTGTTTTCAAATTCTTTAAATGATTCCATAATTTGCATGTAGATGAGTAGATAGGCAAGGGGGGTTCTGGGACAATCTAGGTCGAATAATTTGTCCCAAAACCCCCCTGTGTTCTGATTGGTCGAAGCCTCCTTCCACTTGCTGTAGGGACATCCCCCTAACGGTAATCTATGATTCCGCAATTCCAACGGGATCCGATTAATTGATGATTTCGCAATTCTAACGGGATCCGATGATTTCTCTGATTGGTCGAAGTCCCCCCCCCCACTTGCTGTAGGACATCCCCCTAACGGTGATCTATGATTCCGCAATTCTAACGGGATCCGATGATTTCGCAATTTTAATGGGTCCTTTCGCAATTCTAACGACCCGCAAGTACCGCCCCGTGTCTGAATTTATGCGATCTGCTTTCTGAATTTATGCGACCTGATTTCTGAATTTATGCGAGCTGATTTCTGAAATGATGCTGATCTGATTTCTGAAATGATGCAAGCCCGATCGATGCGAGTTCGATCGATGCTGGCTTCGTGTCTGAATCGACGCGTCGTCGTCGTCAAGACCTACCTTACCCACCCGTGAGCGCACGCTCTTACCGACCGTCGATCCCGATGATGTGTATCTGAAACAATGCTTGTTTTGCAATATCCTGGAATAAAAAAAAATTCCACAGACTGAAAGTTTTAGAACTAGGAGGGTAAAAAATTATGGGATAAAAATAATTTTTATACCATAATTTTCACACAATTATATTATTGATAAATGAATTCACATGATTCACATATAATTCATATATTTAATTTATATATAATTTAAAAATAAAAAATAACGTACATAATTTTACACAATTATATTATTGATCAATAAATTCATATATTTCGTATATAATTCATATACATATAACTTCAAAATAAACAATAACGTATATGAATTATGAACATTTCCGCTTCCTTTTCTTCTGCTGTGTGGGTACCACATTGGTCGCTGACGCAGCAGCTTCTATAAACAAAAACCAATGATAATAATTAATAAATTGAACAAAAAATACTTTTGAATTTAGTGTATACTAATTATTGGAAGCTTTTTACCTTGTGTCTTTTCGACATTCAATGCCATAGCCACCACTTGAGCTAAGTCGAGGGAGGGTACTTCGGTTTTCTCTTCATTTTGTTGATCTGATTCACCCTCTTGCGAGTTAGGGTTAACTGCTTCCTGCGATTTTTTAATTTTGCCATCACCGTTGTAATGATGTTCTCGGTCGGCGGTGAGATACAATCTAAATGCTGCCTCACACCGATGACACTTCTCTCAGTTTATCTTAACTAACGCCGTGCCGCCGTGTTCGCAAAAGTAAATCGCCGGCATGTGATTGCTGGGCAGCAGGTGGTGGTCTGTTTCAATGCCCCACGGTCCGGGTCGCTTTTTTACGCAACCCTCACAATACAAGCCCGAATTCGGCGCATTTTCTCGGAGGACAAGGGTTGCGTAACACCTTGCGTGGGCACGGAAGGCTCCGAGCATTGCGATCTCTCGCATGCCCCAGATTTCCTCCGGGGGCATCGCCCACCCCTCCACCAGCATGATGATTTGTTTAACGCATGGCGTTAAAAAGATATTCGGCAGTGCTGCAATAAACCAAAAAATCAACAAATTAAACCTTAATAACGCAAAGAACTATTTTCACTAAATGACAAATTCACAATGGTACTCACACATTTTTATTGCAAAGTTTTTTTGATATGATTTTCAAAAGAATAAAAAAGAAATTTTTTTATTCACACTTCTTGAGATATTCGACGACTTTTTGTTCACACTTTTTATTCATACTTTTTGAGATATTCTATTATTTTTTATACTGACAATTAGAGTAAGAGACTTTCTATGTTTCACTTGCAAACTCTGAGCCGCGAATGAACTCGGTATACGTAACCCTTCATCAGTATGCGACTTCTAAAAACTAATGTACAGCGATAAAATTCAATACCTAGAAGTGATCAATATCTTAACCCATGATGCTAAAACGAAATTGATATCCAAGCCTCGGTGTTGTTATAAACTTATTAAATAGCAAAAATAGCACCCCAACTAAGCTAGCGCACTACAAAGGCTAACGAGTCAGATAAGCTACGGAAAGGAATTAAAAATGATTGTGTGTATATACCACATATACACTGAGAAAAAAGATTTGGTTGAGCGTACTATAACAACATAGTAAACATTTTATAGTAGAGACCACCTACTTTTATAGTAGAGATTACTAAAAAATGGTTCACAGTACTATATACCGATGGTCTAGTTGACAATATGGATATGTTGGTAGAAAAGTACAAGATTTATAGTACTATTAACTATTATTTTTGTTGAGGAAAGTACTAAAACGTTATGGTTATGTTGGCATTCTTTATTTGTTATTACAACAACAGTAATAGTTGACTGTACTACGTCATCTGGTTTGTGTTACGATACGTAATGTTCGCTCACACAATAAACTTTCTAGTTGCACCAAAATTCTCTTTCGTTGCCTTTACAGCTATGATAGTTCGATGTACCCGAATTCCCGGTTTTCCTCGCTGTTCCTAATGGTACTCCATACTATTTCCACTATAGTCAAATGAAACCTTCACTTTGGTTGCCATTACGCCGCTAAAAGTTCGAGGTACCCGAATTTCTGGCCATTCTTACCGTTCGAAATGGTGATTCCAGTGGCGGACTACCCTATAGGCCGAGTAGGCCCGGGCCTAGGGCGGCAAAATTTAGGGGGCGGCAAAACTTGGTGAGATTTTTTTTTCTCAAGTCGTGCCCTCTGTTAACTCACAGGTCGACCGTCTACAAATGAAAAAATGTGTCTATGGCACCACGAAAAAAAAAATTTGCCCGTATGGGGATTCCGATTATTTAAGTTTGAATCTTCAAACTGGATCTTTGCTTACGAGCTTACTCCAATGTCCAAGTCCAAGCGTATCATTTTCATTTGGCTCTATTACAGACTACAGTCTACAACTATACAGATACTAGTACTATAGGTTATTCGGTATTTTCATTGTCAAAGTCTGGCTATTCTTTGCATCGAATCACAGTTGCTACGGTCTTTGGATCTTGATGATTTGATAAACGAATTCGCTGCCCAGAAGGGCAGGCAAAAAACAATTTGTGAATCAATAAATAAAGACACTGATTAATATAATTTAATCACTTACAGACTTTCTTTTATTTTTCTTTAATTTAATTTCTATGTCTTATTAAATTTAGTGGCGGGGGGGGGGGGGGGGGGGGGGGGGCAATCTTTCGTAGGCCTAGGGCAGCCAAGGTGTCTAGTCCGCCCCTGGGTGATTCATAATATTTTTACTAGAGTCAAGTCAACCTTTTCTTTGGTTGCCACCACGCGGCTAAAGGTTCGAAGTACCCGAATTTCAGGCCATCCTTACCGTTCGAAATGGTGATTCATAATATTTTTACTAGAGTCGAATGAAACCTTTTTTTAGTTGCCATCACACCGCTAAGAGTTCGAGGTACCCGAATTTCTGGCCATCCTTACCGTTCGAAATGGTGATTCATAATATTTTTACTAGAGTCAAGTCAACCATTTCTTTGGTTGCCACTACGTCGCTGAAGGTTCGCGGTACCCGAATTTTCGGCCAATTGTTTAATAATTTATATACGAACAACCGCATTGTGCTACGGCTACGCCAAAGTTAGAACGGAATTGTGTTCTACGATCGAACAACGATATCCCCGAATTTTCCAGAATTTTTCGAGTATGCGTTTGACAGTTAATGTCTAGCGGTCCCCAGACCCAATTCTTTCCTGGATTTTCGTTTTTGGCCGCCAGCTTCAGCTGCATTTCAGCGTGATACTGAAATGGATGGTCTAATTCCAACTTCACCTATCTCTAGGTCATAATATTATAGCCTATCAAAGCCAGGTTTCAGTCCTTCTTGGCCGACCAAAATAGCATGTACCGAAAGTTTTGCTTTATTCGAACAGAATAGAATGAAAATTCCTTCTGGAATTACGTTTATTTTCAATAAATCTATGGCGGATGACTACAATAGTACGTGTTTATTAGAATTTTAGCTGATAGTTATAAGATCAGAACTCACGATCAGCTGTTCCGATTCACGTGAGACGGATACAGTGCTCACGTTACTGTTCAGGGATATAGTATTTGTGTTGAAATACAGCTGGAGAAAAAAATAAAATAAAATAAAAAATAAATAAATCTTGATAGTGAGCATCATTGGAATCTAAAAAATACGATAAAAAAATAAATACTCACAAATTACTTCTTCAATTAATTTTTTAGTAATTTCTTATATCAATTGAAATTTATTTTAATTGAATTATATTATAATATATAAATTATATTATAACTCCATGATATAATTTGATTGAATAATATATTAATTGAGAGGCAGGATGCAATAAGGGGATATAACTTTTTCTCAAATTCCGAATTTTCAAACATGCATTCCCGTAGGAAATTTTATCCCGCGTCTTTTCTTCCGTGAAAAAAAAGTTGTAGCTTTTGTCGTTTCCGACATCGTTTTTGTCGAGTATAATATGAAAAGTACACGAAATCAGAGTTTATTATCAATCTTTTTTTATGTAAAGCATAAATTTTAATTCATACATTCTTAAGGCCCGTCCCTAGTCGCCCACGTCCTTTTGATACAATGTGACACATTTCAATTATTATCCGAGCCCAGGCGTCGAAAACGCAAAGAAGACCAACGTCGCGCGAATTCTATTTCAATTCCGAACACATGAGTCCAAAAAAATATTCGTTTCATGCAAAAATAGAGACTACACATGGTTTTTACATTATTCGCCGAGGAAATCGAATTCGAAAAATGTAAAAACCAAACGTAGGCTCTATTTTCGCACGAAACGAAAATTTTTTTGGACGTATGTTTTCGGAATTGAAATAGAATTCGCGCGACGTTGGCCTTTTTTGCGTTTTCGACGCCTGGGCTCGGATAATAATCGAAATGTGTCACATTGTATCAAAAGGAGGTGAGCGACTAGGGACGGGCCTTAAGAGGTTTGAGCCCTTGTAGCTTCTGAGCCCTTCGAGTAAGAAAATGGAACACTGTATTATGCTCAACGACTTTGTATATTGAAAATAAATGTAATAGCCTGTCCCCGGACTTTCTGTCCGACAATAAGAAAGGTATCATCGGTTTGTAGCAGCAACATTATGGTTGAATCGCATGTTTTTATTCATGACCTTCATACCTACATACCTATAGGTATATGAATCTACAGTGGTGCTGTTATTACTAACTGCGTATTCAGTCGGAAAAATACTTACGCTTGTCAGACATAGGCTGTACTCCAACCTTTTATAATTAATCTCAAAGGCTCACAAAAAAAAATTGAATCCTCATTTTCGCAGTTGATTATGGTGTTATGGTTCATGACTGCATGACTTTTAAGCCCGGCGCCCACTACGCCGCGGCGGAGCGCAGCGGACGGCAGAAAACAGTGACTCATCGTATTTTATTATGAAAATCATGCACACTTTTACAAGAAACTACAGAAAAGTGACGATGCATCACTGTTTTCCGCCGTTCGCCGCGCTCCGCCGCGGTGTAGCGGGCACCGGGCTTTATACTCACGTTTACCGTGAGGTTGCTGGGAACTGCGCTCCAACACACGTTCGTACATTGTGCGCATTATGTACGCACTACGACAATGTATGAACGTTGTTGACAGTTCTGCAGTCATTTGTAAAGACATGACATAAAATACTTTGTAAGCAACCGTTGGATAATTATCGCGCGAAGCGCGTTGGCTGGTACATTACAGAAAAAATGGAAATTTTACATGAGGTACCCGATCGCCGGGAACAGACAACAAAACGTGTCAGATTTCGAAAAATGTCTAGCAGCGTGTGAATTATATGAAGAGGGAAGATGTGTATTGTATATGACAAGCTGAATAACCATATTTCTTTTAGCGAACCCACCCCACCTACTCGGCAATACACGAAAAAAAATTATAATCAAAAACAATTAATAGAAAAGACGCGGCCGATAGCTTTCGCTCGGAATTATACCCGAACCATAATAAATATGTGTAAACTTTGATAGAATATAGATTGAAAATTGTAAGGGATAAACACATTACCAAAGTAATGTGTAATTCAATGAGGCTTAATTACTCATTACCGAAGTAATGGGTAATTAAATGAGTAATTTCATTAAAAATGTAATTCACCCTTCACAGTCACACTGGGTCGAATCGACCGTCGATAATTTCGGCTCAAATGTCTAACACCTAATCTTCATCTTTTTCTTAATTTTTTTTAACATGCTCTCATTGCTTATTCTTATGAAACAATTTTTCGCACATCATCTAGCCTGTTCAAAGCTCGTATAGCATTTTTTAACTAATTCGGACGGATAGTTCGCTCACAATCGTTTTTTGAAATCTGACTGGGTAGAATCGACCCAGTGTGACTGTCCCGATATTTTTTGGTAGTGTGATTGTGAAGGGTTAATGACTCGCAACACTGCGTGGGATATTCCCAATGAGTATAAAGGTCTTCCTCCGACCTCACCGAAATGGTTACAGATTTTCGATTGAAAACTGGTAAAAATTTCGCCACGTAAAGAATATTTATTACAACGAATTTTGTTGCTAATAAGAAACTGTTTCAATTTTGATTACCGAAGACCGATTGAATAATTTTTTTTTCGTAATTCCAGAAAAATCGGAATAATTGTTTAAAAAATTGTGCTCAATCGGTCCCTGTTTATTTAATTCAAAACGTTTTCCTGAAAGAAAAATAATCAGGAATATTCTTCATGTGGCATGATCTTTCAATTCCGTAGAAAAACGTGAATATACAGCATCACCAATCAAACATCGCCATTCCTCCGTTGACGGGATATCGGTGAACCTCACTAAGACCCTCGGCGAAAATTGAAACTTCGTCGTATTGCTTTGTTCAGTATTGTTGTGCATTGTATTTTGCGATGCGATCATGCGACACTAGCGCTAGATGGCCCTCAACCGAATAGGCAAGCCGTACGCAGCAGCCCGCGAATCTATAAGAGTGTTGGGCCCGTCGTGAGGCACTCCACTTTGCATTCGTCGTTCGGTTGCGTATCGTCTCTGTGCAGAAGCTCAATCAATTTCTATTGTTCGATCCTACTCTCCGATTTTATATGAATATTCGGTTTTCTATAAACGTCTTTGAAATTTAATATGTTGGAAGTGGAAGTTGACCATTGGGTCGAAAATCAACTTTGTCTCTGGGGATTAAGGGAACTGTACCCGATCTTCAAAGGCAAGTACAAGATTTATTTTAACACTATTGTGTTTTACTAGCACCACGTGTCTAATGCCATAAGTCGCGAGCGACGTTATTTAAGTAGTTAATTCTTCGGCTGTTAGATTCTTATATTCAATTTATGCATATGTTTACATCATTTTTATAGCCAAAGTAGAAAAAAAAAACGTGGCTGTTCGTACAGCTCCGTGTCTCGATTAGAGTTACGCGAAAACTTTCGTATCTCGATTAAATATGTCGAAATATGGGGCATTATGTTGGAATTTTGATTTTTACGACCGAGACTTATTGCTACGGCGCGGCATTGGCAACCCCAAAATTTTTCTTGTGCGAAACCACAACTAGGTGGTGGGTGACCTCTGAGAATAGTCTTCCTTCTCCCCCGAGCGCTACACGCGGAGCGGTCGGCCACCGACGGTTTTTCGAATCGAGACACTGATAAAGCGATTCTGAGCTCTGTAGTTGGACAAGGAAGTTTTCGCGTGACATCAATCGAGACAGTGAGCCGTATGATTAATCGCTTGAAAGAAAAAAAAAAAAAAAAATAATAATAATAATAATAATAATAATAATAATAATAATAATAATAATTTTAAAACCGAACTGAATTCAGATATATTATCTGCCGCTTACGATCTTATGGCATTAGAAACGCAATATTGTTAAGGGGGGTATACTCGATTTGTTACCGGCCTGTCTATTTTCTCGAATATCTCCGAAACGGGGCTATCAATCGACTTGTCCTTTCGGCAGCCGATGTTTGACGAGTAATGAGTTCGAACTGGTACGTTTGATCGAATGAAATCGGGATTTTTTTTTTTTTTTGATCGAAAAGTGTTGTGCCATTTATGTCGACTTATATCAAAGCCTACGGCCATTGCCGCTCACAGCCCTTGACAATCGCCAAAAAATTACCACAAAATCGTAGATTACAACTGGCCCTTTCATCGTTGTCGAATACAAAGATGTTTTGGGATGATTGTCTTCGGAATTCCATATAGAATCGGGCTATGACGGCCGATTTTGTATTTTTGATGCGTAGGCTGTGATATAAGTCGAAATACGCCCACACTTTTTGATCAAAAAAAAAAAAAAAAATCCCGATTCCATCCGATAAAACGTACCAGTTCGCACTCATTACTCGTCAAACATCGGCTGCCGAAAGGACAATTCGATTCATGGCTCCGTTTCGGAGATATTCGCGAAAAAAGATAGGCCGATAAAAATCGAGTATACCCTCCTCTTAATATTTATCATTAATGTATCTTTTCTTGGATTCCACTATTGTTAGATTTTTATATGACTAGTACGTCTGTAAACAAAGAAAACAAAAAACATCCCTTCGTTAACATTTCGACCATTGTTGAGGACCCTCGTCTCACGTTCTTCCGTGAAAAAATTATAAAAATTTGATCTGATTTCGCTTTTTTGATAGATGAAGACATAGACAAGGAAACTCTTCTATCAATGCCCTCTGAGGCAGTCAAGGAATTAATTCCGAAATTGGGGCCGAGGTGTACATTTTTGAGGAAACGTCAGGAATTCAACCAAACAAACAATGAATTTGGGGTGAGGCTCAGCAGTGATATTGTTTGTTGACTGTATTTTCGTATTTTGTAACCATTGACGTTGGTTGCCATACATTAAAGTAATTATGCAATCGCGAAGATCCGTGCAATATTCACCCTAAATCGTAGACAGTTTAACCGAATCAGACAGAAGTGAAGGGTGACATGGCAGAACGGTGCAAGTGCCATCATTATGATTACAGGAGAGCAAAAGAACTGCCCCAACATTCGGTTGATTAATTTAACAAAAATAAAATGAGTAAGTACTTTTTAGAGTTCTTCAAGCTCTTTCAAATGGTCCATTTCCCGATTCAATTCAATTTTCCATTTTCGACAAACTCAATTATAATTTACTTCAATTTGAAAAATACTCTGAAATCGTAATAAAAATAATGGTACTTTTCGTCAAATATGTAACATTGGTGGAAAATACTAGTAATTTTTTTTCGCTAGACTTCTTATAAAGTACAGTATTTTGATCAGTTACAGCAAGAGTACCAAAGTACTGCATCGACATTGTCCTTCGACAGTAACGTGGACAATTTATCGTTAGACGAGGGATGTAGTTCTTCTAAAGCGAGTGATAGTTCAGTAGGATCTACAACTTGTAGACGAGCAAATGGACAGGTAGTTATACACTGTTTGTATGCTTTGAAAGTTTAGTTTAGAAAAACGAGAAAAAATTGTTATCACGTGTCTGTACATTGCGCTATATTGACTGTCACTAATATTTTTCACTACTTGTGATAAGCAACATATCTCTTAAAATCGAATCAAGTTCAACTATGAATAGTTGTTCAATTCCATCAAGATTCTTCAATTCACTATCATAAGTACATAGTTTTCTTGCTACGTCGATGTCTCAATGACTATGATAATTTTCGGAACTGATTTAAATATATCTTTGTGGTTTTGGAGTACACAGCTTATGACAATCTTCATTTTAATTTTGTGACCTCATTTTAGCATATAAAGAAGCTATTGGCCCAGAGTGTGACCGGACAAGCTCTACTGAAAACCATAAGGTTTACTGAGCCTGATAGGCAGAAGATAGCTGGCATCATCATTGATCACGAACTGCAGAAAAATTTGAAGTATGTAACACTTTAGCTTTCAGCTGAAAACTTGCACAAAAAATTATTGTTTGTAGGATATTTGATTGTATTTGTGAAAGCACTTGCACCGCACATATGTAGGAGATTAGATTTCTGTTTTCAAAAAAACGCTTATTATATAGAGTTTTAATTTTCATTAGGTATAACACAATTCATTACATTTCGTATTCTGTCACTATTTGTTGTATTTATATGTTTCTCAGGTTCTCAGGTACATCAATTGCAATTCCATTTTTAAATATCGAGTCAAGCTTTCAGTACAAACTCTCAAGTAATATTGGATTTTCTTTCTTCCAGAATAACGACAGAAACATTAGGCTTTTGGGCTTCAGAGATTGACAAAGCTTTTCAATTCGAGCGTAAACCAATGTATTTTGTGCCATACAATCGTGCAACCAAACAGGCAACTGGAAAGCTGTGGGACAAATATACAAACACTAAAAAATACCTAAAAAAAACACATCTTACCGGCTGAACAGCAAAAACCATTAAGCAATACCGAAGACAATGAAAAGATTCTGTTGCAATTACGAACAATATCTCCAGAAGATATAGAATTGGCAAGAGCTCTATGGGAGAGAACGTATGACGTCAGAGAAAAGACACTGTCCATTGCCACGTACTACCAAGAATATCCAATCCTGTCTACACCAATCGGATCGTCATTAGTGAGTTCTTGTAATATCTACTTCAGGTTCTAATTTTTGCCTACCCTGAATCTCATGAACTTTGTTCCATATTGGTATATTTCGAATTTAATAATTTAAAAATGTCAAATGTATTTACTACCATAGTTTACAAGCGCGATTTTCATTTTCTCTGGTATTCAACTGTTCGAATTTGAATTAAAATTGGTATATGCGGTTTGTTTACGATCTAATCTAGTACCGAGCCTTCGCAATACAGCTGAAAGGTCTCAAAAACCCAGATAAGCACGTTCATGTGCATGAGCGTCTGCCAATAGCACTCTGCCTCACCAACTGATCATCACGCACGTGAGCGTATGTGTGTGGTTTCTCGGGACCGTTCAGCTTCACCGTTGATGTTTGGTACATGTTCCTGATAGACCAAGAGCCCGTGTCACTTTTAAATCGTATCATAAGTTTACGCATACTGACCACGGAAACCTGTAAAAGTATAATATCCTGACAGTATACCTAAGTCTTGTCAATGTTTTTCAGTTACAACTAGACTTTCAATTATCGAAAGTGTGTAGTGACGCAGAGGGTTTTTTGAAAAATTGGCCTAAAATAGCACCAATCGTGATACGCCTCGCAAACAGTAAACGTGTGCCGCCATTGCAGCTGGAAGGTTTGTATGCATAGTCAATTCTTGGTAAACCAGTAGTTTCAGATACGGCCTGTGATGATTAAATTGTGGTTAACAATATTCTCACCGCTGAAATTACTTGAATTAATATTTTGCTTCATGCTTGGATATGGATTCAATCTCAAATACAGATTTAAATCACGATTCAAATAGTTGAAAAATTTATTCGGAAAATTTACTATCAAAAGCATGTAATCACTTGTTCTATATAATTAGATTTAACGTGATACCTAACTGAAGTTACTGAAATTACTGAATCCTGTGATTTTCATTTATCTATTCATTTGAGTTTAAACATCAGATTTGACCACTATATCGAATTTAATAAATTTTTTACTTCTGTCATTTATTGTTATTCAGGCAATGTGCAGCTCTGCAGGAATTATTTTATTCTCTCATTCACTATTTCAGTTGATATTCCAGTCGAGGTCCTAGGACTGTTAAAATTGCCATACTTATTTAGACCTTCATTGGTAAAAACAGGCAATTCAAAAAAATGGAAACCATCGTCGCAAGAACAGGCTGAAGGATTTATATTGAAAATTGCTGTAGGTATTCATTTCACTACTTGCCATATGAGGTTCAGATGGATAGATCACTATTTTTATTGTGATCATTCTTGTCCTTTTCCTGATGAACAACATTTTTTTACAAAATCCATATGTGCGCATGTGTCAACAAAATATTTTATGGGCCAAATTGAAATATGATGGATACACCATATAAAATTCCGATGATAAATAAAATTGGCGGTTACATCTGATTTCTGTGTTAGGTAATATCCGATTTGGAAACAGCACTGGAAAAGCACAAGGAAAAATTACTCGCATATGGCTTAACTTGCCAGCCAATGATCGTAGCTGTTGGGGAGCCGAAAAACTTTGCAGCAATCTATGTCGTTGTCAACGAGGTCAAATATACTGCAAGTAACTTGGTAGGTGCTGTTGATATGTGCTTTAAAATATGCTACGCATTGAATGCAAAGTACTCCCCTGACTCAGAAGTTGTATGGGTTTTCTTGCAACAGCTCTTACATAACATTGAGGGTCCGAAACATTTCGTAAGTGTGGAGTCTGTCATATCTGACGTGCTGACGAATCAAACGTTAAGTGAGCAAATTTAGGCTAAGCATACTTAAAAATCCGACCCTAACGGTCAAAGTTTTCTCTGACGTAACATTCCTAGGTTTTAGCTTCATCAACTCTTCTTTTTCCGGCAAATACTTAAACTATACCGTATCTATTGGACTGTATCGATTCGCACTAGTCGCTCAGTTGAGCTTGTTCCTCTTTTAAAATTTAACTCAAGCGTACACTGCGTACAGAAAAGATTGAACAACGGACTGAGCACATGTCCTGAATCGATTCGAGTTTTCTTGCAACAGTTCACATGCAATATCGAGGATTCAAGCATTTTGTTTCTCTCATGTCTCTTATATCTAACCTGGCGACAAATCGAAAATTAAATATTAAATATTAAATGAATATTAAAGTCTCGATGGAGAAACTCTTCTAGTGTAGCACTTGACGGTTTCAGTTTTGTTGACATTCTTGTTACTTATATGTACTCGTCTATTTACACTATTCTTATCAGTTGAATCTTCTCTTTTTCAAAATGTTGCTTTCGTGCACGGTGTGTGAAGAAAAAATTGAAATAAGACGATTAATATCACACATGAAATATGTTCACAACTCTCATGGTATCGTAAAAATATACAAATGCACAAGAGTTTCCTGCAATCGATCCTATGACAACCAACGATCTTTTCGTAGACATCTATCAACGCATGAGCAAGCTACAAAATGTATCGAACAATCTATCGTTGACAATCATATTGAGCTACAGGTAGATAGGGAATCCACACTCGATGTTTCTCAAGAAGTGAGCAAAGATGTAATTGTCACAGCTCTTCCATCAGAAGATAAATTGATTAGAAACGTATTGAGTATTATTTCAAAATTTTATGCCGATTCAAGATTGTCTCGCATTCAAACACATCGCATTATCCATGCTATACGTGAGTTCATGAATGATGAATACATCTGCTCACTCATAGAGCTAGTTTTAAATTCGATAACAGTTGAAGCAACCAAAGATATTGTATCCACTGCAATTGAAAATATTCAAAAAGTTTTTTCACGAGTCGATACAGAATACAAAAGATTAAAAGAGTTCCAGTTGTATGGACTTTACATTGAACCTAAGCAGATTCTACTGGGTTATATGGAAACTAAAAGCAGATCTGGTCTATTAGAGAACAAAAAAATATATTCTCAATTTATACCGTTAAGTCATACACTAAAATTGTTTTTGGAATTGCCAAATTGTTTTGAAGATATTTATAAATATTATTGTGATTTAAAACTAGATGACACTGATATCATTTGGAATGTAGTTCAAACTGATTTTTGGAAAGCAAGAGCACCACAAACAAATCAAATTACGTTCCCATTACTTTTGTACCAAGACGACTTTGAAACGGGTAATCCGTTAGGATCACATAATGGAATTCATAAAATTTCTGCTCTTTATGCTACCTTGCCCTTATTGCCACCACAGTTTCAATCTCAAGTAGATAAAATATTTCTAGTACAGCTTAGTCATTCGGACGATGTCAAACATTTTGGAAAAGATGTGATGTACAGAGAAATAATCAAAGAACTTAATTTACTTGCAACAGAGGGTATTGAAATCCAAGTCAAAAAGAAAACTTTAACACTTTATTTCCAGTTGATATTAATAACGGGGGATAATTTGGGTCTCAATAGTATGCTTGGGTATGTGGAGAGTTTCAATGCGAAGCATTTTTGCAGAATGTGTACGGTCGATAAAAAAACATCGACGTCATTATGTGTTGAAGACGAGTCAATCTTAAGAACAAAGGAGAATTATGAAGCTGACGTAGCCAAAAATAACGTAGCTTTGACGGGTATAAAAAAACGATGTGTTTGGAATTCTGTGTCAAATTACCACTGTGCAGAAAACTGGTCAGTAGATGCTATGCACGATGAATTACACGGTCTTTGTATCTACGAGGGTTCGCCAATATTACGTCATTTCATAGTAGTCAAGAAATACTTTACGTTGGAACAATTAAATTCCAGGATCAAATATTTCAAGTTTCCATCGAACGCAAATGTGCCTCCTTCAATTTCACATGATCACTTGAAGGCAAACCGATTGAGATTGTCAGCATCTGAGATGAAGTGCTTCATTATGTACTTAGGATTACTTATTGGTGATTTGATTCCTGAAGAAAATAATGCTCATTGGGAAATATATAAACTGCTCAGACAAATTATCGTCATAAGTTTGCAACCATTTATTTTTTCTGACCACGTTCACTTGCTATCTGCATTGATTGAAGAACATCATTTGCTGTATCTGAAAATATTTGGCACAACATTAAAGCCAAAACATCATTTCCTGCTTCATTATCCAAAAGTTATGAGTAGAATTGGTCCAATACGTCATATTTGGTCGATGCGTTGTGAAGCCAAGCATCAAATAATGAAACAAATTGCGAGTGTGTCAGCTAGTCGTGTGAACATTTGTCGAACCATGGCCATTAAAAGCCAGCTCCGTTTTGGTAGTATGCTGTTGCAAGGAAACCCATTCACCGTCGAAATTCAGCACAGAACATTGACGAAACATGATCCAATCTCGACTAGTGCGAAGCAATTCAGTAATCTTAAATCATATCAGTATGTGAAGTCTGTCAGTTTCGCTAGATCTGTGTACAAACGTGGAGTCGTTCTTGAAATTGATGGCGATGAATTACCAGTATTTGGCGAGATTGATCATGTTTTGTGTAAGTCAGAAGTGTTTGCAAAGCCCGGTGGAAATGACTTCGCAATTATTATGCAATTTTTTAAAGTAGTTAGTAGAGTTGATCACGTGCAGTCCTACTTAGTAGAAGCGACTCACTCATATAAATTCATAAAATTAGATTCAAAGGTACCTCTGAAAGAAACTCTCATAGTCACTGCGTCTAACGGCGAATTCTATGTTCCTTACGATGAAAAATGGGAAAACTTCCCGTCAATAAAACTTCCCTGCATAAAATGCCGGATAGGCACGATACAGGTTCATATAGATTCGTATATGATCTGGAATCAAAAGCTGTATACATATACGGTTTTTGATTCCGGATCGTATACGAATTTATATGAATCTGTATCGTGCCTGTCCCCGGTATTTTATGCAGGGTTGTGTGTACCTCGGTATGTACACACCTATATATATAAAAAACCTCGTGAAACCATAGTTATACTAACCTAGTAAATTATGAGTACATGGTATTCAGTATACATATCAGGTGACTAATGGAAAAAGGTTGTAAGCGACGAAAAAGTCCATTTAAATGGCAAAAGGGCGTATATATTTTTTTCCGACATTCGAAAGGAAAACTGTTGATAAGAAAAGAGCCGCTATTTTTTTTTTTTTCACTTTTCAGTGTTAACGTATTTTTTTCAACACGTGCATGTAATAGGCCCTTTTTCTTGCATGTAAAGCGGATAGAAAATCGCTTTAGATGCAAGAAAAGGACCGTTTCAAAAGTTTTCAAATATTTCGAAATTTTTTAATTTCCCAAAATTTCCGAAATTCTTAGAAATTTCCATAATTTCCAAAAGTCTCAAAAATTTTCAGGATTCTTAAAAATTTGAAATTTCAAAAATTCTTACAAATTTTCGTCGTGCGTGCATGAAAAAGGGCCTAACATGCACTCGTTGAAAAAATTACGTCGTGCAACAAGGGGAGAAGAGTAATTTCAAGCTCGGGTGATGACGTTGCACTCGTCTTTGTCTTGCGTACCTTCGGCGCCCTCGACTCCGACTCGCGCAACATCATCTGACCCTCGCTAGAAATGACCCATTTTCTCCCTCGTGTTGTACAATGTACTTTATCCATTTCGAAGATTTTCCAGTCAAATGACGAAGAAAAAAAAAACATACGCCCTTCTGCCTTTGACCCTTCCTTGACACACCTTCTTGTGGCCACGATTTTGACACACTGGGTCAATTTGACCCGGATGGTGCTTCATTCACCTGTAATTAACAACCCTTTGGTCGGATTCCAGTTTAAAAATTCAGGGATATACTTTAAACATTCCTTAATATGTCTGCAAAAATAAAATTCGGAAAATATAAAATTAAATTGTTTAAAAAAATGATTGACAATGTTCAATTATGGAAAAGTGAGCATTCTACTGAAATTGGTTCGGGTCAAAATGACCGGTGTGTCAGCGAAGGGTTAAGAATTGCAAAAGAGCGCAAGAGTGTTGCTTACGACCTTTTTCCATTAGTCATGCGTTATATCTAGTCTTTTTTGATACTTTGCCCAAAGCTTGAAACTTGAAGTACAAAAGTATTATGCATTTGACCATTCTTGAAAGTATAAAATAAGTAGCCCAACTGGCATTATCGAGTAATATCTATATTGTTTTAGTGTTAACTCACTGAGTCAGCGTAGATCATTTGGATCTACATAGTTTTTTCCCGTTATAAATTGCTTATTTAGTCAGTCCATGGATAATCTATGAATATTCGACACACAAATATCTCCGTATGAATATAAAAAAAATTATTAATCGTTTTCCTGTATAAACTTTATTTGATATTTTGTACAGTGTGTAGAACAGGAAATGGGCAACGTACCCTAGTTAAGCCCGATGCAGGTGGAGCTCGAGGTCAAAGTCCAATCGGCACAAATTTGAACCAGCGGATTAGGTAAACTTAACAAGGACAGTCTCTACCAATTTGTGGCGATTGGACTTTGGCCCGGAGCTGTGACTGTCAGGTTTACCCCGCGGAGGTGGGTAGCCCATTTTCTCTTTGACACATAGCATATTATAAACTATATTTCATTGGAAAAAATATGGAAGGAAACTTATGCTGTGACAGCATTATCTTTCATTAGAGTAATAACTGACTCTAAGTATGTATTATGCAGATCCAAATGATCTACATAATTCTTTCTCGTGTTTAATAGTGTAGAATTTCAGGACTCATTCCTCAAATGATATATCTGTATAAATATATAACATATGAATATTTATCTGCTGCATATAAATATTGAATTATTGATAATCGTTTTTCTATCTAAATTTTCTTTTATATTTCATGTATAGTATGGACGATGTTTTATCAAAAAGAAAAGCAAACTTGTGCTTTGAATTGCATAATCTATTCTTAAAGTATGGACTCTGTCCACAAATAATCTATATGTATGAAATATAAAAAGATATTTGATTGAAAAGAAAGGTAAACTTGCGCTTTGAATTGCATAATCTATTCTTAAAGTATGGACTCTGTCCACAAATAATCTATAAGTATGAAATATAAATCTAAATGCTGCATATTAGTAATTATTGATAATCGTTGATTTGTCTGAGCTTCATTCTATATTTCATATGTATGAACGATATTTCATTGAAAAGAAAAGCAAACTTGTGCTTTGAATTGCATAATCTATTCTTGAAGTATGGATTCTGTCCATAAATAATCTATAAGTATGAAATATAAATCTATATATATGCTGCATATTAGTAATTATTGATAATCGTTGATTTGTCTCAACTTCATTCTATATTTCATATCTATAAACGATATTTCATTGAAAAGAAAAGCAAACTTGTGCTTTGAATTGCATAATTTATTCTTCAAGTATATGGACTCAGTCCGCAAATAATCTATAAGTATAAAATATAAATCTAGGTATATGCTGCATATAAGTAATTATTAATAATCGTAGATCTACTTTATTTCATATTTGATGTACGCTGAGAGGATATGGTGAAAGCAGTGGGTGAAAGTTAACCCATAAGGCACAGCCAACTTGGCACGCTCCAGGTTTTTCGTCTTTTCGTTTCAGACTGGCCTTCCACATTTTTTTTTTTTTCTGTTTGGAGTCATCAATTCAAAAACAAAATTGGAGAAAAAGTGGATGGCCAGCCCGCAAAAAACAGACGGAAAAACCTGGAGTGTGCCGAGTTGGCTGTGACTTGTGTTAACTTTAATCATATTCTCTCGGTACGTATATTCGATATTTCATCGACGCATTGATATTTTGTATATGCCCTACTATGATAGCTATGATACCATCATACTTTTTACAAAAGAGAACCTAATTGTTTTGACTTGTGAAGACAGTGCCCCATCACTATACCCAATACAGTCTGAACATGCCCATACTATGCGATTGCCGCCATATGTGATGAGGCAACATATCGACGCCCGATACGAATAATAGCACATTTCAGATTCCGGGTGAAAAAAAAACACGGTTCAAATTCCGGGTAGAAAAAAGCACGTTTCAGATTCCGGGTGGAAAAAAGCACATTTCAGATTCTGGGTGGAAAAGAGAACGTTTCAGATTCCGGGTGAAAAAGAGCACGTTTCAGATTCCGGGTGGAAAAGAACACATTTCAGATTGAGAATGAAAAAGAGCACATTCCAGGTTGACTCGAATACTAGCACGTTTCAGATTTACTCGAAAACTAGCACAATTCAGGTCGAAGCGAATATTAGCAAGTGTCAGGTAGGTTCATTATGAAATTGGAAATACATAATTATGCACAAAAACTTGATTTCATTTTATCATTGAATAATTAATTGAATCGAGTTTTTATGTATGATTGTGAATTTCCAATTTTATAATGAACCTACCTAAAACTTGCTAATATTCGCTTCGACCTGAATTGTGCTAGTTTTCGGGTGAATCTGGAACGTGCTAGTATTCGAGTCAACCTGAAATGTGCTCTTTTTCATTCTCAATCTGAAACGTGTTTTTTTCCATCCGGAATCTGAAATGTGCTCTTTTTCACCCGGAATATGAAACGTGCTTTTTTCCACCCGGAATCTGAAATGTGCTTTTTTCCACCCGGAATCTGAAACGTGCTCTTTTTCACCCGGAATTTGAAACGTGCTCTTTTTCACCCGGAATCTGAGATGTGCTGTTATTCTTATCGGGCGTCGATATGAGCATGTTTATTCGTAGACAAAAATTGTTTCTTCATAACAACCCGGAAAAAAATGTTTATTTCACTCAGTGTGATAATGGACGTTATACGCACGCTTCGCATGCATAAAACCCCTATTTTCACACCTTAAGGTGGATTCAGATGGACGCGGTAGCGCGGTCGAGCGTACCCAACAAAAATGCCTTGAATCGGCTCCGCGGATTTTCACGGTCTCTCCGATAGGGTTACGCGCCATCGCGCTCTGCGTCTCCGCGTCCATCTGAATCCACCATTATGAAGTAGAACTTTGCACAAACTCGACGGAAAAACTTCTTCTGATCTCATGTGATTGCAACCCTCGCCTTCGGCTCGTACTGCAACCTCACACTCGTCAGAAAAAGTTTTACCGCCGTCGTATCGTAATGTACTATTTTTATATGATCAGATAAAATTCTATAAGATTCGATGAATTTTCATCAAACCCAATCAATATGTATATAATTTTATGTAATTTTATAAAGTTTGATCTGAATTTATAAAATTATGTGAAATGAATTTACTTCCCGATTTTGTATGATTTCAGAAAATTTAATCAGCTCAGATACAATTTGATAAGATCATAAAAAAATGAAAGAAATTTCATCTTATATAATTTTATAAACTCAGATAAAATTTTATAGGGTTTTATAAAATTATAAAATACGCCATTTCAAATAGTTGGCACATCAATCTTGCACAGTTAGTACAACTTTTACGACTAGTAGAAGTAACTATATGCGTTTACGAATGGAGCTATCCGGTACAGTCGTACCGACTGAAGAGAAAAAAATGTGCGAACCTATTTTTTACGTTAAGAATATAGTACCACTCTAGTATATCATACTATTGGGGTTGGTAACTACAACTCACGCAATGTGGTACGGGTGAACCTTATTTTTAGTTTACTGTACCGTTGGAATTGGTAAGTACAACTTACGTAATATGGTACGGCAAACCCTTATTTCTAGTTGCTGGGGTATATTGTACTCCTTACTGTATTCAAATGGTTGCGCGAATAGTATTCCTAACTAAAAATTCTTGTTTCGCGAACCTTTCTTGACTGGTAACGTAAACTAGGAAATATTTTAGCTCCGTTTAACTACCAATTTTTTGAGTTGAAATGGCAATGGCAACTATAATAGTTTTGTCACTGCAACTCTTACAAGTCTTCCAATTACTTTATTGTCAATGCAAATACGTCAATTCGGATGGTTGGCACATCAATCTTGCACAGTTAGTACAACTGTTACGAATAGTAGCAGTAACTATATGCTTTCACGAATTGAGCCAACCGGCACAGTCGTACCGACTGAAGAAAAAAGTTGTACGAACCTATTTTTTATGTTATGAATATAGTACCACACTAGTATATCGTACTATTTGGGTTGGCAACTAAACGCACGTAATAAACCTTATTTTTAGTTTGTCATACCGTTGGGATTGGCCAGTACAACTTACGTCATATGGTACGGCGAACCCTTATTTCTAGTTGCTAGGGTATATTGTACTCCTCACTGTATTCAAATGGTTGCGCGAATAGTATTCCTTACTAGAAATCTTTGTTTCGCGAACCCTTCTTGACTGTTAACGTTAACTAGGAAATATTTTAGGTCCGTTTAACTACCAATTTTTATAGCTGAAATGGTAATGGCAACTATAATAGTTTTGTCACTGCAACTCTTACAAGTCTTTCAATTACTTTATTGTCAATGCAAATACGTCAATTCGGATGGTTGGCGCATCAATCTTGTACAGTAAGTACAACTGTTACGACTAGTAGTAGTAACTATATTGTAACGTGTTCGGCCGATACCAGCTGGCTGAACACGCGACATACGACCGTACGACCGCGCAGATCGTCGCGCGACGGTCGGATGATCGGCTCATGACGTCACAAGCACTATATAAGGCGGCTCGCCAGAGCAACGAGCAGCGTATTCGAGCCAAAGCGGCCGTGCGACTCACAGTCTACCAAAATCCAGCGTATTTGAGCCAAAGCGGCCGTGCGACTCACATATCAAATTCTAAATGAGAGCGTATTCGAGCCAAAGCGGCCGTGCGACTCACAGAAAATAACAAAACTCACTCTAAGCGTATTCGAGCCAACGCGGCCGTGCGACTGACACCAAATCAAAATTCATTTCTCTCAACTCAAATCATTTGTAGAAGCCTGCTAAAATAGCGACTTTCTAACCTCAAAGCTATAAAATTCATAGATCTTATTAGCTAAAGCAGCTATTAGAATCAGAATCAAATTTAATTAGGATAAAATTAGCTACAGCAGCTTTTATAACTTAAAATTATCAAACAAAACAGAAAAGACAAAACAGAAACGAAATAGAATTAGGGAAAAATTATTATTTAAAACAAACAAAAGGAAAGAATATTATTTTAGTTATTGTGAATAAAGTTTTTTATAATAAATTGCCAAGGGCAATTTATTTAACATAAAAATCAATAAGAAAACTTATCCTTGCGTTTCATTTCATATTGTATCTTTGCTTAATTAAAGTAACTTCTTTCAGAGTAAATTCACTTGGTAAATGAAATCGTGATTAGCTAGCTAGATAGAAGGCAGCTTCGGTGCGCTATTCCGATACCAGCTCTGGTAGATCTAGTATCTATCCGAGTCTGTGAGGATAAGCTATCCCAAGTCTGTGACAAGGCAGCTTCGGTGCGCTCTACTGATACCAGCTCTGGTAGATCTAGTATCTATCCGAGTCTGTGAAGTTAGGCAATCCCAAGTCTGTAGATAGGAGGCAGCTTCGGTGAGCTATTCTGATACCAGCTCTGGTAGATCTAGTATCTACCCGAGTCTGTGAAGATAAGCAATCCCAAGTATGTAGTTAGGGAGGCAGATTCGGTGCGCTCAACTAATACCAGCTCTGTTAGACCAAAAGTGTCTATCCGAGTCTGTGCAGTAAGGCAACCCCAAGTCTGTATTAGGGTTCAAGGTATTACACATTTTTTCCTACGAGGGGCTCCAAAAATCACAGTAGTGTACATATGAGAGTTCTGGATCCAGCCTTCTTTACCAGCCATCAGGCAGTAGGTAAGTTACCGACCGCGCCGATAAGTTATCGACGATCGGATGGTAACGATTACCGATCTTTGTTACCGATAGTTTGATGGTAACGATTTTGGATTGCCGATCTTATGTTACCGACAATCGAATGGTTGCGATTTTCCCCCATGCGATGGCGCCACTACCGATCCGTTTCTTGGCTCATGGTAACGATGGCCGATCTTTGGGTTACTAATAGTCTGATGGTACTGGTGTTGAATCATGGTAACGTGAATCATGGATTGGCAATGTTCCGTTACCGGCAATCGAATGGTTGCAATTTGCAACTGGGCGATGGCGCCACTTTCGTTATCGGTAGTCCGACGGTAACGATTCTGAATCAAAGATTGCCGATCTTCTGTTACCGACAATCGGATGGCTGCAATTTTTTCCGTTTCGCGATTGCAATTTTTCACCGTGTGATGGCACCACTTCCGTTATCGGTGGTCCGACGGTAACGATTCTGAATCTAAGATTGTCGATCTTCTGTTACCGACAATCGGATGGCTGCAATTTTTTTTTTCGTCTCGCGGTGGCGCCACTACCGATTCGCCTTCGCATCATGGTAACGATTACCGATCTACCGACAATCGATCCATGATGGCCGCTCTGAAATATCTAATTTCTAGCTTACATATATATGCGAATTACACTAGCTGAAATGCTCAAAGAGTGGCAGGGTATGTTATATGCAAGCAGTGACGCGGATCATCCGATAATATATGTTTTTATTTGGTATTTCTTAAGTCTAACCTATTCTAAAGTGACAATTTTCTTAAAACTAGCCTAAACTATATTTCTTAAGTCTAACATATTCTAAAGTAAAAAAATTTTTTCTTAAAACTAACTTAAGCTATATATTGACAAAAATTTCTTAAAAACTAACTTAAGCTATATATTTACAAAGAGGTGGCGATCACGCACCGAGGTTCACACGTATCTGAAACATACAGGTGTTGCAATAACCAATCGTTATGTGATGAAAAATGATATTAACTTACCGAATAATGAGTTGAGGTGTCACCGCGGCATTCCACCACCACCTTCTCCTCCTACTCTCCATCCTTTTTATTATTCTCCTTGTTCTCCCTCTTCTCCTCCTCCACCCGCTCCTCATCGTCATCCTTCTCCCCATCCTCGTCATCATTGTTTTCCTCCAAGTTATCTTTCTTCTCCTCCTCCGCCTCGCCTCGATTCTCCTCATCGTCATCCTCCTTCTTTCCTCCTCCTCGTCCCAGTTCTCAACATTTCCCACGTCCTCGTCCAACTTCGGTGGTTTTCTCACCCTTATCCACATGGGCTCACCATCATCGTAATACACCTCTATATACCGAGGTACGTGATCCTCGTCGTCACTCGAACTCGCATACCAGGTTTCATAGCCATTATCACCCTCATCGTCGCTATGCAGACGCTCATCCCAAAACTCGGCATCAAACACATCGGCGGGGTTTACAATTTGATTATTCATCTTGACACTTGGTTTACTAGTTTGACTGCTTCTCTCGGTTGTTTGCGGAATGTCTAAAACTCGGTGCAAACCCCGCTTTATACCCAACTAGAAATCTTAAATACACCCCAATATTTGCAGGGGTTGGCCAATGGTAAACTCGAATGATATTTTTCACGAAAAGGTGCAAACCCCAGGTACAAAACCCCACCCGGACTATGGTTGGAAACGCTTGAATTTTCATGGTATTTGAATGGCGGTGGGGTGAAGGGCGTCTGCATATAAAACCCCAAAGCTCATGGTGGGTGTGGACATTTGCAAGGTGTGGGTTTGAATGCGGAGCTGTAAACTCATTGGAAAAAAATGGACAACGTCAGGTATATGAATCTTGTCGAGATGATGGAAGATGCATACAAGTTATTGTGTACACTCCCTCCAGGAAATGCGAGTGAAGATATTTTTATTCGCTGGCGTGATATCGCACTTGAAAATGTTCGACTCTTGAACAACATTTTGATGCAATCAAACCCAAGTGTGAGTGAAAAACAGCGACTACAACATATAGTATCACTCCTCCAATCGTGGGTGGTGAAATTTGAACGACACCATGCGACTATTGTTGGAGGTAATATTGGCGATGATATTCAGAATCGCGTTCGATGGGATGATATGGAAAGTGCCTTCAAGTGCCGTATACACACTGGAGCCGTGACAAATCTTCGACATAAGGATTTGGCGAGATTTTTGGCTGACGCTGAGGTGGTAACGATGCAACGCTTGAAAAATGTGCTACGTGAACAGGGATGTATTAAGGTGAATGTGGGGGTTTCGTGTAAATTTGAGAACGTGAAGAACGATCAGATCAGCTTGGAAGTGAAGAACTTCAATACACGCAACGCTACGATTCTTCCATCAACGAACCTGGAGACCTGGTTCAGCGATAACGTAACAAATCCTCTGCTGACCATGGTGGAGGATTTCGAACAACGAGATTCTGGTTGGAGTATGATTGAGATCATAAATGCAGTGGTTGGCATAAACCGATACGAGCCTCTTCGCGGTGGACTCTCAACATATACAGTGCTACCTGAGGATATTCGGCAAAAAAAGGCGGTGGTCAACGTGCAGAATGATGATGATCGGTGTTTGCTGTGGTCCGTTGTCGCAGCTCTCCACCCCGCAGACGTTAACGCAACCAGACCACACAGCTATCGACGGTATATATCAGAGCTAAATTGTACAGGTATTAAATTCCCAGCGACCCTGCATAGTGTACAGAAATTCGAAAAATTGAACAATTTGAGCATTAACGTATATGGAATCAAACCGGAAAATTTTCAGAGCGAGAAAAAGTCCAAAAATAGTGTAATTACCCCGCTTTATTTGAGTAAGAATATAACTAAGAGCAACACAATCCACCTACTCATGATAGAGAGTAAGAGCGAAATAGAAGATGATGATGATGATGATTTAAATAATTTCAAACCACGATTTCACTTTGCTTGGATTAAGAATCTTTCGCGTTTGATTAGCAAACAATTATCAAGCCATAACGGTGAACAATTTTTGTGCGATAGATGCCTGTGTCACTTTAGCGTGCACGGTGCGTATGAAAGTCACAGGCAAGATTGCATGCGAATGAATAGAATCCGAATGGAATTTCCAGAGAAAAAAGATTTGGAATTTTCAAATTTTCAGAATAAGGGAACTGTGCCATTCGTTGTTTATGCCGATCTCGAGTGTATGTTGAAACCAACCGCAAATGAATCTCAAGAGCATATCCCACACAGTGTCGCCTATTATGTACATTGCTCATATGACGGAACATTATCGGGATATGAGAATAAACGCGGACCCGATTGTGTTGAATGGTTTATCGGACAGCTTCGCGAATTATCCATTAAAGTAGAGTCACGCATAAAAAATATAATTCCAATGGAATCTCTGAATCAGGCACAACGCGATCATCATATGCGCGCGAAAAATTGTCACATCTGTGAGAAGCGATTTTTACCCAAAGAAAAAAGATGTCATGATCACTGCCATTTCACGGGTAAATATCGCGGTGCCGCCCATAATCGGTGTAACTTGAATTTCAGAGAGAAACACACGATTCCGGTGGTGTTTCACAATTTGTCGGGCTATGATTCGCATTTCATAATTAAATCTTTAGCTTCAAATTTTTCGGGTAAAATCACACTATTGCCCGTTAATAAGGAAAAGTATATATCATTCACCAAGAGGGTTGATGGGACTATGATGAGCTTGAGATTCATAGATTCGATTCGATTTATGGCCAGCAGCATTGACAAATTAGCATCATACGTGCGCGATGCGGATAAAAAAATAACTCGAAATTTTTACAGTGATCAGGGAAAATTCGATTTGATGATTCGCAAAGGTGTATTCCCCTACGAATACATCGATTCTTGGGAAAAACTCGATGAGCCGGAATTACCCATTGAAAAATATTTTTATTCGAGACTTAACGATTCCCATATTTCCAATGAGGATTATGAACATGCGAAAAATGTTTGGGCCAAGTTTGAGCTGAAAACTCTGGGTGAATATTCCGATTTATACCTGAAAACCGATGTGCTTTTATTGGCCGATATATTTCAAAATTTCCGTGATAGCTGCTTCAAAACGTATAACTTGGATCCGCTGCATTATTACACCGCACCGGGGCTTGCTTTTGATGCTATGTTAAAGCAAACGAAAATTAATCTTCAACTTTTAGACGATCCGGAAATAATATTATTCATCGAAAAAGGCATAAGGGGTGGTGTGGCACAGTGCTCAAATCGTTATGCCAGAGCGAATAATAGATTTATGGGTGAAGATTTTGATTCCTGCAAGGTGGAATCATATTTAATGTATTTCGATGTAAACAATCTCTATGGTGCAGCTATGAGTGAGCATTTGCCGAGTGGAGCATTCGAGTGGGAAAATGATGCCATTGATGTATTGTCCCATCCGGATAATTCATCAACCGGTTATATTCTAGAGGTAGATTTAGATTACCCCGTAGAGCTGCATAAACAGCATGCGGACTTACCTCTCTGTCCCGAGCATTTCATACCGCCAGGTAGTAAAATTCGAAAACTCGCGACAACGCTTCTACCCAAGGAAAAGTATGTTCTGCACTATCGTAATTTGAAACAATGCATTAAATTCGGTTTGAAGCTCGTGAAAGTGCATAGGATTTTAAGGTTCGCACAATCACCATGGTTAAAATCATACATCGACCTTAATACAAATATGCGAAAGCAGTCAAAAAATGAGTTTGAAAAAAATTTCTACAAGCTTATGAATAATGCTGTATTTGGCAAGACCATGGAGAATGTGCGTAACCATAAGACCGTAAAACTAATCACAAAATGGGAGGGTAGGGGTGGTGCGCGTGCTCTCATTGCAAGACCCACATTTCATAGCTGCACCATATTTGATGAAGATATGGTTATTATTGAGCTAAATCGCACCAAGGTATATTTCAATAAGCCAATATACATCGGCGCAGCGATTCTCGATCTTTCGAAAATCTTCTTATACAACTTCCACTATGATTATGTAAAAAATAATTTTTCAAGTAGTGAGGCAAAATTAATGTATACCGATACAGATAGTCTGATATATAAATTTACCGTACCAAACATCTATGAAATCATTAGACGGGATGTCGTTACCATGTTCGATACATCGGACTATCCACCAGATAATGTCCATGGTATTCCACTAATGAATAAAAAACGCCTTGGACTGATGAAGGATGAGAATAATGGGAAAATCATGACTGAATTTATCGGTCTGCGTGCAAAACTCTACACGTTTAGAACTCGTGGCGATACCGATAAGAAACGCGCAAAGGGTGTGAAGGGTTCCACATTAAAATCTATCACGTTTGATGATTACAAGCGATGTCTTATTGGTCATCAAAATTTAGTTGAGAAACAGTGTATGATAAGAAGTAGTCGACATGCGGTTAGCACTATTGTACAGAATAAGTTAGCTCTAAGCTGGTGTGATGATAAGCGGAAATTGATACCCGGTAAAACCGATACTTTACCCTGGGGTTATCAAGATTCCGCAAACTAGTAAATGTCTTCAAATATTTGAAGAGAGTTTTCTCACATTTTCTCACATTTTCTCACATTTTCTCACATTTTCTCACATTTTCTAAAACAGAATAAAATAATTTCCCATCTACTTTACATGTCAATGTGAGAAAATGTGAGAAAATGTGAGAAAATGTGAGAAAATGTGAGAAAATGTGAGAAAATGTGAGAAAATGTGAGAAAATGTGGGAAAATGTGAGAAAATGTGCGATGATGTGTGGAAATGTGAGAAAAATGTGGGAAATATTTCTTTCCCTCGATGATCACGCAAACTAGCATCAAGATTGAGGAGGGTTGAGGAACAAATGTAAATATGTTGATAATAAATTTATTCATAAAATTATATTACACATCCGATTTATTTATCCAACTATTATGTGAACTGCCGAATCCCAACCATTTTACATAGAGTCGATCACCACGCCTCCGCAAGACCTTTTCTACAAGATAGCCTTCGGGATATTGCACCCTGCTGAGCTCCTCCTCGTAAAAACCACCCTCGATGGGTTGGTTCAGGTAGTCGATGAGTTTGTATGTTGGAGGGTTGGTATTTTTTACGGCATCAACTGTAAATATTTCCGTTGTCCAATTCGGCGTATACCCCTTTTCGAACACATTTTTATATTTGCTAATGCGAACTTTATCGCCAACCTTAAATTTGCGTTTTCGTTCGCTTCTTTTGATTTGACGCGGCTTATACACACGTCGATATATCTGTTTTTCATTAGCTATAGTTACATCTTTCGGCTTCATTTCAATCGTACGGTGTTTGGTGGTATTATACGATGCGATCAAATCTGGTAGAATGTTAATCCATATATGAGAGCCTTGAAGAGTAAATTGCTTCCACATTTTATTCTTCAGTGTTCGATTGAAGCGTTCGCATATCGATGCCTTCAAGTTGCTGAATGTCGAGTACATGTTGATCCCATTATGCTTCATAAGAGTTTTAAATTCTTTGTTGTAAAATTCCTTGCCCTGATCAACGTGTAGATGTTTCGGTATGCGGCCTAGAGTTAGCACAGATTTCATTGCCGCTGTCACGTCTTTGGCCTTTTTACTCTTGATCGGTACGGCCCACGCAAATTTTGAAAATATATCAATCACTGTGAGCAAAAATTTTGAGCCCTTGTTGACGGATGAATATGCGGTCATATCGACAAGATCAGCCTGCCAGGTCTCATCCAAACCACGAATATCGACATAGCGTCGGGGATAATTACGTCGAGCGGGTCTATGAAGTTCACTCGCTATTACCGCCTTCATCCTTCCTAATGTTTAGTGTATTTATTCTGTTTGCTGTTCAACGAGTTGGTCGGAATGGGAATTCCCCGGATGTAGTGTTGGCTGAGCTTTTCAACGTTATTCTCCACTATCTCCAACCGCTTATCCAGCGATTCACAATCACCCTTCAGCGCTTCAATCCTTTCTTTTGCCTGGATCCAAATACGTTGATCTTCTTCAAAACTTTCGCTGTGCTCCCGATCCATGCGGGTATTAAGTTTGGATTTAAGAGCTTCGAGAGCCTGCTGCATGGATTGCTCGAATGTCTCTTTTATGGATCGTTCAAGAGCAATATATGATTGCTGTGTAATATCCTCAAGACTTTGCAGAGAAACGGCATCGGTTGGTTCCTGTGGATGCGCGATATTACACAATCGTTTATTGTCTATGTCGTACTGGTTATCGATGGTGGTTTTAAACCCAACACCGGGAGGTCCGCGACTACACACACTTTTGATTTTTCTGCTAGCGAACCGACGGCCGAATATGTCTATGCTCATTGTTGAATGATCTAGCCCGATTCGAAGCGAATTCCTCGAAGTAGTCCGTTATGACTGAACACTTCAAGATCAGATCCTACGGCAGCCAGCCGAATTTCCAGAATTTCCTTCTTCACCGTTAGCGCGTCAATCTCTTCTGTCATAAGAGTCTGAATGTGTCGATTTCCATCGAAATTGTTGGTATGCTCTCGATCTAGTCGTGCGGTAAGTTGAGATTCAAACTCGCGAAGTGCTTGTAGCGTGGAGTTTGCAAATGTTTTTTCCATAGAATGCTCGAGGACACCCAAGGCTCGCCATGTAATATCTTCGAAACTTTTCAGAGAAACGGCGTCGTTAGGTTCCTGTGGATCGGCTATATTACATAATCGTTTGCCGTCTAGATCGTACTGCTTATCGACGGTGAATTTGAATCCAGCACCCGGAAGGCCACGAATTACACCTTTTTCAATGCCGTTGCTCGTCAGCTGTCGTCCAAATATGTCTATGCTCATGGTTCAACGATCCATGACCGAATGAACATTCTATGATTAATCTCATGCTAATAAATGATTCCCGCCTCGCGTAGCTCCTCAATAATGGAGGATATTTCATTGGTATGGCTAGTATTGCCGGCTGCTTGGGATGCCATGAGTAGTCGAAGACGATCAACGAGCTCATTAGGATCATCCCAATAAACATAATCCATGCTTTGCCCCTGCGCAATTTTATGGGTGGGTAATAAACCTCTACCGGATCTTTCTCGGGGTTTTTCCGCCGGCGGGTCGATGTATGGGCCAATGAAATCTCTATACTTCGAACTTTTTTCCCGATCATGATGGGGACTTTTTTCGGCTTTGTAATATTTCCGATATGCATTCGTTTTCTTCACGATTTTGATAGAATTCAATTTGTCGCTTTTATTTACAATCGAGGGATCGGGAAACTTTTTGAATAGCAATTCAAGCAATCCTGGCGTGTTCTCATAGCTCTTATCGCCCACATATATCAGATTTTCGCCAAATACGATATCCGAATCGCCGATCTTCATTCCACCGACTAGCTTTCGAACACCATATTTCGTGTCCAAGTTCTTGCGCTCTTTGGATGAGGTAAACATGCTCAAATAGCGCGCCGTCTTGACCACTTTTCTCGGCACCGGTGTGCTTGTAGAAGCGGCTGCAAACGCACCATCCTGGTTGTTATCATCGTCATCATCATGGGCATCATCTGTATCACCGACAGCGGCGATGGCTGTAACATTGTCTCCAATAGCAACGTTAGCTGCCAGGCTCCCCTCAACCGCACTTCTATATGCATCATTATCATCATCATCATCATCATCATCATCATCATCATTATCTTCATCATCATCATCATCAGAAGCATTCTCATAATCTTCCGTTTTCACAAAATCTTCCGTTTTCTCTGTCTTAACCGAACCCCCCGGCTCCGTTTTCACTTCTCGCTTCATTAGTAGCCGCTGCTGCTGCTTCGATGAATCTACCAACTTGTGCAGTGGTGTGACCAGAGGTTTGAAGATTTCACTAATAGCCTGCTCACTTGTGTCTTTCCCCATTTTGATCATTTTGTGTTTACGTCGAATGATGTCGCTAGCCTTTGCTATTTCTCGCAGCACATCGTTTTGCTTACGTATCTTGGAGCTCTCCATGCTGCCAGTTTGATCGATGTGCTGTGACTGTATGCGGTTTATTGATGATTCAGACTTATAAAGTAGTCGAAACCTCTCCTATATCGTCCAGCGTTAATCTCGCTGTCTTTGTCGATGGTTACAAAACTATATCTACCGTCATTCCAACATGCTAAGCACAAATCTTTGAATTGTTGATAGGTCATATCGGTGTTCACGTGATCAGCGTAGATGTGTTTCAAATTCATCTCATCTTGACGAAAAAGAACCAGCAGGTTTGCATTATCACGCACCAAATGTTTCGGTATTCGAGCATATGTTTGACAAAGATAAAAACTATCGACATCTCTGTGCCGCCCCATGCAAAAATAGGCTCTGATATTATCCTGCTTCTCACAGGCCACGTCATCGAAAATCATAATCGAGTTGGGGTGCGCATCTTTCGGCTCTACAACCTCCTTGTGCTCATCAAACGGAAAATAACCCATCCCCTCGACCGGTTCCAACAACCTCTTCAAGAACTCATACTTGGGCTGATTGAGGGATTTTGAATAGACGTACACATTCTCAAATCGAAGGCCATTAGCGTGGGTGAGTAGTGTGAGAAGAGCATTAGTTTTACCGCAATTCGAAGGCCCGCAAAAGACAGCCCTTACACTATTTGGTAGTAGGGCCCCGTGTCGCTTCCCCTTCTTCTTTTTTCGCTCGACCAATTTATCGAAATTGGCAATGGGTAGTTTAATTGTTTGATCCAGAAATTTCATGATGCTTGGCAAACGTCGCAATGCAAACTAATATATTCATGCATAAAATACGTGCTTTTATAGAATTCGTGTTAGTTCATGGTCGACCATGGTTGGACACACACGTAGACAAAGGCGCGGTTGTGGATTATTAAATAAAATCATCAACAATCTCCCCGTCGAATTACATGTTCCTGGTTATCAGTACTGCGGACCTGGCACGAAATTGGCAAAGAGGTTAGCTCGTGGTGATCGAGGCATCAATGCTCTGGACGCTGCATGCTAACAGCACGATATCGCATACTCCAAGAATCACGATAATATCGCGGAACGTCATAAGGCTGATAAAGTGCTTGCCGAGAGGGCTTGGAATCGGGTTTTGGCTAAAGACGCAAGTGCAGCCGAAAAAGCTGTCGCCTGGGCGGTCACCAACACCATGAAAGCAAAATCCAAACTGGGTATGGGTATGAAAAGGGTCAAGACACAGGCATCGCTCAAGAACAAGAAAAGAACATTGAAATTTATTATACAGGCGGCAAAGAAATCCATGAAGCCTGGTTCCAAAGCTATTGAGTCCGCTCTAGCTGGTGCCCGTTCGGCCATGTCGAATGGAAAAGTGCATGTGCCTCGTATTTTACCCGTCCCCAAAAAAACTGGCGGTTTATTACCGTTTCTTATTCCAATATTCGCGGCCCTTAGCGCTACAGGTGCTTTAGCGGGCGGTGCTGCGGGCATAGCGAAGGTTGTCAATGAAGCTAATTCAAACAAGCATCAGTTACAAGAATCCAAGCGACACAACGCAACAATGGAGGCGATTGCTTTGGGAAAGGGCTTATACCTGAAACCGTATAAGAAGGGTATGGGGTTGTATTTGAAGCCAGCAAAAAACTAACAAAGCTACCACGCCGAGCTCTCACAGATGTCGATTTGCTCCACTATGCAAGAGCTATGAAAATTCCACATTTTCGTGGTGTTTTTATGCGAAATGATTTACCCTGCTCAGGGCCTAGAAAGCGTGAGTCTGCAATCATAAATCTTGATGATAAAGACGGTCCAGGGACGCATTGGGTTGCATACTCAAAAAACGGCAACGATGCGATGTATTTCGACAGTTTTGGTGATTTACAACCGCCTAGAGATCTCATGAAATATCTCGGTGTTGGTAGCGTAAAATATAATCATAAGAGATATCAAGAATATAACACAGTAATTTGCGGTCACTTGTGCCTCAAGTTTCTCAATGGACAACTATAAAATGTATGCGTATTGTTGATGTGGTATTAGTCATGGCTGATTCGTTCACGTTGACACTCTCCGGGGAATCGTCGGTCTTGAGGACTCAATATTTTCCCCCTATCGAGCTATCACCGACAAAGACGTATGTTCTCGGACTGATAGAGCTCTTGACATTCAACGCAATACCCAATATAGATGAGGGGTGTAATAAGTTTTATGCATCGCCCGACACAATAATTACCATACCCACTGGGAGCTATGAAATTGAAGATATCGCAAATTATTTGAAAAGAGCATTACCTGATGATATAAAATTGAGTCTAAAAGCTAATAACAATGAGCTACTCAGCGAAATCAGATGCAATCAACAGATAGACTTTCACCCAAAAGATTCCATTGGTCATTTGCTCGGTTTCACCCCCGATGTTCTCCAAGGTGGTATTACCCACAAATCCAAGTTACCCGTTCGCATACTCAAAGTCAACGCTTTGCGGGTTGAGTGCAATATCACCACGGGTGCATATATCAACGAGCATCAAGTACATACGATTCATCAATTTTTCCCAACCGTACCACCCGGATATAAGATCGTGGAAGTGCCGACAAATGTCATTTACCATCCAATCACCGTACGGTCAATACATGATATACAGTTGAAAATAGTCGATCAGGACGGGAAATTGATCAATTTTCGTGGTGAAACTGTAACTATACGATTACACGTGAAATCTTTGAGATAATATGGGAATTGTGTTTGAGGGGGCAAGAAAATCTGGTAGTAGTTATAAAAGCTCGATAACATGCCCAAACATCATCAGTCATCGTGCAGCTCCGATTCGGATGACACATCGGAACGCTCAGTTTCTCCAGAGCCTAGGACTTCGACTTCGTTGTGGTGGAAAATAAGAATTCGTTGCTATATCTGCATATGCCCGCCGCGAAAATGATGAAAATCCAAACACCTGTAACCTTCGATGAGTCGATTGCCCACTGTGAAATACATGCGCATCAACCGTATGCCGCGTCTACATTCAAAAATAACGATGAGATCCGCATAGCTGTGCAGAATCAAGATGCGTGTGTATTACCCAGCAAAAGTTCGCTCCACATCTATGGCCGGATTACAAAATCAGACGGCAGCCTAGTTGGTGAAAGCACTGAATTGGTCAATATGGCTGTGTGTCACATGTTTAGCGAGATGCGTTACGAGCTGAATGGTCATGAGATTGACCAGAATAAGAATGTCGGCATCACGAGTATTATGAAGGGGTACTTATCACTCACCCCAGGACAACGATATCTCTTGGAGAACACCGGCTGGTTGGAGGATAATAATAAGCTAACCAACGCCGATGGGTACTTTGATGTTGTTATACCACTGAATTTTCTACTCGGATTTGCCGAGGATTATAATCGAATAATCGTCAATGCAAAGCATGAGCTGATTTTGACCCGATCGAACAATGATATGAGCGCCATTTATCAAACCACCGTGGAGGGAATCAAAATTTCGCTCGAAAAAATTGAATGGTTATTACCATACATCAGACTGTCGGATCCTGCAAAGATCAAAATGCTCAATTATATAGCCAAAGATCCGGCTGTATCTATGAGTTTCCGCTCGTGGGAAATGTACGAGTACCCGATGCTGCCTGCAACAACGAGACATGTATGGGTTGTCAAGACATCTACACAACTAGAGAAGCCAAGACACGTCATACTAGGATTCCAAACCGCAAGACGAAACGATCCGAAGAAAAATGCCAGTCAATTCGATCATTCTATGATTAGAGATGTAAAACTTTTTCTAAACTCGCAATGCTATCCCTATGGAAATTTGAATCTTGATATTGCTCACAATCAATACGCTATTCTCTACAATATGTACACCAACTTTCAAATTTCATACTATGATAAAGAATCCGAGCCTCTTTTGTCGAAAAATGATTTTTTGAACAGAGCTCCGCTCATTACGATAGACTGTTCCAAGCAAAATGAGTCGTTAAAGAGTGGTCCGGTGGATATTCGTTTAGAATTTGAAACTAGTCTCGCATTTCCGGCAAATACTTCAGCCTACTGTATGATTATACATGATCGCATTGTTGAATACAATCCAATCAGTGGCACCGTCAAAAAATTAGCTACATTTTGAGGATTCATCATGCTTGAGAACTATGGATTAAGCTTATTCTAAATAACTGAAGGAACAATAAATAAATAAATAAATGTAATTGCAAATTCATTGTTATTTATTCAACCCTAACCTATTCCCATTACATATATATACATGTGTGTGTGTGTGTGTGTGTGTGTGTGTGTGTGTGTTTAGATTTTGCTACAGAATTCAAATTTATTGTATGAGCCTCCAAGATAGAGTATCTGCAAGCGTTCTTGATCCGCCTCGTTGTTCAACTGATCCAGCTGAGTAGAATCATTCTCTAGAGCCTTTCCAACTCTCGCAGGCAGGAACACGATATATTCGTTGGCAATCGTAGCGATGATTCTGCAACCAAATTTCGTTTTCACAAGCCTCAGTTTTGTGATGTCGTACTTTTGTCCAATCTCAAGCTCCGACATCTTTTTCATCTGCATATCATTGTCCATACGGCTAGTGCTGTTCAGGCTGCTGAAGTCTATCTGCAGGGAGGTGAATATTACGGACTTAGTTTTTATATATATTATAATTGAATATGATTATCATGTAATAGGATTCTTACCTTGCTCGAGAGAGTTTGCGGGTTCGAATATACGTGGAAGATGCGTTAATGGCGAGAATTCTAGACGTACGAATGCGGCTCCCTGCGAGCTCTGGACTTTTAAGCCATCATCCCCCGCCCTCGAGACATGTGGGGAGGGTTTTTTATGGCCCTCCTCCAAATACCAGTTTTTCAACCGTTGAACGTTCTCGAAGGCGCAATGGTAGCCTCTCGGTACATCGCCATGACAGTCTCCATGCCAATGAAATACATGCGATTCCAATCGTAGTATTCGAAAATTCGGACACCCCAGCTCATCCAAATCAATCACCGCTTTTGAGTCGTCATTGAGGATTTTTTCAATCCAACGTTTCTTCTCCAATCCCTTCACATAAATGCAACGCGCATCATGCATAACCTCTCTCACAGTTTTCTCCGCATCTCTATACGGCGTCTCTCCAGCAATCCAGGGTATTCCATGATGATGCCGTGTCAACCACGAATTAAGATTTCTGTACTCGCTTGAGAGAGTCACCCAGGAGCATGGTGCTTTGAAGAGGATGCGTGTAATACCCTGTCTATATTCCTCATGCGCGCGAATGCTTATTGCAGCCAGCTCTTTTATCACAAATTTATCACTGAATCGCCCAAACCCTTGTACATCCAATATTAGCTCCATATTAACAGCTCCGTGTGTGGTCTCAGGCAAAGCCGAAAATTGACTGAGCTGCTGATTTATTGCGTGGGATCGGTATGCACGCAGCTGTGCAAGCAGGACCGTGTGAACGAATGCGGAAAACCCATATTTTCTTATTGCCGTGTTCATCTTTGGCAGATCTTATCTTAGAGCAGCGAAAATCACATTGATTTATTGCTCGAGTCTTGAGACTAACCGATTTTATGGTGTGGGAGGATGTCTTGAGAGCTGTTCTCTGGTTGGTTGGGCCTCATTTTATTTCGGGGGTGGTGTGCAGCCAATAGGATGCAACCCAACTCCCCAGCCAGGTCAGTTTGAGAAGAAGGCGGTTTCCAGTTTGAAAAGATCGGTGAATAGCGAAAGTTCATAGAATCCGAAACAGTTTGAAAAGATCGGTGAATAGCGAAAGTTCATAGAATCGGAGTAAAGCATCAAGAAGAAGAAGAAGAAGAGGAAGAAGAAGAAGAATTTCCGAAACTAAAAACGCGTAGAAGAAAAAAAAAAAAAAAATAAGGTATGTTGTTGGTATTGAATACGTAAATTTTAACGGATTCTAATATAAGAATGTGTGTTAAATCCAGATGAATCAGACTCACGGAAGAGTTGCACAGCGGGCAGCGCAACTGCGGCGAAGGGCCGAGTTGAGGGCGCGATTCCTTCAGAACGCGCAGGTGGTGCTGCGTTTTTTGCGCGACAGTCATGTGGATGAGAACTTCATCAATGAAACCGCGAGCGTGCACTACGAAATGATAGAAAACATCACGCGGCAGTATCAAATTAATGATCATTGGGCGATGCGTGCGGCCACTACTGAAAATGCCACAGCATCGCCCATTCAATGCTTGGATATTCCGTCTTCCGTGCGGGAAGATGCGGCGGGTTCGGATACGGAGACGATCCAAATAAATATGGAAAGAGGCCGATCGCCATCACCCAGTTCGGCCTCATCGGAGTATTCACGATCGAGTCCGAGCTCGCCGTCATCGTCGTCGAGGTCATCATCCCTCGACATACCGCCACCGCAACCGATGATGATTCCGCTCGCACGGCAATATCCCCTAGTTTAAGTTTGTGTTAAAAAAATTTCCTACTTTAGAATAGGTTAGACTTATGAAATATAGCTTAAGTTAGTTTTTAAGAAATTTTTGTAAATATATAGCTTAAGTTAGTTTTAAGAAAAAATTTTTTTACTTTAGAATATGTTAGACTTAAGAAATATAGTTTAGGCTAGTTTTAAGAAAATTGTCACTTTAGAATAGGTTAGACTTAAGAAATACCAAATAAAAAACATATATTATCGGATGATCCGCGTCACTGCTTGCATATAACATACCCTGCCACTCTTTGAGCATTTCAGCTAGTGTAATTCGCATATATATGTAAGCTAGGAATTAGATATTTCAGAGCGGCCATCATGGATCGATTGTCGGTAGATCGGTAATCGTTACCATGATGCGAAGGCGAATCGGTAGTGGCGCCACCGCGAGACGAAAAAAAAAATTGCAGTCATCCGATTGTCGGTAACAGAAGATCGGCAATCTTTGATTCAGAATCGTTACCGTCGGACTACCGATAACGAAAGTGGCGCCATCGCCCAGTTGCAAATTGCAACTATTCGATTGCCGGTAACGGAACATTGCCAATCCATGATTCACGTTACCATGATTCAACATCAGTACCATCAGACTATCGGTAACCCAAAGATCGGCCATCGTTACCATGATCCAAGAAACGGATCGGTAGTGGCGCCATCGCATGGGGGAAAATCGCAACCATTCGATTGTCGGTAACATAAGATCGGCAATCCAAAATCGTTACCATCAGACTATCGGTAGCAAAGATCGGTAATCGTTACCATCCGATCGTCGATAACTTATCGGCGCGGTCGGTAACTTACCTACCGCCTGATGGCCGGTAAAGAAGGCTGGATCCAGAACTCTCATATGTACACTACTAATCACACCCGTGACAAAGAATTCACCCGGACTAGCGTAATTTCACCGGCCTTCCGCTGGTGAAACATACGCGGTAAGTTACAATATGCGTTTACGAATGGAGCTATCCGGTACAGTCGTATTGACTGAAGAGAAAAGTTGTGCGAACCTATTTTTTACGTTATGAATATAGTACCACTCTAGTATATCATACTATTGGTATTGGTAACTACAACTCACGTTATATGGTACGGTGAACTTTCTTTTTAGTTGATTATATCGTTGGCATTGGTCAGTACAACTTACGTGGTATGGTAAGGCTAACCTTGTTTTCAGTTGCTAGGGAATATTGTACTCTTTACTATATTCAAATAGTTGCGCGAGTGGTACTCTCAACTGTCGATTTTAGTTGCGGTAACTCTATTTTGATAGGTTAGGTTTACTATAAATTATTTTAGGTCCGCTTATCTACCGAATTTTATAGTTAAAAAATGGTTGTGGCAACGATAAATTTTTTTCAGTGTAGACTGTAAAATTTACAGTGAATTCTTTTCATTATTCAAATTAGAGATCATACAAATTACAGAAAGCTCAAAATTTATTGAATCATTTGACATTGTGAGCAGTCACTTGTAACTGCCCAAATTGTCTATTTCTCCGGCTGCTCGTTCTTGCTGGTGTTATTGACAATTTGTCGTTACGTTTTGTGGGAGTGTGCGTGTTTGTGCGCGTGTGTGGATGTATGTCTCGCTGTCGGACCCTTGGGAGGAACAGCTGACCTCTGTATTAGAAAATCAAATCTGCTCCCAAGGCCGGAGTATGTTGATATTTTGCGTACCCCTGCAGGAATCGGCCGTCGTGCCTATTTGCCGATAGGACCGCCTGCAAGAACGCTAATGTGGTGAGAATACTCGAAATCTCTCGGGTAACAATCGCTGATTTTACTAATCCGGCAGATTGCCCAAGGGATCGAGGTTTGAGATTGTGAGGGGTTTTATGACTCTAAATCCTTCAGGAAACGATCGCGTACTGCAATAGTATGGCAGATCGCCTGAAGAATCGAGATTTTGATTATGGGTCGTGTGTGATGTAACCTGTAATTCACTCGAAATCCTCCAGGTAACGATCGCTTACTTGAATAGTATAGCAGATCGCCTAGAGAATCGAGATTTCGAGGGATAATTAATTATGGATGTATACCGTGACAATCACGTGAAACCGAATGGATCCATGCTGCCGGACAGCGAATATTGGCGAATATGACGTCATTTTAGCGGGCTAACCATTCGTTGCGCTGAACAATCCCTAGGGTGATTTTGGCGCGCGGTCGATGCAACTCGGCAGCCATTGTTGATAGAAGCCGGCTGACTGTCAATACATTGCGGAAGGTAGACATGTGGGGTTATGTTCGTTTATTTTAAGCAAATGATTAATAAGGTGAATAAAAACTACGTGAATAAGCTATGAATATTTATCAAAAATCTATCAATTAGTTTTGAATGATATCTTAATACAATCAAGGAATTAGTTGTTCTCGATGAACTCTTTGATTCTAATTAATTTGCAGTTATAGCTTAAGTTAATTCGTTGATTGTACTATGATATTATTTAAAACTGATTGATCGATTTTTGATAAATATCAATAACTTATTCACGTAGGTTTTATTCACTTCATTTATCATTTGCTTAAAATAAGCGAACATAACCCCACATGTCTACCTTCCGCGATGTATTGACAGTCAGCCGGTTTCCAACAACAATGTCCAACAATGGCTGCCGAGTTTCATCGACCGCACGCCAAAATCACCCGAGGGGTTTTCAGTACAACGAGTGGTTAACCTGCTAAAAATACGAAATATTCGCTTTTCGGTAGCATGGATCCATTCGGTTTCACGTGATTGTCACGGTATATTGCGATATAAGTGCGAGAGGCAGGGTGCGGACGGGGTCCAGGGGCAGAGCCCCTGGTAGGGGTGCAGGGGGCGAAGCCCCCGCTGGGGGGTTGGGGGGGGCGAAGCCCCCCCACTAAAAACAAAATACTTTCTAAAATGATTTTCAATAGCATAAAATTTTATCAGTCTTCGAAACTAAAGAAATGAGGAAATCAAAGACAAAAAAAATGCTTTTTCTTTCACTTCTATACATCCCTCTTCGTAGTCTATCGATAGAAACGCAAGTTCCAGATACAAGTTATCTTGATCAGAAAAGCAAGGCTCATTCGATTTTGATAAAATTATATTATTTGTCATATATTTTTTATCATTTATAAATAACATGTACTGTTAATTTGACATATTAGTAACGCGATTATTGAATCAGTAAATATGTATGTGTCAACAGAACCTGACACAAAATTGAGAAAGTTGAATGGAAGAAAAATATTTTAGAAATAATTATTTTCAAACGAATGGAACTTTATCATTTTTACATATGAGAGTGTGTGAATCGGGCACTTCGCAAACTACCAACAGGCATAAAAAATCTAGTATCACACACTGAGTTGAAAATAGTACAGTACGATACGAGAGTAGCGAAAAATTTTCTGTCGAGTGTGAGGTTGCAGCACAAGCCGAAGGCGAGTGTTGCAATCACACAAGATCAGAGAAAGTTTTTCCGTCGAGTATTCTACAAAATTTTACTTCATGTGTGAAAATGGGGGTCTCACACACGCGAAGCGTGCGTAAAACGTTCATTATCATACTGAGCGAAGTAATGGTACTTTATGATGCAAGTGCGGTAAAACTTTTTCTGTCTAGTGTGAGTTGGCAACACGAGCCGAAGGCGAGTGTGCAATCACATGGAATTAAAAAAAGTTTTTCCGTTGGGTATTATACAAAATTTACTTTATACGGAGTGAAAACGTGGGTTCTACCCACGCTTCGTGTGGTCTATAAAATGAGTTAGAACATTTAATATCTTTGAAAATCTAGTCAAATCGTTTGATACCTTGAAATATGCTATCCGTTAGATTATCAGCAAAATGACATGCATTCTTTCAAATTATGTAGCACCTTTCCAATTCTCGAAATTTAACTGCAGTATTTAACCATCTAGGCGATTATGAGATATTTTAAGCTCTTATATACACTATACATAATAAGTTGTGGACCAATCACTTCATACCGTACACACCGGCCTGTATTTGTATAAAACAACCTCCGTTGTAAATCCAACCACTGACTCAATCTACCTATTCCATACTACATGTCATTTCTTGTTGGTGGATATCACATTTTAGAAGGTATGCCGTACGAGTCGATATTTCCCAGCTCACCTTCACCACAGTAACATGGGATATATTTTAGTAATTACTGTGACATTTCTATTAGATGATTGATCGTTTACTGATTTGTATGATTCTCACAGGGACCTGAATTGGATTGCAGCAGACAAGCATGCAAGCTCCGAACAATCAACGTTGAACACATATGAGCCTGTTACTGCGTCAGGCAACACAGTCTTCCAAGCTATGGCTGAAAAATTACTGATTGAGTGCTAAATTTAAGGTAAAACTGTATAATGAGGTTCAAGTTCGTAACGTTAACGTAACACAATATTCGTTGAAGAAAGGCAATATTTCGTGATTCAAATTTGTTTAGAACTGTAAAATATTCGAGATAAACATGTTTCACACAATTTGAGGAATTATGCACCGTTCTTGATCCATTTGAAACGTTCGAGCCTTGAATGTGAGAACTTTTTAGCGAATATTTTGTTGAAATAACGTTATGAACTCCAACCTGGTACTGTACATAAGACGAAATTAAGTTCTACTTAATAAATTATTTATGTTTGTCACAGTTGACAATTGAAGTGAATGTGTTCGTCTTTCACTGAATGTTTCTTTCCTTGCCCAAATTCCGAATGTATTTCTTGTGATGATCAAACTATAATAACGTATAACCCTGCTGAAATTAAATGAGCAACCCTTCTCAATTCTCGTACTTGCAAAAAGAAGTGAAATCCCACGAAAAACATTCAAAGATGTAAAAAGAGCCGCCAAGTACCAACACGAAAAATCACAGTTGCTTTATAAGCAAAACGTTTCGCCAGTCTCTGTCGTGAAATCAAGAAAAAAGCCAAGTACCGAACGTACCCCTGCGATCTCTTAGCAAGTCTACGTCGTGATACAAATAATCAATCAATCAATCGTGAAGTCGGGAGTTTCGTGTGAGGATTTCGAAACATCATTCCAAGAGCTACGTACTTGGCGGGCACATTCGGTTTCTTAGAGCTATACGGACAACCGGCTTCGTTTCACGCGAAAATTGAGTTTTCAATGCGACAGCAATTAAATACACTGAAGAACTAGTTATTCCAACTAATAATCGTATCAGAAAATACTTCGTCGTATCCTTAATTATGTGTATGAACTTACAGAAGTAAATACCTTGTATAATAAATAAAAATCGTGGTCGTTCCACTGTCATTGAATTATCAGATCAGACTCGGAACTCTGGAATCACGTACCTCACCAGGGAGCTAATGAGCGATATACTACGTTAATTTCACCCATGATAGGTGACATACCGTAGAGCTTGAGTATATATTATTAATCATGTAAGAATAAACTTATTCACTTGCAAAACTGTTGAATTATCAAAAAAACTCTACTTTGCTATTTCGGTATGAAACCTATTTCGGATATACGTGTATGCTATAAGTAGCATAGAGTGTAACAGTTTGATGAATATCAAATTCAGTTAATGATTGTTTTGGTGTACCTATACTATGTCATACAATCTTGCTCACGATGCATGCGTATGTGCGCGTGCACTAGCGTATACACGTAGTGGGAAGGATTAATTTCAACACCTGAAACTCATCCTCGTAACAGTTCGGCCTCACTTGAGTGCAAAAATATGTTGTTGCTTATTCGCTTGTGAAGAATAATCATTCGCAACTACATATTCGTGGCAGTTGAGAGATTAGCGTGTGCGAGTTCACGGGAGTGGCGCCCGCACTAAAGCGCTATCGTAAACTCGCACGCGCTAATATTCCAACTGCCACGACAATGACGTCCCACAAGATTGGAAGATTCATTTCAAATAAGTGTGTATGTTATCTGTAAATCAGACATTCGTCAGTCGATGCAAAATTCATGACATGTATATAGGTATATCCAGCGACCGGACGCATAGTACTCTGAGAATCCATCAGCCGCCAAGTGCCGATACAAGTAGCTGTGCACAGTTCAGAAAAAACTGTAAGACAAATAGCCAAACACAAAATAAAACTGCAAGAAGTCGTGTCCTATCCTATCAATTAATGTATTTTAGATGCCAGATTTGATGAATAAACAATATGGCAAACAGTCGGAAAAAAATGGTTTGCAAAATACGATAAAGTACTATCAATCCAAAGCGAAAATAACAAACACAAAGGAAAAAAACCGAATGTGCCCGCCCAGTACGTAGCTCTTGGAATGATGTTTCGATATCCTCACGCGAAACTCCCGACTTCACGATTGATTGATTGATTGATTATTTGTATCACGACGTAGACTTGCTAAGAGATCGCAGGGGTACGTTCGGTACTTGGCTTTTTTCTTGATTTCACGACAGAGACTGGCGAAACGTTTTGCTTATAAAGCAACTGTGATTTTCGTGTTGGTACTTGGCGGCTCTTTTTACATCTTTGGATGTTTTTCGTGGGTATTAGACTTCTTCAACAATTGTCAGGCTCAGTTTTAAAATGAGCGTTGACGTGTTTGGTAGGCAATTGACGAGGGTGAAGGGTGGTAGGCTGTCGGAAAACCGCGGTCCTCCCGGTTATGGATTCAAAAAGACTCTCGACGGGCAGTACGATATGGATAACAAGAGATTAAGCAACCTTGCGGATCCTGTGGAAGAAAATGATGCAGCCTTACATGAGAGTGGTGCAAAGCGCTGTACGGCAAGAAGCTCAACTCTTACACCAAGTCACATCATCTTCGCGAAACGACGTGGAAAATATCGCTAGGAGGATCGAATCTCTCCAAAACCTTGCCACTCACCATTCTCAACTCATTACACAACTGGAAGAGAAGCTGACAACATCGGAGAAAATCAACGATAGTGAAACCAATTTTATGATAAGAAGCCTGGAATCGAGCGTGAACGCAACTCTGAAACGTCTCGAAGCAGAAAACAAAAACGGACAAGACTTGGCAGTTCATAATTCTGGAATAATAGTGCAATTGGACGAGCGTTTGACCAGACTGGAGGATGGAAGACAAAAAGCTAGCGTTGGTGCAGGAACTTCATGAGCCTGCACGAAGCAATTATCCGCGTCGCCGCGTTATTATGCGCGGAATAGATGAGACCTGGAAGGCTGATCTCGTGGATATGATTGCTTACGCGAAATACAATAATGGTTACAAATACCTACTGACGATTATAGATATTTTTTCGAAAATCACCTGGGCAGTGCCGATTAAGACCAAGAGTGGAAAGGATGTGACAAATGTAATGAACTCTGTTTTCAAGAAGGGTCGCGTACCGAAAAAATTGCACGTTGATCGCGGTAAAGAATTTTATAACACCGAGTTCAAGGCTCTGCTACGATGACACGGCATTACGCTATATTCAACCTTCAGCAACCTGAAAGCCTCGATCTGCGAGCGTTTCAATCGAACGCTGAAAAGTAACATGTGGAAGCGTTTTTCTCTCCGAGGAAATTATAAGTGGCTAGATATTGTATCGGATTTGATGCTGACTTACAACAACACCAAGCACCGTACAATTGAAATGAAACCGAGTGAGGTTACAGCTCAAAACGAAAAGACTATCCTGCGCAACGTATACGGGAAATTTCAAGTTAATCAAACACGAAAGAAGAAGTTCAAGCTCGGTGATAAAGTTCGGGTTAGTAGGAATAAACATACGTTCGACAAAGGTTACACACCCAACTGGACAACTGAAATATTTACTATAAGTAAGATAGAGAATACTGATCCTGACACATACAAACGCGGCGACTGTCAGGATCAACCGATCGAAGGTGGCTTCTACGAAAAGGAACTCTCCGAAGTCAAACAGCCTGATGTTTACCTGGTGGAGAAAGTGCTGCGAAAGCGTGGAAGTAAACTGTTTGTAAAATGGTTAGGTTTTGATAATTCACACAACAGCTGGATATATAAAGCGAATATGTAAGTTTTTATTCAATAAAGATATACATAAATATGTAATACATGTTTGAGTTTTTATTCATTTACAGTAACCCCATGGCACGGTATCGGTAGTGTTGGGAAGAATAACCCTTTTATCATCGCACCAACTGAGTGCTATTTTCTTTTGTAATACGGTATGAACCTCATGTTTCTTACTCCTAATGAGGTATTGAGGTTTAACTAAATTCTGATGTTGCATGAGACACTTTCTGTAATCATCGAACATGAATGTTCTCGACGTTGCTGCTTTGATACCTTTTGCTCGATTCTGCTCTTTGTCTTCCTCAAAAATTTTAAAACTATATAATTTTGCTCGTAATCCTACAAATTCTTTCATAATCTTCCCGTTACATTCATCCTTTATTAAACCTACCACTTTCTTATTCGCTAAGGGGATTCCATAGATATTATCGAGCGGGTAATCGGATATGTCGAATTTATGTGAATCATGTTTGATGTATTCGTATATGTCGGGAACAGTGAAGTGATACAAAGACTATCTGCATCCGTGTACAATAACTTTGATCGATCAGCAAAGGTACGTTCAACGTAGTTGTAGTGGAAATCATAGATAAAAATCTTAGACAGATCGAGGATGAAAAATCCGGCGTGAATAGGTTTATTAAAGTGTATTTTAACCCTACTGGGATCGATAATTACTATGTCATTGTCAAATACGGTACAGCTATGAAAATTCGGTTTTGCGATGAGTGCTTTCGCTCCGTACCTCCCCTCCCCATGTGTCACTAATCTAACATCTTTTTGCTTTCTTACGTTCTCCATAGTCTTACCGAATACCGCGTTATTCATCAATTTAAAGAAATTTTTCTCAAACTCGTTATTAGACTTTTTTCGCAAATCAGTGTTCAGATCTATGTACGGTTTCAACCATGGAGATTGTTCAAATTTTAAGATTCTATGAATTTTCGTTAATTTCATCCCCGGGCCTCAATATTGTTTTAAATTCTGGTAGTGAACAACGTATTTCTTTTGCGGAAAAAGAGTAGTCATTAATTTGGAATTTTTACTGTACGAGGGTGTATAGTGTTCGGGGCAAAGAGGTAGCGCTTTGTGTGTTTCGTGAAGCTCCAAAGGATACTCCAAGTCCACCTCAAGAAAGTATCCTACATGTGAATCATTGGGAATATTACAAACATTAATCGACTCGTATTCCCACTGGAAAGATCCACGAGGTAGGCGCTGACTCATCGCGCCACCGTACAGATTGTTTACATCGAAGTACATGAGGTAGGATTCCTCTTTACTGGCATCGAAGTCCTCACCCATATATCTATTGTTACTCTCAGCGTGCCGGTTTGAGCACTGAGCTACACCACCCCAAATCCCCTTTTGGATAAACAAGAGCATCGCGTCGAAGGCGAGTCCAAGAGCGGTGTAATAGTTCAGAGGATCCAGGCTATACGTGGGATGACAGTTACGACGAAAATTTTCAACAATATCCGCTAGGAGTAGAACATCCGTCCTCAAATATAAATCAGAGTATTCGCCCAGCGTATCAATATTAAACGTGTCCCAGACTTTTATTGCATGTTGATAATTCACTTCCGAGACGTTGGTATCGTTCAATTTTGAATAGAATTTTTCAATCGGTGGTAATTTTTTCTCATCAAGCTTTACCCAACTATCTGCATATTCGTAGGGAAATAATACCCCCTTTCTCGTCAGCATCTCGAATTCCTCTGCGCTATTACACAACCTTCGAACAATTGTTTTATCATTATTATTTAGATATGATGCCAGTTTATCTAAACTACTTGCCATAAACCGACACGAATCAATAAATCGTAGGCTTACAGTTGTATCTTGAATCTTTTTTGTAAAGGAAATATATCGTTCTTTGTTGACAGGAAGGAGACTCAATTCACCGTTGAACTGTGTAGCTAAAGCTTTGATTAAGAAATGTGAATCATAGCCGGACAGATTGTGAAAAACTACTGGAATAATATGCGAAGATTTATAATTCAAATCACAGCTCGGATGCGCCACGCCGCGGTACTTGCCTGTGAAATGACAATGATCGCGATGTTTCTTATCCGTTGGAGTAAATGGTTTCTCACAAATATGGCATATTTTAGTATTATCCATATCTTGTATTTCCTCACTAGTGAGTTGGATCGGTACGTTTCTTTTCAGGTAAAAATTTGTTAATTCTGCTAATTTTTGTAATTCGCTCACGAACCATTGGATACAATCGGGATTACCTTTAATTTCAAATTTTGAGAGAGAATCGTCGGAGGAACAGTGCAAATAGTACGCTGTACTATGTGGAATATGCTTTTCGTACAAGCTTCCATTCTCCGTCGGCGCGAGGATACACTCTATATCAGCGTACACGACGAACGGTACAAACTCCTTATATATCTATAGTTTCTGAAACTTAAAATCTTATCTTCTTCTTTCGGTAATATCATCTTACACTTGTTTATATTTTTACAGTCTTGTTTATGTCTTTCGTATGAGGCTTGAACTTGGAAATGACATAAGCATCTATCACACAGAAATTTCGCGGTCTTATGCTTCGACAGTTGTGAGCTTAACAATCTGGATAGATTTTTGATCCAAGCAAAGTGAAAAACGAGCTGACCATTGATTTCTATACAACTATCTATAGCAATAAGGTGGATCGTAGGTTTATCTGTCTTATTTTTACTCAAATAGAGGAGTACTATTTCACTAGGTCTTCTCGATTCGGTTTCCACACCGTAAACGTTAATTGCTAGACAATTGATTCGTTCAAATTTAGAAATATCTTTCGAAGCTATGGGAAACTTGATACCCTCACAGTTGAACATATTGTGCTGGGATGGGGGTAAGAACTTGTTCGAGCAACATTTAATTTAGTATCTGCAGGATGAAGCGCTGCAACGACGGCCCACAGAAAGCAGAATTCATCGCTATTCTGGGCGTTCACCACAGCCTTTTTCTTCTGTATATCCAGATGTAGATGTACGTAGGTAGATAAACCTCCACGTAGCGGCTCGTAGCGATTAATATTAATCATTAGATTAACAATTTCGATTAATGTCCAACCCGAGTCCTGCTCTTGAAAATCCTCGACTTTCACCAGGAAACGATCGATCAGATTCTCATCGAACCATCTCTTAATATCCGTTGTCGTAAGGATAACTTCATTTTTTGTATTGAAAAATGTCCTCTCGTCGACGGTTTCACAGTTTTTCAGGGTGGAAAACTTGCAAGCCAGTATACCGTTTACTTTCAGCTTACCTCCTTGCTGTAAAGAATTCTTTAGTCGTATGACAGCCAAGGTTTTCGAATCCTGCAAAAAAGATCTCAGATCTTTGTGACGTGGATTTATAATAACACCAGTGCGTATTCGACCTTTAAATACAGATTCCAAGTCCTTCCACTGAACTCTGTCTTTCATCCTTTTCCTCGATGTTCCAATACCTTGACCACTTCGGTGTTTGTCTTTAAATTTTTCACCCAGCGATTGGAGTATGGAAACTGTTGTAACGATTCTGTCTTTCTCCAACGGAAAGAGTAACTGTTCCCAAGATTTTATTCAAGAGTCTGATATTGCGATTACACAAATTTTTCCATCGCTCGATTTGATGAGGTGACGCACCATCCAACAGCTTGTAAGCACTTTCTAAGACGTTGATTAACTTCAAACACGTTTCAGCATCCATTTCTAAATCTATACCTCACTTCAGGGTAAACGAATGAAAAGTTCAGGGAGGATAACTTTGACGTGCACAAATAAAATTTTGAAAATTTAATATCAATAACTCATTGTTGAACACCCCCAACTTTCAGTAGAATCGGTATAGCAGAATAAAAAGATGTAATAGCTTTACACTGGGTTTTACATATAAAGAAATCCACACTGGTTATATTGCCCGCCGAGGAACCGCAAGCGTAGACGATCTTCTGCAGCAGCAGTTTCGTGTAGTTATAACTGATCCTGGTCATCGTTGAATGCCTTTGATATTCTGGCTGGTAGAAACATCAAAAAACTATCCTCGATCATAACCATGGTTTTAGACCCGAATTTGGTGGTAACAGATTTGAACGATGAAGCTTCATAATCTTTTCCAACCTCCAGCTCTGATATTTTTTTTGTAGGTAAGAAGTCATCCATGCGGCAGACTTTGTTTATTTTTTCAGAATTTATTTTGAAGATAAATTCAAGATAAACCAAGTTTCTCTTCTCAAGAGTATACACCTCCTTGCACGACTAAAATTTGAATGATTGAGAAAACGCTATGAATGCACCGTTTTATAGGAGGCGAAATCAAATATGTGTACGTTCTTTATCTCGTAAGTGTCCCTATTCCTGGAAAGCTTGCTATTCGAAGGACTTATTTCGAAAGTTTTTTCCGCTTTACATTCGTTCTTTTTACGTGGTAATTAGAGGTGGATCTAGTTATATGTGGATTTCAATACCGTTAGTAATACATCATATGCAGATACTGTATCGGTAGGTTCGTTATTCGTATTATATCTCTAGAATTTAACGTCCTGAGCTACTTATCAAATCACTCCGGTTCGCCGAATCGCTCAAGATAACGTGTACTCATATTGTTTAGGATGTTTATAGCTCGACATATGCTCATTTAATTTCTAGATTATCTAACTATAAGGTACCAGTAACGTTTTAACTCGAGCGTATATGTGATGAATACTCTGAGGTAAGTATGCATATACTATATTTTATTGTTATATATGACTTTGGAAGTGCATACACTACCGAAGGGTTGCATACCAGGCTCATTCGTGCCTTAGATCTCGGACAGTACGCTGTACGCTTAATTCAATTCCAAATGTGCGTATCGTAAATCTTTCGGTGTTTTAGTCAGAGTTGTTCTGTGGATTAATATGACTTTTAATTTATTGGTTTCTGATTCTAGCCCTTACCAATCGTCTCATGGAGGTTTGGATAAATAGCAGACTGGATTGCTTTTTCGCAAATTTGAAAGTGAGTACTTGTTTTTGAATTTATCATAGATTGCTATTTCCCATCATGGTTCATCGTCATAGTTTCTCTCCGGTAGAATGTAATTCTAATGATATAACCGGTACATATTTGAATTAAGGCGTTTGAATCTGTTTGTTTTAGATCAGGCTGTGCGAAGAAATAATGACTCAAGGAGATGAGACAAGGTTTCAGCGTGCAGCGCACAGAAGATTCCTGAGTTCATGGGAGGATGAAGTAGCCGCCATCTACTCTAATGGACATCAGGATGATTTTGATCTACTGGGTATCAGGTGGATGATAGAGGGCCGGTGGGGGGAGCCGCACCCCATAAACAATTGGGATGACGAGGTCTGGCGAACAGCGGGAGGAATATTAAACGCCTATGATATTTAAAATTATGGTAAAAGCTTTCAACTAATTAGATCACACTGAATTTTACCGACTTTGAGTAATTTAAAGTATTTTTGTTCATTCTATTAATTATTATCATTGATTTCATTTGTTAGAAGCTGCTCAACCATCATCCTGGATACAAGCACCGCAGGGAAATGAATATGCGAATAAATGTCATTCCCAATGAATAAATTTCAAATAAATAATAAAAAATTTTACACGGTAATTTATGTATGTTTGACAATTCTCATTATTTACCTTTAATTTTTAGTCTGTAGAATTTTTCTAAAACTTTCAGTCTGTGAAATTTTTTTTTTACTCCAGGATATTGCAAAACAAGCATTGTTTCAGATACACATCATCGGGATCGACGGTCGGTAAGAGCGCGCGCTCACGGGTGGGTAAGGTAGGTCTTGACGACGACGACGTGTCGATTCAGACACGAAGCCAGCATCGATCGAACTCGCATCGATCGGGCTCGCAACATTTCAGAAATCAGATCAGCATCATTTCAGAAATCAGCTCGCATAAATTCAGAAATCAGGTCACATAAATTCAGAAATCAGATCGCATAAATTCAGACACGGGGCGGTACTTGCGGGTCGTTAGAATTGCGAAAAAACCCATTGAAATTGCGAAATCATCGGATCCCGTTAGAATTGCGAAATCATAGATTACCGTTAGGGGGATGTCCTTACAGCGAGTGGGAGGGGGCTTCGACCAATCAGAACACAGGGGGGTTTTGGGACAAATTATTTGACCTAGATTGTCCCAGAACCCCCCTTGCCTATCTACTTAGATGCCAAATTGCTGTAAAAGGTATTTTGTTTCGGCAACACCAAAATCTGAAATAAAATTTTATACATGAAATGCATATTTTGAATTCATGTATAATTAAAAACGTCTGCAATCCACATACTTGAAATCATTTTGTGGATGACCGTATTTTTTTTTTTTTTTTTTTTTTTAATTCAATTTTTCACTCTACTAAGTACTGTAACGGGTTTTCCCTGGGTTCGGGTGCCGAGGTAATTAAGCCGAATACAAACCAGGCCCAACGGTAGGTAGGGGATGTTGTTGGGCGCCAGACTTCGTAGAATTCCCTCTCTCTCTCTCTCTCTGGGACCGTCCGACTAGCTACTACGATAGAGGGATTTCGTGGGGGCGCGGAATAAAGACACCAGTGGATTATGAAATATATTTTATTAATAAAAGAAAAAAGAAAAGGTGGCGAATTTTCCTTTACGCCCGCTACCTGGCGTCTTTTGACAATTATAATAATGACTCTACTCTACGTTAACTATAAAATAAACTATGAAAACAATTAACTCTAAATGTAATACTAAACTGAAACAACAAAAATTAACTTGATTGATCGAGCACTCGTACGGCTCTGGATCCGATAGACGGTAGTGAGGACTAAGTCAACTCAACCTACGGTCTATCTCGCTCGTTCCGGCTACGGGACAGTCAGCTGTCACCGTAGCGTGATTGCGTGCTTCGCTTCACGTCTCGTAAACAACTGACGCGGCGCGCGGTAAATCGGCGGCGGAGAAGTGGTGGGGCAGGCTTCGGCTAAGGGGAACGCGACGGAATTCTGACCGGCAGCAGCTGAGTGCGACGCGTGACGTCAGAGGTCTGTGGCAATATGGCGTCGGTCTGATTTCGGCTGCGACCGGCGCAGCGGTGACCAATCCGGGCACGGCTACGCGCAACGAAAACAAACTTGACCGGTGTCCTCTGCGTTTGAATCCAACGGTTCGCGGGAAATGGGTGAGATTCAGACACGCGGCTTTCGAGGCTCAGGGAATATTCAAGGGGTGCGGGTTGGTATCGGGGTGGAATTTGCTATAAGATGGATGGATACTACCTTGTAAGGATGCTCTTACGGCCTCGGTTGCGACGGTAATAATTCCAAAATACGGTCGGAGAGCCGGGGGTATGCAGGGGTCGGTATAGCCAGTTACTCGGTAGTCCAATATCCAAAAATCCAATTCACAATCCAAATTCCAGCCCGGTCGTTATAATCACTTTTATTTCACTCGCTCACTCCACTCCACACATTCTCTCTCTCTCTCTCTCTCTCTCTCTCTCTCTCTCTCTCTCTCTCTCTCTCTCTCTCTCTCTCTCTCTCTCAAAACACTTCGAACTTTTTTAACTTTCCTTACGGCACGAGGCGCACGTGTGTTCTCCAAAGATGGAGGTGTCTTCTTTTTGAGATTTTAGTACCAACCGGCATCACCCGGCCTGCGAGCGCTGGCGGCGACCACTTCGCCGTGTGCGAGGGTCGGCGGCCAATAGGCTCCGCAGGGTAGTCGGGCGGCATGATATAAATCGGGCGGCCGGACTTAGGCACGTCCGTAGGTCGGTTAGGCGGAGGTCTAACGTGCCGCGTTACAGTACATAATTCCGAAAAATGCCTGCTTTCAAAAATACATCTATTTCTAAGGTTTCAAAATCTTAACTTGAAATGCCCAAAATTCATACTCAAAAAGACATATGTATACGGGCGTATTATTTAGTCATCCATATTTTATAATTTGCCCTCGCACCCATGAAAATGTCAGTGTATGAGGTCAATATTAATACCTATCAATGCGTCCACGGTTCGATTTTTTTTTTACGTGGCCCGCATCGCGGAAGCATTTTTCCAATTCAATCAAAATGGGAACATCGCTCTTCTTCAACTTGCACTTATTTTACAGCGCAAAAAATTGCTTCGTCGTAATAAGGTCTTGCTGAATATATCCAATAAATGTCAATGAACGAGAAAAATGAAAAAAATAAAATAAAATAAATAAAACCCCTTCGTCACTATTCTCGTTTCCTGGCATTCGATAAAAAAATTGTTTTCCCTTTACTACTCGTTCATTGACATTTACTGGATATATTCAGCAAGACCTTATAACGACGAAGCAATTTTTCGCGCTGTAAAATACGATCATGTTTAAGAAGACCGATGTTCCCACGTTAATTAAATCGGAAAAATACTGTTAAAAAATTAGCTTTCACGGGCTAATTGCGATTATTTGAAGGAACTTGAAGACCTGAAGACTTGAGCGGATTGAGTTAAATAAAATGTGGGTCCTGAGTTGAAATAAGAGATTCAAGTCAAAGCGAATAAATTGTCAGGGAAATTATATATATTGGAAAATGCAAGGAAAATGTGTGTTTACAGTTTGAAGTGTAAAACAGCACTGTTTTTACAATAATGTCGGTTGACGCAGCAACCGATATTTATGATCATTTATCTGTATAGTGAATGTTTGAGACTACTAGATCGTATGCATTAAATATACTGCGAAACACCCTTCGTAACACTACCCCCCTCCTTGAAGAAAGAGTCGACCCGACTCGCAAAATCGAAGTAAAATAAAAAAATTACCGATCTAGCAGTTTCAATGTAGGTGTATGCTCTGTTTAGGAAAGTTGGAATTTACTTTAAAGTGGAGAAACTTTCCGAAACACTATCCGACATTCGTCTTAACTCTCAAGGGAAAACCACAAAAAACCTTGGAAAGATAGCTGAGCTTTAATTTTATCAAAGTGAATAATTTTAGTATAAAAAAATATTCGTTCTTCAGACTCAAGGATCAGGATCAGGGAAGAATCAGGTAAGGTTCCACGGACTGAAAAAAAAAAAAATGGGCAGGAACGGGTCGGGGATCGTATATCCGGATACCAATTTGAAGAAATCTGGAAAAGACTTAAATTCCTGGGGAAAAGGTCATGGTTAGAGACAATAGTTCGTTCGAACTTCTCTACTATTCATAAAAATCACGACTACCCCGTGTGATAGGACAACCGTTCCCACACTAAAAACAAGGAAAAGACGCTGAAATGATTCATAAAAGTTCCGCGAGGAGTCGCCGTTAGAAGTCCTGATTGAAATTCCAAAATCGACCATCGATCATAGTGAAATTCAGAGAGTAAAATTCTAACCTCAAAATTGATATCGATTGTAACCTAACTTCTAGGGGTATTCATTACCTCGCAAAATTGTTTAAAAACATTTTCTGCTGAGGGAGCAGCGTCTAAGATCAGAACAGGAGCAGGAAGAATCGAAAATGATCTGTTGACTAACCAATCTTCATGTACTTCGTGGAGAGATTGGAGGTAAACTAAAGGGATAGCGTCCTCTTCGCTTCGAGCGCGTAAAAGGATGCGAGAATAGGCTATTTTAGGATCTAACCTCAAATAAACAATGAGATCAACTTCAAAACTAATAGAATTCTTTATAAATCTACGAATATTTTCTAGCAAAAGGTGCGCTTTCACCTCTTTGAAATCTTTCTGTCTCCTACGAACTTCTATGAAACAATAACAACTATAAATTGACCTTTCCATAATCTTGGTAGGCAACGAAGTTTGAACGAAATGTCTATCAGACATGATCATCAATGCGTGATGCTGGAAGAGATACGCGTATTGAGCAGGATCTTTATACATCTCATCTAAAAGATTTAAACCAGCTACATCCCGATAAGAATCTAATGGCTCTAATAAAGTTAAGATATCAGGATATTCCAAAAACCTTTTTGTAAATGTGGTTTTACCACAACCTATATTTCCTTCAACCAGAATAGTCAGGGGTCTGTTGTGTTTTGTTTGAACTCCCGGTGAGTAGAGGATAGGGAATTCTAGGGTTGTTCCTAGAGGTGATCCTGACAATCACTCTAAGTGCTAGATAGTGACGTAGAAACTTTATTTAATATTTATCGAAATACAAAGGATGTGTTTGGAGCACTTGCTCCTGTTCGAGTCGATGAGTATTCGGAGAGAGACTCTCCGTGTCCTTCAGTATCTGCTCACGACTGAGCGCGGCCCAGTCCTTAGCCTAATTTATTACATGCGTTATGTTGACTCGTTTATTGGCGTAACCTGCATGCGCTGCGCTTTGTCGCATTCCAGGTCACACCTTGCTCAATTACTTAGTATAGCCTATTTACGAAATGCAGAGGAATGTTGAGTAACAATTCTCAACATCCCTCCCCCCTTAGGAGAGTAGGCCTCCGGACTATTTTCTTCTAATTCACAAAGTTGAAATTTCCTTATTCTTAACCTTATATGCTAATCTTACGTTAACCCAATCCCGACTTTATTACTTTGATATTACATACAGAGTAATGTTACTTATATATACTTTCAACCCAATTGATTACATGTTTTTTTTTTTTTTTTTTTTTACTAGTAAAACCCATTTATAACCTAATTCTGTGAGTTACGTTGTACCCGTGATAGACGAGTTGCGTTTAAAATTTTTAACTGTTTCATTAGCCAGTGAAGCCCGTTTCCGCGGCTGCGGAGGCTCCGGTATGGCCGTTTGTCTCGATGCTTCCTTGCACCTAAATTTACCTAAAGATGTGCATTTATAGATTACATACCCTATCATGCATATGCATAGTAATCCTATTCCACTTATTGGATACAACGGTGCCACATATGGCAAGTGCCGCATGTGACTATGCTTCTTATCATCTAATTCCTTATGTAGGTTCTCTAGGCTAGTTCCCAATGAGTTCAGTTCATTTGCGTCTCGCAGGACGCTCTTAAGCACTATACTAACACCTTTGTTGTTGGTCTTAGGGATTGCCTCCCAGTCGGTTTCATGTAAACTTAGATTATACGGCGGCAGGTAGCTGTACTCCTGCTTGCTTTGATATTGCCGTAGTGTTTCTATACGGAAATCTTTCGCAGTTACAGTGCATTTCCCGTTGAGAGCTAGTGTGCCAGTGCCTATCAGAGTTTCGCGTGCCGCTGGCAAACCTTCGCAAGCTATTGTGATTGCCTCGGCCTCTGGAGCTACATATAACCATGTCCCTGGTCTCTGCAAAACTAAGACTATTGCCTTATTCACCCTAACAATTCTTTTCGGGCATTGCGACAGCTGTACGTCTAACTTTGAGAGGATAGTGATTTCGCAGGGTGAACCTACTCCTATCGAGTTCGTTGGGCGCCTTGGGTCGCACAAATAATGTTCACCTAATCGCTTACAAGTTCCCAGGTCGGCCTCCTTCATTCGTAGGTAGTTTCTATATTCGTGGTCCACCACCGCCAATTTCTCTGTCGTCTCTAGATAACAATACGTATCGTTTTGTGCCCTTACAGGCAGGGGATATACTTTGTTGATACTGTACTCCTCGCTGCCTATCAGAGGTATTTCTATCACCGTGACTACCGTGTCCTCTCTTCCGTATGATTTAATATCTGCGACTGTCATTAACAATGAAACTCCCGGTCGCGTCAATGGTATAGGAAAGCTGTGCCCCGCCGGCAGATGTGGTAGTGCCGACGAGAGGTACTCTAACATTTTAGCCGGCGTGAGCACGGCAGGGTTGATAATTCCCCTTTTTATTTCGGTTAAAAATTGCACTAGGTCTTTCACGTCGCCTAGCAACGCGTCTATTATTAGGCCTATTGCCTCTATATGCTCGTCGAGGTTTTGCCTTGCCGCTGTTCTTTCTATATTGTTCGAGAGACTGATGTTAAGCTGTCTAGTTATCTCGAGCAAGGTTTGCTCGTTCTCTTCTACTACCTTCATGGTATTGTTAAACACTCCTAGTGTCGAAGCTACGATTTGGATTTGCTTACTCATTGCCGTTTTCAAGTTGGCTTGGTCTTTCCGAAGATCGTCGATCTCCTGATCTATTCTGGCCGCGTCCGCTGCGTCCATAGTCCCGAACAAGGATTTTGCTACTGAGCCTAAACCGTCTATTAGACCTCGGCGCCTTCGTGTCGGCCCGACGCATGTGACGTCGCGAACTAGCTGCAAACCCCTATCAACTTTATCTAGCAAGTTTCCTACTGATTCACTTAAAGTCTGACATAAAAGCGAGCCTGCGTTATCTGGACCCTTGCATGTCCTGCGTATATTGTTCAGGTGGGTCTTCACGTTTTCTTCTCGCTCAAACACTGTGCGAAGATCCATGTCTATTACTAAACTCCACCTATCTTTGTACACTCGCAGTGTCCCTATTTTCTCGTAGTATACGCCTGGATTGTCCCTGAACCTCTCGATCTTGTAAGATGGACTGATTTCCCCTTTGGCCAGCGCCACTGCCAGCTATGATCTGCAACCCAATTTGGACATTAATACTAATGAAACCCCTCCCTTTGTTGTGATGAAAAATTTGTAAGGAATATGGTGGAGGGTAGGATGGGGGTTGGGGACGTGCTTTTCTCCTTCTAGTCAATGTTCTACGAATAGCTTCATGCGGTTTACGTGAACTTTGGTCTCTTTCCGACCCTTCCGGATGGTGTAGTTGACATCCGAGTCCTTCTTCATGATTACGTATGGACCTACATATTTCGGCGTTAATTTCGCCGATCTTCCCCGCCTCACTGTCTCGTCGCGCAGGAGGACCTTGTCTCCCGGCTGGAACTTGACCTCTACCGTTTTTTTGTCGTAGCATGTTTTCGCTTTCCCCTTGGCCGCTTCCAAATTCTCTTTTGCTTTGAGATTAGCTGCCCTAAGTCTTTCGCGTAGTTCCTGAACGTAATCGTCATACGCGTAAGTAAGTCTCGGCGCTTGCTTTACCGATGACGGTATTTCCGCTGGGTGCCCGAAAACAAGTTCGTACGGTGTGAACCCTGTTGCAGTGTGGGGAGTTGTGTTGTACGTGAACATAGCGTACAGCAACCATTCATCCCAGTTGCTTTGGTCCTCTTCGATATAATTCTTTAGATACTCTGCTAGTGTCCTGTGCGATCGTTCCAGTGCTCCATTAGATTCTGGATGGTATGCTGTCGTTTGAATTTTTTCAATTTTCAGGAGCTTGCACATATTTTTGAATACATTGCTCAAAAAATTGGTTCCCTGATCAGTAAGGATTACCTTGGGTGTTCCGTATTCGCATATAATATTTTTTACAAATTCTTTAGCCATCGTGGAAGCTTCCTGGTCAGCTATCGGCATAGCTTTGCTGAATTTGGTTAAAGCATCTTGGAACGTAAGTACATACTTATTGCCTAGTTTCGTTGAGGTTAACGGACCCACGATGTCCAGCGCACATTTTTCGGAAGCTTTCGAAGGGGTATCGGTGATTATCATGGGTGCTTTCAGCTTCCTCTGCGTTTTATTTTTCTGGCATTTTTCGCATCTGCCTATGTAGTCTTCTACTTCCTTGCGCATTCTCGGCCATTTGTGTTCCATCTTTATGCGGTCTAGCGTACGCGATACGCCTTGGTGCCCTCCCATGGGTGCGTCGTGATATTCGTACAAGATTTTTTTCCTCTCATCTTCCGTGTATTCCGGTTCTGATTCCTCTTCCTCTTCTGCTTCTCCTTTTTCTTCTTTTTCCCCGGTCATCGCGATAATCTTTGTACCTTTTTCTAAAGGTTTTTCTTCTCCGAATTCCTGGTTATTGCTGTAAATGTTATATATTCTGGTAAGTGCATCCGCGTTTGTATTCAGTTTTCCAGGTTTGTAGACCACATCATACTCGTGTTCGGCGAGTTTTAATCTCATTCTCAGTAGCCTTGATCCAGGATCCTCGATTTTGAAGATCCATTTAAGAGGAAGGTGGTCCGTGATCACAGTGAAATGCGTCCCATATACGTACGGTCTGAACTGTCTAGTTCCGAAGACGATTGCTAACATTTCCCTCTCGGTTGTCGAGTAATTTCTTTCAGCTTTATTAAGCGTTCGACTTGCGTATGCTATAGGTAAATCTTGACATATCGGTCCCTGAGAAAGGATTGCTCCGATTGCCTTGTCGGATGCATCCGTTGTTATCAAGAAGGGTTTGGTAAAATCCGGATACTTTAGGATGGGTGCCGTAATTAGCTGTGATTTTAATGTTTCAAATGCGCTCTCTTCTACCGTTGTCCACTGGAACTTGCGTCCCTTCTGTGTTAGTTGCGTCAACGGTCGTGCTATATTCGAGAATCCTTCTATGAATCTTCTGTAATAACCTGCAAGCCCTAAAAATGACTGTACCTGCTTAACGTTTGTCGGGCTCTTGAATTTTTTGACATCTGCAATTTTCGAGGGGTCCGGGAGGATTCCCTCCGATGTTATCACATGACCTAAGTAACTAGTCTCCTTTCTAAGAAATTGACATTTGTCTGGCTGGAGGATGAGATTGCTCTCCTGTAGTCGCTTTAGCACCTCGATGAGCCTATCGTTGTGCTCCTTGAGTGTCGCTCCGTGGATTACAATGTCGTCTAAATAAACGTAGCATTTTGATGCTTGTAGTCCCGCTAAAACGGTATTCATCAAACGTTGGAATGTCGCTGGCGCGTTCTTCATTCCAAATGGCATTGAGTTATACTCGTAATGTCCATGTGCTGTCGAGAAAGCGGTTTTTTCGTTGTCTTCTTCCGCCATTGGAATCTGATGGAATCCCGAGGCGAGATCTAATGTAGTAAAGTACTTTGCTTTTCCTAACTGATCCAATATTTCTGTAATATTTGGCAAGGGGTACGAATCCCCTACCGTGATCTCGTTTAGTTTTCTATAGTCTACGACTATTCTAAATTTCTGCTTCCCTGATGTGTCAGGTTTTTTCGGTACTACTAGGAGCGGTGCGTTCCACTGGCTACGACTCGGGCGTATTATGTTATTCTCTAACATGGTTTCTATTTGTTTGTTTATCTCCTGTTTCTGCGATTCAGGTAGACGGTATGGACGAACATTAATCGGTTTCCCCCCATCCGTCAATGTTATTGTATGACTGGTCGTGTTAGTAACGCCTAGCTTATCCCCCGGTAAATAGAAGATCTCGCTATACCTTTCGCATATCTCAAGCAGAGTGTTTCTCTCCTCCTCGTTAAGATGATCTGTACGAATGATATCATGTACTAGTTTGATTCGTTGTTTGCCCGTCTTACCAGTTAGTAAGCCTATGTAGGCCGTCTCTTCTTCTTTCGTTTCGCTATTTTCTTCGCCTAACTCCTCCAATTCCACTGTCGGCGTCTCCAATATCACCTCGTGATCATTTAGGTTCAAAATGTCTACTATGCATCCTCGGTTCGCCGGTTTAGTTAAGCAATTTCCTAGGTATACCCCGTCAGCGAGTTCCTTTTTCTCCACAATGCCGATGAACTTGCTGTTTGTTTTTGCACTGACCTTCCTTATTGTTCGCGGTGCTAGCCTAATTTTTTCCGTTCTCCACGGTCGTAAGAGGTCGCAACGCTGCCCGTGTATGAAGAATGCATGAGCGCTTTTACCTATCGCGGCTTCATGATCTTCTATGAAATCTATTCCAATGATGCCGTCGGCATCTAAACTGAAATCGTCTGTTACCACAAAGAAAGGGTGCTCAATACTTCTAACTTTCAATGGGATTGTTAATATAACTTTACAAAGTGCCTCAACAACGCCTTGCCCTATTCCTGATAAACTCGTCGTCTCTTCTAGGACTGGCAAATCGTCTTTCAGCATCCCTATTTTGATGATGCTGGCGTCGGCACCAGAGTCTACTAAAAGCGTCATCTTTTCCTTAGTGGTTCCGTTTGCCGTTAGTTCTATTCTGTTCCGACTTGCTCTATCAGCGTTGGCGACGTTCAATGATTTGTACGATCCCGCGTTTCTCGTTAATTGCGGTGATCCTTCGTGTTTACTATTTGAATTTTGCGAGTGTCCCGTATTAACTTTTCGATTTTCGCTTGATCCGCTGCTGTCATTTCCTGACCGTCGTTCATCGCGACGTATTCTGTCCCTACAATCCTTGTAAAGGTGCCCTCTGCGTTTACAAAAATTGCATATCACTTCTACACGATGCACCGATCTACTCTGACCTGCTGTAGGTAACGATTGCTTGTATTTTGCCTGGGTACAGTCCCGTGCGAAATGTCCCGTCTGATTACACTTCAGACACTTTACTGTTGACGTATTCCTATCACCCGGCTGGTTCGTTCGTCGATTTATAGAGTTTACGCCGTTCTGCGATTTTTCTTCCTCTTCCGCGCCCTTTATTGAAGCGAAAAGTTCCGCGAAATGGTACGATTTTACGATCATTCTCAAATTATAATGTAACCCGTTTTCAAAAATGGCAAGTGTTTGATATCTGAGTAGGTCTTCTATTCCTTTTCTTTCCGCTGCTATATTTGTCCTAGCTCCGCATGCTCTAATAAGATCCATCATAAGACGCGTAACTCTTTTTCCGTAATCATGCGCGTTTTCACCTGTTTTTTGTCTACTTGAAAATAATTCTACCAACAGGGCTGGCGTGGAGCTTTTAACTCCGTATAATGCTAAAAGCTCGGCTTTTAATTTTTCGAAAGAATCTATATCTTTATATCTGAGTTCCATGGCTGCTTCGCCCTGTATCTTTGTTTTCAGGACCAGTTCTAACACGTCTGGTCTTTGATTTGGATTTACTTTATCCTTCGCATACTCGATTGTTTGCAATAAATCGTCCACTTTACGTGGTTCGCTTCCATCAAAAACGTTGACCATCTGTCGTACCTCCTTCAATGACAAGTAGTCCGTCATCTCGGTAGCTAGCTGTTGCCTTACTTCTCTATCGTCAGGAGACTCTCTTGGAGTAGTTACCGTCTCCTGAGGTGTTACTGGAGGCTGGTCGGGGAAAAAGGAAGTGCTTGTCTTAGGCTTTGGGGAAGGAGTTGGTTGCCCTTTTCTATTGTTTTTAATAAACGCTCGTAAGGTTGCCCTAATCCCCTCTACCGTGTTTGAGTCACTGACTGCTAGCCCGTATCTTTCGCAAACTTGCAAAGGGACTTCTTTCCGAAGATCCTGTACCCACCCGGTCTGACCTTGCGCGACAAGCTCCTCTATTTTGTTCCAAGTAGCAGACATCTACTCTAATCTGAGATTCTAATCCAAGCCTGATGAGCCTGAATTGATCCGTTACTTTGACGAGAAGAAAAAGAAAATAACCAAAATTTCTTGTACTCTCGAAACACGATAATTTCCAAATTCTAAAGCTCGCACGTTGTTATCTGGCAGTTAGCTCTCAATGACAATGTTTGCGGCTTAAATACTAATACTGCGAGGATTTCAAATTGACTCACACAAGAATGAATATCTTCATCTCGCTTCTCTGCGTCTGCTCGGCTGTTGCTGGCCCTCTGGTTCCTTCGTTGCTGCTGAACTGCTGCGTGCCGCTGCTGCTGCTGTAGGTACCTCGTGCTGGTTTTTCTGCCTTGGCTACGAAATGCTGCGTGCTGTAGCTTTTTCCTTGCGATGTATCTTTCACTGGGTTACAACGACTGCGTGTTGCACCTTTTTAACTCTTGACTTTTTTCTTTTATTTATTTATTAATTTACTTTTTTTTTTTTCACTTGTTGTTTTAGTGTCACTATTTTGCAAGCTCTGGTTTATCCGCTGTACCGCTGCCACCAATGTTGTGTTTTGTTTGAACTCCCGGTGAGTAGAGGATAGGGAGTTCTAGGGTTGTTCCCAGATGTGATCCTGACAATCACTCTAAGTGCTAGATAGTGACGTAGAAACTTTATTTAATATTTATCGAAATACAAAGGATGTGTTTGGAGCACTTGCTCCTGTTCGAGTCGATGAGTATTCGGAGAGAGACTCTCCGTGTCCTTCAGTATCTGCTCACGACTGAGCGCGGCCCAGTCCTTAGCCTAATTTATTACATGCGTCATGCTGACTCGTTTATTGGCGTAACCTGCATGCGCTGCGCTTTGTCGCATTCCAGGTCACACCTTGCTCAATTACTTAGTATAGCCTATTTACGAAATGCAGAGGAATGTTGAGTAACAATTCTCAACAGGTCTAGAGTCTTTTCCTCGGACTCCAAAAGAAAGATCCCCGGACCATTTGTAAGAGAAGAAAAATACACTTCATTGGAATCAATTCGACGAGGTCCCGCTACGTTCAGGTTCAGAAGCTACTTCGTAAGGGGCAAGACGGTCTAAATGAACGACTTTGGGTTTAGAACGTGAAGAACGTTGTATTCTGTAAACTACATCATTGATTTTTTCAACTATCTCAAAAGGACCTTCCCAGTTAGATTGAAGTTTAGGACAACATCCCTTTTCTCTACGAGGTTGGAACAACCATACTAAATCGCCTGGAACGAAATGAATATTTCGACCCCTAATGTCATATCTTGCTTTAATGCGGTCTGAAACTAAATGGACCCTTTTTCGTGCAAAATTATGAATCTCCTCTAACTTTTCTTGTAAATAGGCACCATATGGAACGTGAGAGAGTTCAGAAGAAGGAATAGGTCCCTTTTCTAGATCTGAGGGAAGACGAAGATCTGTCCCCATCGGCATAGAGGCTGGAGTACAACCGGTTGACTCATGTGTGGCGGATCTATACGACAAAAGGAATAGAGGAATCCATTCGTCCCAATTCTTCTGGTCTTTATCTATATAAGAAGACAGATACCCGAAAATTGTTCTATTCAATCGTTCTACCATACCGTCTGACTGAGGATGCGGCGGAGTAGTACGAGTTTTTCTAATTCCTAAAATTTCTAATATCTTTGCTAGGAGCATAGCTTCAAAATTACGACCCTGATCAGTATGGAGTTCTAGAGGAGCTCCATATCGGCAAACAAATTCTTTAACAAAAGCTCTGGCTACTATGTCGGCTTCCTGGTTAGGAATAGGAATGACTTCTGGCCATTTAGTGAAATAATCTGCGATTACTAATGCGTATCGATTTCCAGATCGTGTGAGAGGAAGAGGACCGAGAATATCCATGGCTACCCTCTCAAATGGAGCACCAACATTGTAAACCTGTAGAGAGCTCGTTCCTCTGTCTCGCGGACCTTTCTTCGAAACGCAAATATTACAAGTTCGACACCAGTTTTCTACATCATAACGACAACGCGACCAAAAATAACGTTCTCTAATTCGATTTAAAGTCCTATTTGATGCGAAATGTCCTCCGGATGGTGAATTATGATGGTCTCGGAGGATGTCTATGATTTTCTTCTTAGGTACTAACAATTGCCATATTTCTTCTTTAGCATCAGGGGATTCCCACGTCCGATATAATAAGTCATCTTGTAAATGGATTGATTCCCATTGAGCCCAATAAATCTTCAGATTTTGGTCAACTGAAGATATTTCTTCCCATTTTGGCTTGATCCCAGCTTCTTTCCAGGTTCGTAGTTGTGAAAGGATTTGATCTTCGTGTTGTAATCGCTTCCACTCTTCTTTATCTCCTCTGAGAGAGATTTGTCGAATCTTAACTACAGGAATCCTCTGCTTTTCTAAGCGTGCACACTGCTTGCAATTGTTTGTTTCGTCACAGGGTCTTCTTGAAAGGGCATCGGCGTTCCCATGAAGTAATCCAGCTCGGTGTTGGACGTCAAAATCGAATTGGCCTAAAGCCTCTAACCATCTAGCAACCTGGCCTTCTGGAGACTTGAAAGAAAGCAACCACCTCAAGGAAGCGTGATCCGTACGGACTAAAAACTTCCTTCCGTATAAATAGTGGTGAAAATGAGAAATTGTTTTGACTACAGCAAGCAGTTCCCTACGAGTCACGCAATAGTTCCTTTCGGTTTTGCTCAAAACCCTACTAAAATAACTAATTACGTGTTCTTGTCCGTCCTGAACCTGAGATAGAACTCCTCCTATTCCAGTAAGAGAAGCGTCGGTACCTAATACAAACGGAAGATCGATCTTTGGATAAGCTAAAATAGGTGATGAAGTCAAACAAGATTTTAATGTCACGAAAGCTTCTTCGCAACTCGAAGTCCATTCAAAAGCGGTCTTGATTCCAGTGAGGTGATGGAGAGGTCTAGCGATGGTGGCAAACCCTTCGACGAATCTTCGATAATAGGTACAGAGACCTATAAAACTCTGAACCTGTTCTTTGTTAGTTGGTCGGGCCCAATTTGAAACTTTCTCTATCTTTGCAGGGTCTGTCATGACTCCTGAGGCCAAAACAACGTGTCCCAAAAAGTTCACCTCTTTTTGGAAGAGATGGCACTTCTTTGGGCTCATCTGAAGTCCAGCTTGTTGTAGACGGAAGAAGACTTGACGAAGATTCTCTAAATGCTCTTCAAAAGTCTTTCCAAAGACGATAATGTCGTCTAAGTAGACTAAACAGTCCTTCCCAATCAATCCTTGGAGGACCGTCTCCATAGTTCGTTCAAAGGTAGCCGGCGCATTACACAATCCAAAAGGCATGACTTTGAATTGCCATAATCCTCCTAATCCCGTAACGAAGGCGGTCTTCTCTTTATCCGCTGGATCCATCTCAATCTGCCAATAACCACTTTGAAGATCAATGGTACTGAACCATTGAGCGCCATCAATCAAATCCAGAGTCTCGTCAATTTTCGGAAGAGGGTAGGAGTCTTTCTTGGTTATGTCATTTAGTTTGCGATAATCGATGCAGAATCTCTTTTTTCCATCCTTTTTGTTTACGATAACGATCGGGGAAGCCCAAGGACTAGAAGACGGTTCGATGACATCGTTTTTTAACATGTCTTCTACTAATTTAGCCACTTCCTCTCGTCCATTTATTGGTAGTCTCCGTGCAACTTGTTTACAGGGAAGATTTTCTCCAGTGTTGATTTCATGACGGACTAGAGTACAACGACCTAAACTATCTCCGTCTTCAGCGAAAGAATCTATAAAATCTGTCATGAGAGTAGTGACATCTTCTATGTGATCTTTTGTAAGTTTTTCAGATGAACGATCTATCAAATCTTCAAATAGAGTAGGGGAATCAGTTTTGGCGGAACTAGTTATTTCACGAATTCGCGGAAGTGAATTGATCAGAGGGACTTTTGATCTATTTATTAAAAGAGAGACCTGGTTATGGCCAGATGTTGATGAATTAGTGGCTGTGGAAATAACACCTTCGTGTTTAGAAAGGAAGTCTAACCCTAAAATGCCATCATCCTCTATATCAGCTATATATACCGTGTGAGGTGAAGTAATGATTCCAGCTACATTTATTTGAATGGACCGTTGTCCTAAGATCGGGATATTTTCTCCGGTAGCTGTTCTCAGCGAAGTTAAAGGGAAATTATTTTTAGTGGAATCTAAAAGATCTGAACGAACCACTGTAACCTCCGCGCCGGTATCTATAACCCAGAGACATTTAATACCATTTACGGCGCCCCAGGTATATAGACCGGTTTGGCGAAGACCCCTTATTAGAAATTTACATGGATTAGAATTATTTTTCTGAGGACCACTAATATTAAATTCTTTTGATGATTTTAGTCCCACTGAATCATCAGAGACTAGTTTTTTGAAGTAGAAGATTGGGAATGAGAGGAATTTTTGTTTCTCCATGAATTATTATTTGAATTGATATTGGAATTAGAATTGGTATTTGAATTTGGATTATTTTTGTAATTCTTTTGAGAATTATCAGAACTCATTTCATTCTTCCTTTTTAAAGCAAAACAGTCCTCAATATTATGATTGTCTTTTTTACAATATCTACAGAACTTTGAAGATCCTTTGGAACTGTATGAATTTGAATTTTTTAAGGCGCGATGCTGTTCGGGAGTAGTTTTATCTTGTTTATCGGAAGAAAAATTCGTCGTTTTTATCTGTCTCACGCGACTTGCTCCTAAATAAAATTTGTCCATCGCTTCGATCTCTAGGCCTCGAATAACTGCTTCCCTAAGAGTTGAGGATCCCGCCAATCCGAGAGCATGTTTAAGTTCATTATCTTTTACCGCATTAATAAACCGCGAACATGCTAAACGGTCTCTTGTTGATTCTGAACAATCTGGTAAAGCTACCCTAGCCATTCTTTCTATATCGAGTCCCAGAGTGGCGAGACTCTCATCTTTATGTTGCCGCCTATTTTTTAATTGTGTCAAATGGAGTTTTTGAAGATGTTCGTCTCCGAATCTTACTCTTAAAGCTGAACTGAGTTTGTCATAATTCTCTAATTCTTGATTAGAAAGGGAAGTTAATACCGTTAACGCTGGTCCTTTAACGTTAGCTACTAAATTTCCGGCTTCAATTGCTGTACTCCATCCATTTAATTTTGCTATGATCAAAAATTGACACTCGTATTCGGCCCATGAGGTGGTACCGTCAAAAGTTGGAATGCGAATGATAGGGGAAGATTTATTGACAGGCTCAGTTCGACTTTCTACGTTACTTGGAAGAACCGGCCTATCATTATTCTCGCGGTTACTCCCGGCGCTTATTTCTTGACGTAAAATGTCTCCGATCAAGTCGCGAAAATTATCTATATTATTTGGAAATCGAGTGGGTAGGGATCTCGGGATCTCATCCCGCGAGAGGTGGTCCCCACACATTCGGTCAGGCCTTATTTGATTAACTTCGTCCCGCGTTGTTTCTTCAACGCGGTCGTTTTGAGAAGAAGAACGAGCGAGTGGTACTTCCGTATTCACTTCGTCCGTTCTGGGCCTAACGTAAATAGGGGGAGTTCTTCCCCCAGAAACATTTACAGACCTTCGAGTTAAAGGGATTTGGTCTAATTGGTCCCGAACCAAAGAAAGTCGTCGAGGTGTTGGGATAGGGGAAATGTGTTCCGGAAGTCGGGGAAACAGATTCTCTAAACTGCGCTGAAAGGTTAGCAGATGAGCGTCTCGGTCCTCTTTCTGAGCAGCGCGTTGGGCCTCTCGTTCTTCTTTCTGGGCTTCGCGGTCTCGTTCCCGCTCTTCCCGTTGGGCCTGGCGTTCTTCTCGTTGGCCTTGAAGTAGGAGTTCGGACTGGCGTTGTTGAGCGGCCATCAGCATCGAGAGTATCGACTCCATCTGGCTCATCGGGTCCGGTAGAGGTTGTTGGGGGTTGGTTAGCCGGGATTCGGCTGATTGGTTGGGATTCAAGGTAGATGAAGAGGATTCGTCTACAGGAGGAGATTGAGCCGTGCTTCTAGTGATTCGATTCATTTTCCAATATTTTCCGTTTTAAGTTGTTAAGTTTTTAAATTAAAGACTTGTAGCACTTTTAATTCAACTCAGTAATCCCGATTCTGACACCAGTGTTAAAAAATTAGCTTTCACGGGCTAATTGCGATTATTTAAAGGAACTTGAAGACTTGAAGACTTGAGCGGATTGAGTTAAATAAAATGTGGGTCCTGAGTTGAAATAAGAGATTCGAGTCAAAGCGAATAAATTGTCAGGGAAATTATATATATTGGAAAATGCAAGGAAAATGTGTGTTTACAGTTTGAAGTGTAAAACAGCACTGTTTTTACAATAATGTTGGTTGACGCAGCAACCGATATTTATGATCATTTATTTGTATAGTGATGTTGAGACTACTAGATCGTATGCATTAAATATACTGCGAAACACCCTTCGTAACAATACTTTTGCGATGGGCCACGCCAAAAGAATCGCACCGTGGACATATTGATAGGTATTAATATTGACCTCATACACTCACATTTTGAGGGGTGCGAGGGCAAATAAAAAAATGTGGATGACTAAATGATACGCCCTAATGTGTTTACTTGGGTGGTCCTTAAATTATTTACGTATATCGTACCATTAGATTTGCTTGTCACAACGTATCTGTCGTTCGTCGATATCCTATCGTTCTCGTTGCAGCTGGTATCCTTATTCAACTCGCATTCACGTAAGCCCCCATCTTCTTGGGCCTCGAACAGATGATTAGGATCCATGCCAGAATTAGATCCCTCGCCTGCGGTGTCCGTTTGCGAGTAGTTTTCGTCAAAGCCCGCTTCATTTACAGATGGCTCGTCTGTAATGCGTTCTCTGAGCAGGAAAAAGTAATAAAAAGTTAGACATGCAATACCACGGGTACATGGATGATGACAATTGTATATATCATTTGGACGGCAGCATAACACTCACTCGAGACCGTGGAATCGGGTGATTTTATTTATTGTGTCTCCTTCGATTATGAGGGTTCCATCCGCAACCGACTCGTAAACGTAGGCCGTGAAGTACGCATCGTCATCTTTGAATCAATTTATAAAGGATTTCAAAGTTTTACAAATGACATAAAAAAAAATGACATAAATAAAATGACATTGCAAGGCGAGTGCGGCTATCGCACTCACTCAGAATCGTCATTTTTGCCCACTCGTTGCACACGACACCTTTTCTAATCCAAACGTAAAATCATTGATATAATATAATTATTAATAATAATAATAATTATATCAATAATTATATTATAATATAATTATTGATATTATAGTATAATTATTGATATTATATCGGATATCATATGATTTGATAAAACGTGATTTGATGGCCCATTTTGCCCGCCTCTCCCCTACATACGATCATACAGAAACCATTTTTTACTGGGAATATCATTCGTGAAGTATACTCACTCAATAGTTTACGATACAATTCCACTTCTTCAAGCTTTACGTTTATGCAGAATGATACGTTGTTGACCGAATCATTTACATACAGGGATGCCATTATCGTGTATCAGCGATCTGAATAAATCAAATACCAATTGTCAGAAATAATGGGTTAAAGAATCTTAATTATTGATAATTATGGCGATCATTATGATATCGACAAATGATCTTTTCGCCTACATTATAATGCGAACCAACAGCGGAAATATAAAGACATGATTATTGTATTTAAGATCTAGTCGGTATTCAATAACGTGGAATCGACACTGTTTACTAAAGGTAGCACGTTTAGGATTTATTACGAAAACTAGCATGCTTTTCGATATTGATCACCAGGAAAATTCTAGCACGTTTCGATATTCACCGCGAAAACTACCGCATGTTTCGAATTTTAACGTGAAAACTATAGTATGTTCGTTTTTTTCGAGGCTGCGGACTCCGACTCCACAAAATACGAAAATCTTAAACCTGGACGTGAAAGTCTACTTAGAGGGCTTATTTTCAGATCGTAGCTTTTTCTGAATGTATTGATGACGATCAATTCAAATTAAATTTTATTTCTTTACAACTTGCGTAAGGAGAATTCTCCGTCACAACGTACGGAAATATTCATTCGAATTTTTGATTCCATAAAAATTTGTATGGATGATTACACCTAATGAGAGGAGCTTTCACGATTTTTCTCCGATATTTTTCGTTTGCAGGTTCTTGGTATATGAATTTTTTTTAAATTCACAACTTATTGAGAAATTGACTCAATGTTTTTTTTTTTTTTTCAAGTTCTATTTTGAACTATACTTTGCGAAAAAATAAACAAAAAACGTAATTATTATCAATTGCGGTATGATTTTTTCGTTTGAAGCTCAAACTTTACGATTTCGAGTGGTTGTACACTTTTTTTTTTAATCATCACAAAGGCCATTTTTTTTCACTCATTCTATTTTTCTCTTGAATTTGAAATTTTGTTCGGCAGAATGAGGCTACTGTATCAAATCAGACAGGAAGATTTCGTTAAATTTCGACTCCCTCTGGAATTCGTTCACTTAATTTTACTGTTTTGAAGAATAGGGGATATTTTTCACAAAAATTTCGCGATCAATCGCTATCGCTGTCAATTGATAGCAGCATCCAACTCGCGAAAATTTTGTGAAAAAATAGTCCCAAGTCTTCACAATAGTAAATTTATAAGTGAACGAGTTCAAGAGGGGGTCAAAATTTAACGAAATCTTCCTGTCTGATTTGATACAGAAGCCTTATTCTGCAGAACGGAATTCCAACTCAAACAAAAGTATAGAATGAGATGTGACCCCACGATAAATTCAACGGCATCATTTTTGGAAGAAACACTGGCTTTTATGAGGTTTAAAACAAAAAAAAAATTGTTCAACCTCTCGAAATCGTGAAAATTGAGCGTTGAATGGAAAAATCATACCTTAATTGATAATAATCACTTTTTTTTCTCAAAGTATAGTTAAAAACTAAACTTTGAAAAAAAAGCAACTCATTTGGTCAATTTTCAAAGAATTTGTGAATTTCCTGAAAAAAAAAATTCAATAATTCATATCTCAAGAACACGTGAATGAAAAAAATCGAATAAAATTGTTAAAGCTCCTCTGATTAGGTGTTATCACCCATAAAAAATTTTGATGGAATCAAAAATTCGAATCATCATTCCCGTACGTTGTGACGGAGAATCCCCCATAAGTATAATAATAAATATTACAAATATTCATTTTCGTAATAAAACTTGAACGTGCTCCCTTTCGTGAGCAGCGTAGAAATAACGTGGTATATGAAATTGCGACAAAACCAGATACTACTCCGAAAATAGAATAATACTATTATTCATTAAGGAGGAACATCACAGCTTGCCGCGTGAGGGGAAATTCGTAGGGAGGGTTGATAGTTATGAGCTACAACCCCTCCTGAAATCTCGCAGCTGTACGTGCAGGCTGTACGCCAATAAAAACGACTCGCGAAAAAAAAAGAATACTGTACCCGAAAGTACAGCACCGTATCTCGACAACGAGTGTTTCACGATTGCCTTGCTTTTGCGTGAAAGATCACAAAATATCGCATTTTTTGGAAGAATTTATGTAAATCATAAAAAAATGGCTGAATGAAACCGTTCAAAAATTTGAGAGGCCATCAAAATATATATTCAAAAATATATTTTGAAAGTTTCATTTCGTTATCACCATTTTTATCAAGCTGATGTTCCTCCTTGAAAAAAAAAAAAAAATGTAATACTAATTTCTACATTTTTTCGTGTACTGCAGTTCACCTTCATTACAAAAATTGAAAAATTAAAAAACAGCCGATAAAATCTTGCTATCAATAATTAATAACGCCGTAGCATCGCAGAAATCATTCGAGATTGATTTTTCGCGCCAGCGTCTTTTGCAAGTACATATATCAAGATAGCATTTCGCCAGGTCACAATAATGAATAACATATTGTATTTAGTCGACGAGTATGAGTGGTTGAGCGAATAGAAATCTAGATGAGTATAAATTATACTACTCACCAGTTAGTAGAAACACAACTTTTGAACGGAAAATCCGAGGGAAAATCACTTTTGCAGCGCGACTCGCTTACCGGCTTCACGGCTTCTTCCTCTTCTCAGTTTACCGTACTAAACAATGATCTCCATGGTAGTAACCGTTAATTGTCTCATAACAAACAGTCATTTTTTTGAATCGCGGCACTTTTCGCGTCCAGGGCCGAATTTAAAGCTGTGGAGGCCCTGGGGCAACGAAGAAGCGGGAGGCCCCTAATTATGTTTCAAACTAGATAAACAATTTTCTTTTTTACAGTGTTTCAATAATTCATCGCGAGACCAATAAAATACTTTCAACGAACATATGTAGATATCGTGAAATACGAGAAATAAACAAAATTGAATTATGTCATCAAAGATTTCGGTGAAATCCAGCTCACGGAGTAAATCACTTTCACTGAAAGTGTAATAACTTTTTTTTTTCTTTGTCGGAACTCTAAACTGATTTTTTTACTACAAATTTTGCATACTATTCGTTAGGAAATTTTATCTACACATTTATACTGTGAAGGCCCTGGGGCTTCAGCCCCTGTTGCCCACCTCTAACCGGCCCTGTATACGTCTTTACGGCTGCTTCTTCTTCTTTGTTTACCGAACTAAACAATGATTTCCATGGTAGTAACCGTCAATTGTCTCCGAAAATATAGTCATTCATTTGAATCGCGGCGCGCGATACAAACACTTAGGATTATACATTCAGCTATTAATTAATTTAAAGTAATCAATTCAATTAATTTCGATATATCGCGTGACTAATGGCAAAAGGTCGTAAGCGACGAAAAGGGTGATTTTAGTGGCAAAAGGGCGCATCTTTTTTTTCGCCATTCGATCTATAAGAAAACTGTAAAAACGAAAGAAGCCGCTGTTTTTTGTCGAGTCAAAAACTTAAAGCGCCGCCGATACGCTTCTCGGCTATTAACCAATTTTCGGACTCATACCAAAATGGCGTATCTACCAAAATGAAAGTTTAGCAAATAATTGAATATTTTCAGTTGATACGCCATTTTTGTATTAACTTCACCGAAAAAATCATGTTAACCAATGCCAGAGGGGCGTATCCGCCAAAAATGTTCAATTCTTTTTTATACTTCAATTTTGGCCGATACGTCCTTTTGGCATCAACTCCAGGGAGAAAATTATGTCAGCTAGTGCCAGAAGGGCGTATCCGCCAAAAATATTCAATAATAATGATGATGACACTAATTCTACGTTTTCGAAAAATCGTAAAATTGAATAAATAAATTTTAAAGAAAAAATTATTCCCTTAAATTTATTAGGGAACACCTTATGCTAGGTGTATTCGATTCTTACCTGTAAGAAGTCGCGCACACGTTCTTCTGTCTTCTTTTTGCCTCTACACAGATAAAAAAAATTCCGCGTTTCAAGAAAAAGATTCTTTGTTTCAAGAAACTGTAGTTTTTCGAATGTTTTTGGATTAAATCAATGTAATATGTTCCTAATACGTCGAATTAGGAACATGATTATTGACTCGAATTAAGAACATATTTCCTTGATTTAATCAAAAAATATTCAAAAAACTACAGTTTTTCAAAACGAGAAATCTTTTTCTTGAAATGAGGAATTTTTTTGATATGTGTAGAGGCAAGAAGAAGACAAAAGAACGAAAGGTCGGAGGACAGAAGAAGATCGTGCAAATTCATACCGGTCAGAATCAAACACACCAAGTGTGCGTTGAAAAAGGTCGTGTAATCGCACATAGACCTAATTATAATAAGACGTACCCGCTGTAAATTGCAACTAAAAAGATAGGATGGTCGGATGCATGAATTACCTGTTCAAATTTTCTAGCAGCCTCTTCTAGATTATTCGGGAATTAAATGATACTGGGTGCTAGGTGCAATAGAAATTTCATCACTCTAATGTGTTGGTTGAAACATGTTACCAACCCAGTGCCAAATCTTTCAGCAACATCTCTCAGACAGCACTTGTTGCGTCCCTGGACGCGAATTTTAGTATTAACATATAATAAGTATTTTTAATCAATTATTTCCATGGCGATGTTCACTCAGGCTAAACCCTGAAGACTAGCTGTACGCGTCGTACAATTTAACATTGGCGACCAAATGTGCACTTAGAAACTCTAAGTTTTCCTTTTTTTTACAATCTGGCTACGTGACTTTCTAACATTTTCCCTCTTTTGTTCCTGTCCACATACTTATTTCAAGAAACTGCATGTACCTTCTCCTACCCCTACAACCAACATCTCCCTCCGAAACTCTTGACCAATCTCAAAAATCCACCAATCACAATAATCAACCAATCGCCAAAATCGTCCAATCAACACAAGCTCCTGCGCCCCCCACCTTTCCTGAATCTTCCAAATTCTTCCTCCCACCAACTTCCAAAAAACAGTACAGATCAACTCCTCAAAGCAACAACAACTATTCAACAACTGACCAAGCACAACTCAATTCTTCAAACCTACAACACCTATCTATCTAGCTAACTACATATATCAAGTCAACTAATCGTCAAATCTATCAAACCAAACATCTATTTCGAACTAACTATTATCTGCATAAAAACTAACGATAAACCTATAAACTACTAAAAATACTACATGTAACCTTGTTAAACAATTTCAAATATCAGTGTAAATATACAGTTATTATTTATCTAAAATCGACAACACTCTATACTTTTTTAACGAGAATTACCCTCACTACACGTAAGGTTTAGTGCGGGACAAACAAATATGGTCCTTCGAGCCGGATTTATGTATCCGATGATCAATTAATCAAATAACTATTATCAAATTCAAACAAAAAACTAACTATTACTAGTAAAACTATCAAAAGTGACCAAATGAGGTGCTAGTGACTGCCTTCATCGACGCCGCATCCATCAACATCTTCGCCAACTACCAAACGAGAAAGTCGATACAAGGGCATTCAAGAGATTCAACGCAGACTTCAATAAGGTAAGCTCATTTTGTTAATCGCCAATCCCAATTGATTTTCCTATCCGATAAACTATTCCCAAAATCATCATGGTTAAGGAAAGCAAAATAACCATATTGAAACGAAGACGCGGAGAAATTGAGAGTAAAATCACACGACATCAAAAGTTTCTCGTTAATCAAAAAGAGTCACCAGACTTAGATGAAATACAAGTAAAGGTTGACGCTCTGTCTGAGCAATTCAAAAAGGTATATACTACCCACGAGGAACTAATGGAGAAAGATGTTGACGGACAGGAGACGCACGTACAGGAACTAGAAACCATGGAAGAGGATTATTATGCAACTCTAACAGAATCGCGTAAATTAATTCGTAAGGCCCAGAAAGCACAGGCAGCAGCCACAAGTTCAAATTCCAGTCGAGCGTCGACACCTGCTTCTACCCATAACCAATTTTCGCTATCAAAACCGCACCTCAAACTTCCCGAGATCGCGTTGCCTAAATTCGACGGCAGTATCGAAAAATGGCAATCTTTTCGCGACAAATTTCAATCGCGAATTGATGAAAATCAAAACATTCCCATAGTCGATAAAATGCATTATCTCCAAGCAGCACTCACCGACAAGGGAGCCCGTGCAATCAACTCAATCGAGACCACGGAAGCCAACTATCAAATAGCGAGGGATATTCTTAAGGCTAAATACGACAATACTCGCAAGACAATCTTACGACACTGGTCAATTCTTCACAGTATTCTGCGATTACAAAGTGATACACCGCAAGCACTTGACGAACTTATCGACACCTTCAGACAACATCTACGTGCTCTAATGGGTCTAGGCGAGCCAATCGAACACTGGAATAGCTGTATCATTTATATCTTACTTTAGAAAATCAGTGAATACACAAAATATCAATGGAAAATTACACTCCCAGACAATAAGATGCCATCCTATGCATCTTCAATCGACTTCTTAGAAAAACAAGCCAGTTGTTCTGATTACTCACAAACGTCATTCACGGCTAAAGATCAATCGCAGAAATCTCAACGCGAAAACAAGACAAACGCGAAAAAACAAGGTCAATCGCGTGGCCAAGCTTTTGTAACAACGAAAAACAAAGAATCATCGCAACCAAAAACTTACAATAGCAATGGCCAATCTACATCGACCACTACGGCCAGTACGCCTTCAACGTCTAATTCAACCAGTCATCCGTGTCCAATATGCCAAGAAAGTCATACCGCGTACAAATGTAATAAATTTCTCTCAGCGTCAATAGAACAAAGAGTTCAATTAGCGAAGAGGGCATCGATGTGCGACAATTGTCTTGGCAAGAGTCATCTACCTGCGGACAGCAGGGGGTGGTGTTTGCAGACTGTGCGGTCAAAAACACCACACCTCTCTTCACCTAGACTCGACACCTGCGGAGCCACCCGAATCTACCTGACTACACTCGGGTCTACTCAAATCTCTTTCTATCGATACACCAAATGACGATATCATTCCCACTGTTCTACTCCACTTTCTACATCAAATCAAATCTAGAATTCCTTGTCGTGCAATCATCGATACGGGTTCTACAACAAACTTTATCACCAACGAACTTGCAACTTCTTTAAGGCTACCGTGAAAGGATTGTCACATCCCTATCGGAGCTTTAAACAATTTATCAACTATAGCTCATCATTGGGTTACAGCAACTATGAATTCTGCCGAAAAGGGCTATCAAACAACTCTCGGCTTTCTGGTCGTACCCAGGATCACTACGACGCCTGATCAACAAATAAACCGTCAACTTATCAACATACCATCAAATATCCAATTGGCTGACCCAGACTTTCATAAACCTGCATCTGTGCAGGCCTTGTTAGGCGCAGGGGTGTCTCTGTCCCTGTTTTGTGTCGGTCAAGTCAAACTATCGAAACAACAACAACCCTTCTCATACCTGCAGAAGACCCTAGTCGGTTGGATCATTTGCGGTAGCATACCTCCAACAGGTAGACAATGGGGTGCTAAATGCCATCTCCTCCAGCTGCATGGCGAAATTAGCAGATTCTGGAAAATCGAAGACGGCATTAGCAAAAAACATTTATCCGCGGAAGAAATTGCGTGTGAACAACATTTCCAAAAACACGCAACCCGCAATCAAGATGAGAGTAACCTGGTGGCATTACCGTTCAACGATAAAAGGAGTCAACTCGGTACCTCACGTAACATAGCTCTCAAACGTCTCCTAGGTCTCGAACGACGTTTTAAGAGGGATCCCGAATTTCATCGTCAATATCAATCAATAATCAACGAATACATCAAACTAGGACACATGGTCAAGGTAAGGGGGGAGCCGGAAGACGGTTTCTATCTTCCTCACCATGCGGTCGAAAAAGAATCTAGCTTCACCACGAAGGTCCGCGTGGTCTTCGACGGATCCGTAGCATCCAGCACAGGTGTATCACTCAACGATACGCTCATGGTTGGACCTATCATCCAAGACGATATTTTTTCTCTGGTACTCTGGTTCCGTATGCCTAACTATATGGTCACCGGAGACATCGAAAAAATGTTTAGACAAGTTCTAATACGAGAAGCGGATCGGAAGTACCTTCGGATTCTATGGAAAGAGGAAGATGGATCGATCACCACGTACGAACTAACAAGAGATACGTTCGGACTTGGCCCAGCTTCGTTTTTAGCAATACGATGCATACATCAACTAGCCGATGATGATAAACGATACCCGATCGCCGCCAAGAGTCTGGAACGACGCCTGTATGTGGAGGACTTTTTAGATGGCGCTCAGACAATAAAAGAAGCTGTACGCTTAAGAGACGGAGCCATCGCCCTACTAAAATCCGATGGATTCAATTTACAAGAATGCGCTTCTAACGTACCGCAAGTGCTACAAGGATTACCAGGCTGTAGCATAAATCGACAACTTCAAGACAAAAATGATCCTAATCTCAAAACTCTCGGGATGTATTGGAATTCACATCAAGATAAAATCATCTATACTGTCAAACCAATCGTTACTCCTTCATCAACTACTAAACGAATCATTTTCTCAGAAATCGCGAAAATTTTCGACCCTCTTGGTCTATTGAATCCGGTAATCGTAACAATAAAACTTCTAATGCAAGAACTCTGGAAACTGAAACTAGACTGGGACGAATCTTTACCGCTAGACATACACACATGATGGGACGTCTTCGTCTCATAATTGTCCGCATTAAATGACATTTCATTTGAAAGGAATATGTTGCACGATACTCCAACGAACGTGCAACTACACGGATTCTGCGACGCGAGTGAGAAAGCTTTCGGTGCGTGAATATACCTACGATCTACAGATCAATCGGGTTGTGTTCGCGTCCGTCTATTCTGTGCGAAATCACGAGTAGTACCCATCAAAACGGTTCAAACTATCCCGTGATTTGAGTTATGCGCTGCTGTACTTCTTGCCAATCTATATACCACCGTAAGAGCGGCTATCGACACTCATATCGATCAAACGTACTTCTGGACCGATTCTATGAACGAGCTCCACTGGATCAACAAATCCCCTCATCTACTGAAAACCTTTGTTGCTAACCGGGTAGCGGAGGTCCAATCAAACACAAATATGTCAGACTGGAGACACGTGCGCACTCAAGACAACTCTGCTGACCTGGTCTCGCGTGGTTTACTACCCAACGACCCCAAGAAAACACAAATCTGGAGGAAAGGCCCGGTATGGTTAGCCGGGGGAGACCATCGGTGGCCTGTACAATAGCTGAGTAACAGTACCGACTTACCTGACATTCGAAAGTATCATGCCTAACGACGACGATCATCAACTACGACATACTTTTGCGGTATTCGTCATTCAACAAATTACAACGGATCATAGCTCTTTGTCTGCGATTCAAAAAATCTAATCGTTCAAAAGGGCTGTTGACCGTCGAAGAACTACTCAGAGTAGCCTCTACAAAAATACTCAAACTAGTTCAACAATCAAGATTTCAAGTAAAGCTAAGTTGCTTACAACGAGGTGAGCCTGTGTCGAACAAGAGCGGACTACCCACTTTGAATCCATTTATCGACAAGGACGGAATCTTACGTGTTGGAGGTAGACTTCAGCGATCGGAATATTCTTATCAACAAAAACATCCCGCAATCTTGCCGAAATCTCATCATGTCACAAGGCTAATCATCGAACAGGCGCACAGGGACAATTTGCACAGTAGCGCTCAAGCTATCATATGCGCCATACGCCAAAATTATTGGCCTATCGATAGAAGAAATCAGGTACGCAGAGTCATACGTGCTTGTGTCCGTTGCGCTAAGGCGAACCCGCCACCAGTGGATTACCTAATGGGTACCTACCTAGAGTACGTGTGACTGAAGCTCGACCATTTCTCAACGTTGGAGTCGACTACTGTGGACCCTCCTATACTAAAGAGAAACGATTCCGAAACCGAAACAAAATCAAGGTATATGTAGCCGTCTTCGTCTGCCTCGTAGTCAAAGCAGTGCATATCGAAGTCGTCAGCGATCTAACAACCGAAGGATTCTTGGCGGCACTACGACGATTCATATCTCGAAGAGGAAGATGTGCCTCGATATACTCGGATAACGGAACGAACTTCGTCGGCGCAAACAACGACTTGAGGGAACTGAAAGATTTCCTCGACAATCAACAACATAACGACAAGGTCCACGACTATCTCGCGGAAAAGGGTGTTGCATGGCATTTTATACCCGCACGATCTCCACACGTCGGTGGGATTTGGGAAGCAGCGGTGAAATCTTTCAAGCTGAAGCGCGTAGTCGGTTCTGAATTCTTCACTTTCGAACAGTTCAACACACTAACCACAGAAATAGAAGCTGTTCTTAACTCGAGACCAATCACACCACTATCCTCTGATCCGAACGACTTAACTGCCCTCACTCCCTCTCATTTCCTTATTGGCGATTCACTTGCGAGTTTAGCCCAACAGGATCTTTCAACCACTCCAACCAATCGATTGTCCACCTGGCAGCACATCCAAATGGTAAAGCAAGACTTTTCGTTTCCTGGTCCAAACGGTATAATCCGAACTGTGCGGGTCAAGACATCGACGGGTATGCTAGATCGTAACCTGAAACGGCTAGCACCGGTGCCAGTGTATAGTGAACAGAACAATCAAATTAACAAACAGAGACTCTCATGAGTGATATATATATTGTGACGTTGCAATTTTGCAGGCGTCACTAAGATGCCTTTAGCCTATTTTTCATTAGTATTATCGCACGAGAGAGAGATTTACCGCCGTCTAGACCCTTGGGAAACAAGCGACACACCTAAATATTCAGCAATAGGGTTAGACTAATTTAGAGTGTTTTTTTGTTAATGTACGACGAGAGAGAGAGAGACAGACGATATAGAAGATACGGCTGCAAGATTCCCGCTACAAGATGACTGAAACGGTATGCAACCCGAAGCAAGTATCTCCGGAAGTTCCGCTGAGGATAGTACCGCACCATCGACGGGGAAGGCTGTCGACCTTGGTTAAATATCGCTGAACAGAGTATAGGGCCTGCATACGGCCTCCTGGCAGCTGACTGCATCTTACCGCCGAGCGCCTGGTTGCAACGACGGCGTACAGGGTTGTACGACTATTATAACCTCCCGTTACCGCACCAGAATCCATCTACCGCTCCAGGTATTATTACCGACGCCACGACCGGCGTAACGTTACCATTAAGGAGTGCACCGCGTGAGAAGGGACGAGAACAGCGTCCCGCGCGCTGAAGCCAGATCAAGGAAGGTGGAGGCCCAGTTCAGGGACACCTTCAGATTTGGCGGAGGAATGCGGCAAGGTCGTCTTCAGGTGAGACTACCGCTGCAGAGTGCACGACTAGGATGGTTGATACCGCATGGACGGTACAGCTTCGTAAGAGCCAAGGTCACATCTTCCCCAGAGTCATCCCGCCACCGAAGTACCGCAGCACGCTCGAAAATACAGCTGAGAAGCACCAGGATTTGCCGCCTGACGCTAGGCAGCAAGAGGACGTTTAGTATCGCACAGCTGACGAGCTGTGCGAACGACGAACGTTTTTCAAAGAGCCAATAGGCAAATTATTAGGTCCTGATAGGTTCCCCACCCTTAAACCTACGATTCCGCACGTCGAAGAGCCTAATTGTCGACGAGGATCTTCACTTCTACGTTCCGCTTCTACGTAACCAGACGGGTATCAATTCTCGCTCTCGCCAAAGTAAAGTAAAGTAAAGTAAAGTAAAGTAAAGTAAAATAAAGTATCGAATCAGTTAGTGTGTGTAACTTCACAGCTATTTTGAGGTAAGGTTTCTATGTTACATTTGCTTGTAAAGCCACGAATCTATCGCTGAACTTTAATTAGTTAGTATTTTATTCGTATCTTTGGTAGTTTTTGGATGTAACGTGCAGCCTACGGGCCACGTGAATTTAGTTGTAGTCACTGAAGTTCAGCGAAAGCACTTCGTAGCTGATCGAGGCCATTTTGAGCACGTTTTTCGCTTAGAATTTATTTGTTTGCAATATTAGTCTGATTTCTGTAATATCGTTGCTTATGATTTGTTAATAAGTTATTTGATAGCTTGTTCTGCTTAAATTCTCGCTTTGAGAGTATCTGAATTCTTTAATCTATCGCTATCTTTGATTTAGTAGTTTGTAGAAAATTTATTAGAATAATATCGCATGGTGTGTCGCTTATTATCCAACTCCCCGAGGGTTGGCTGAACGTAGTAGTCATAGTTTTAAGTTGTTCTATTTGTTCTATTTGTTCTATTTGTTTGTTGCTTTATTTGATTATCTTTGATTTCCGCTGATTATATCTGCTCTGTTTGATTACTCTTACATATGTAATTTGATTCGTAATTTAGTTATCGCTTCTCTTAGATTCAGTCGAAATTATTTATTGAGTTCTTATATCGCAAATAATTGATGAATATCGCTAGCGTGCCGCATTAGAAAATTTGCTATAGAGTATCGTATCGCTCGGTGATACGCAGCCTGGAAAATAGTCTAGCTTGCATTATATCGCTTCTACGGCGCTCGCTAGCTAACCGGCGTGTTTACGTTTTTTATACCGCTGCGTCGCAATAAGGCTCAATAATATAATATTCTTTTCTGTATTAAGCAGTATTATTAAGTATTATTCCAACCGTCATTTCTGTCTGCTGATTCTGCATTGTTAATCTGATAACTACCGCTGTATAATTAGTATCTGAGATCTTGTATACCGCTGAATCTGTTACCGCAAAACCGTACCGACAATATAAGAAATCAAAGATTTCATTGAAAGATTTTATATCTGGTGTTCTATATTTTATTAATTCCATAAGAAGGTGAATCCACCCACTCTACCATTACCTTAGCACATTTGAGCTAACTGTCGCTTCAAGGCCGTCGTTCCGACCTCTTAATCGATTGAAGATTTCTTTGATACCTCAGAAACGACACTAACGTGTCTGGCGCCCAACAAAATTTTAGGTTTGATTTTTTTTTAGCAATTTGATAAAGGAACGCCGTAGGGTGCGGAGTTGCACTCTGACATAACTCCGTTACAATATATATTGTAACTTACTGCGTATGTTTCACCAGCGGAAGGCCGGTGAAATTACGCTAGTCCGGGTGAATTCTTTGACACGGGTGTGATTTTTGGAGCCCCTCGTAGGAAAAAATGCGTAATACCTTGAACCCTAATACAGACTTGGGATTGCCTTACTGCACAGACTCGGATAGACATTTTTGGTCTAACAGAGCTGGTATTAGTTGAGCGCACCGAAGCTGCCTCCCTAACTACAGACTTGGGATTGCTTATCTTCACAGACTCGGATAGATACTAGATCTACCAGAGCTGGTATCAGAATAGCTCACCGAAGCTGCCTCCTATCTACAGACTTGGGATTGCCTAACTTCACAGACTCGGATAGATACTAGATCTATCAGAGCTGGTATCAGTAGAGCGCACCGAAGCTGCCTTGTCACAGACTTGGGATAGCTTATCCTCATAGACTCGGATAGATACTAGATCTACCAGAGCTGGTATCGGAATAGCGCACCGAAGCTGCCTTCTATCTAGCTAGCTAATCACGATTTTATTTAGCAAGTGAATTTACTCTGAAAGAAATTATTTTAATTAAGCAAGGAACCACAATATGAAATGAAACGCAAGGATAAAGTTTCTTATTGGTTTTATGTTATTTTGTAATTGCCCTGGCAATTTCTCTATTTATAAAAAAAAATAACTATTTACAATAACTAAATTATAATTTCTGTTTTTTTGTTTGTTTGATATTTGTTTCTGTTTTGTTTGATAATTGTTTCTGTTTTGTTTGATAATTGTTTCTGTTTTGTTTGATAGTTAATTTGAATTATAAGTGCTGCTTTAGCTAAATATATTTCGTTTAGATTTGAGTTATAAATGCTACTTTAGCTAATTATATTTCGTTCTTGATTTGGGTTTATAAATGCTGCTTTAGCTAGTTATATTTCGTATTGATTTTGAGTTTTGAGTTGAAGATTAGATGTGAGTCGATCGCCTGCTTTAGTACGAATCGCTCTATGAAGAGTTTGGTTATTTAGATTTGGTGTGAGTCGATCGCCTGCTTTAGTACGAATCGCTCTATGGAGAGTTTGGTTATTTAGATTTGGTGTGAGTCGATCGCCTGCTTTAGTACGAATCGCCCTATGAAGAGTTTGGTTATTTAGATTTGGTGTGAGTCGATCGCCTGCTTTAGTACGAATCGCTGCTCGTCGGTCTGGCGAGCCGCCTTATATGGTGCTTGTGACGTCACGCGACGGTCGGATAATCGGCGTGTGACGATCTGCGCGGTCGTACGGTCGTATGTCGCGTGTTCAGCCAGCTGGTATCGGCCGAACACGTTACAATATATATATATATATATATATATTAGAGTGTTCAAAAAAACCGACTATTTTTTTTTCGAAGAACATTGAAAAATCTTCCGAGTGTCCCTCAAAAATGACCTTGTTAAAATATGAGCTCTTAATATTGATATTTAGAGGTGGCGATTCTCAATTTTCTATTTCCCATTTAAATAACATGGGAAATTTTTTTTTTTCAAACTTGGAATTTTATTGCTCGAAAACGAATCAGTGTAAAGCTATAAACAAAACATATTTTTGTAGGGAATTTTACGCTCTACAAAAAAGATCTGAACAAAGATTTGCGTAAGGTGACTCGATTTTTGGGGGTTAACTCGTATCTCAGAAATTCACTAAAAAATTAAACTTCAAATATTCTCTTTTAATTATCATTTACATCTACAAAAAAACGATAAAATTCTCAAATTGACAACAAATAATTAGAAGTTTTTGATTCGGTTTTTTGTCTCTCTTGTAAGCCCGTGTTTTTTTCGGCACAGAGATATTTGATTATTTCTGAATCTTGCCCGATTTTTATCATTAGCCGTTGGTATGAATATCATAAATCTTGCATTATAACAACTTACTGAATAACGATGCATGAATTATTGTCAACGTCGTGTGTATAACATCAATTCTTCATCAATAATTACTTACAATCGGTCGATCCGGAGGTTGGAAACTACGGTGCGGTGGACCTGGATGACAGAAACTACGGCGCGGTTGGCTTATAGGACGAAAACTACGCAGCGGTGGACCTGGAGGACGGAAACTACGGTGCGATGGGCCTAGAGGACGAAAACTACGTAGCGGTCGACCTGCAGGACGGAAACTACGGTGCGGTCGACCTGCAGGACGGAAACTACGGTGCGGTCGACCTGCAGGACGGAAACTACGGTGCGGTCGACCTGCAAGACAGAAACTCTGTAGCGGTGGTCCTGGAGGACGGAAACTACGGTGCGGTCGACCTAGAGGACGAAAACTACGTAGCGACGGACCTGCATGACGAAAACTACGCAGCGGTGGACCTGGAGGACGGAAACTACGGCGCGGTGGGCCTAGAGGACGAAAACTACGCAGCGGTCGACTTGCAGGACGGAAGATACGTAGCGGTCGACCTGGAGGACTCAAACGACGTAGCGGTGGTCCTGGAGGACGGAAACTACGGTGCGGTGGACGTAGAGGACAAAACCTCGTAGCGGTCGTCCTGCGGTCACAGATACCGAAAGCGTATGTTGTGCGAAGACAACTCCCGGCGACGATGTCGTTAACACTCACAATTACCTGTAACTTAAATGCCATATGGTGAAAGAATTTGTCACTAGATTTAATCATTTATTTTTATTTCACTGAAAATCTACACGCCACGGGCACTGCTAGTTTTATTACTTTTGACCCGGCCCTAACTTGAGCAGCTGTAGGCTCTGTGATTGGTCAACTAAGACCTTCTGTAGCCCGAGAACCATTAGTCCCAGGACTTTTTGGTAAAGGAAAATTGGTCTTAGAATTTCACAAGGAATCCGCCCTTACCAGGTGGTGCGCGCAAAAAGAATCGCCCTGTATATACTAGGGGGGTTACGCCCCCCTGCGCGCTTCGCACGCCAACCCCCCATACATTATCAGTTGTTTTGAAACCCAAATAATCTACGGATTTTACGTTCTTCGAAAAATAACCGAATTTTTAATAAAATCCAGTGAATGCTTTGCGACTCGCGACTATATATTCTTTTTATAGAAACGATATTACTAAGAATTTCGATTGTCCTCAGACTCTATTATTTCCTTGGGTTGTTTTTTTGCTGCTTGTATTAAGGCTGCTGCTGCTAAAGCTGCCTCTACCATTCTCGCAGTCGCGCACAGTTCCTCGTCCGTTATTTCGTCATCTATCACGATAATTTAGTTAATTTTTAGTGAATTCATATTTTGTTATGTTTTCTTGTTGTTTGGTGTAAGTAGCTACATATCGACATTATATACCAAAGATTCCTGGTAAATCCATTATTCAAATTTTTTAATTATTCCAAATAAGGCCAGGATCAATTTTATTTCTGAAATTCATTTACGAAAATTTATCGGATATCGATTATATGTCATGAAACCAAATGCAGAACCACGAAACGCAAACCGTAACTATATTCATTTATGAAATGATTCGTTCTTATTTCACTTTGTTTTGTTTTTATGATACATTTTTGTGACTGACACATATTTATTTATTTCATCCTGTTTTTTGAAATTTTCGTATTCAAAATAGTTTAGTACAACTATGCCTCAAAATACTGATTCTCCGCACGATAAATCATCGAAGTATACTTTGAAGGTATATTATAAATTTGTTCTTTGGTAAATTTACGATAACATTGAATATATGTCTTAGAGAAAATCTTCAAGGCATAGCTCCCACGCTCAATCGCGTAAACGATCGAAAAGTACTGACTCAATTGTCCCTTTCACTACTACGAAGTTTTTGAAAGAAAAAATCAGGCCCCATGATAAATTTGTGTATACGTATTCTAATGGAATAAAATCTCATAGTTAATTTAACTAAATATTCATCATCGGGAACAACTTATTATTCAAATTTCAGCTCTATCGTTGGTTACGTTAATACATTGAACAAAATAAAAACTTTTAAAACTATAGATTCTAAATATCTAGAACTGTTCAAATTTATTCTTGACAATTATGATGGAACAAAATTATCTTGCTATGCCTGGAACGAAGATGCCCAAAAATTTTGCAATGAAATAAAACTACATCAGGTATAAATATGAACATAAATTGATAAGATTTTAGTTCGGAACATTTTTTAGTTTTGGAGGAAAATTGATAACATGTAATCAAATTTTTCAGATATTGTTAATTCAAAATGCAGTCGCAAAACCGTTGTCAAATGTTAATCTGGGTAATCTTCCATATAAGCTTCAATTGAGACAATATACAACAATTAGCGTATCGGGAAATTTTGATGCAACGATGCACGATGTCAAAATTTTGAAAATTACTAATTTCGAAGAAATCTCTAACAAATATGGATGTATAGGTGAAATTTATGGACCGCAATTACTGAAAAACAAAATTCTTGCCCGTAATAAAATTCCTATGTAATATCTATGACAATTAAAACTTTTTAGAGATCGAAGGTTATTTGCGAGATGAATTTTTTGTACCTAATAAATCTACCCCAGAAGTGTTTTCGGGATCTATTACGGATGGGCAATTTCGAATTGAAATTATTTTAAGAAGTGTTGACCAAAATTTTTGTATAAAGCAAGGCCAAAAAATTCGAATAACCGGAAAAATTGGAGAATATGGTGAATATTGATATGAATAAATTTTACCATGTTTTTTGTGTCAATATTATTTAAGTTGTATTTATAACAATAATTCATTGATTCTTAATATTTGATAGATAATTAGAATCTATACATTCAAATTCAAAAAATGGAACACATCAAGATTTTAGAGGGACCAAAAATGAAATTCCAAGAACTGCTTGCTGCTGGCGATGTTTTACAGAGAAATAAAAATAAAAATTCAATTTTGAATTAATAATACATCTCAAAGTTTTATTATAATTTTAAATGTACTTTTTTTATTATTATTATTATGTTAATCATTTGTACTTATGTTTGTATCAAAAGTATACAGTGGATTAGGCTTTCTGAGGAAACCACTTAAAAAAAAACGCGCCGAGTTATCTACTGCAAAGTGGTGTAGAAACAATAACTGTTATAAAAATTGTTATTATCCCCATTTATATACATTGTGACGTTGCAATTTTGCAGGCGTCACTGAGATGCCTTTAGCCTATCTTTTGTTAGTCATCATCGCACGAGAGAGAGATTTACCGCCGTCTAGACCCTCGGGATACAAGCGACACACCTAAAGATTCAGCAATAGGGTTAGACTAATTTAGAGTGTTTTTTTTTTTGTTAATGTACGACGAGAGAGAGAGAGAGAGAGAGAGAGAGAGACAGACGATACAGACAATACCGCTTCAAGAGTTCCGCTGCAAGACTTCCGCTACAAAGATGACTGGAACGGTATGCAACCCGAAGCAAATACCTCCGGAAGTTCCGCTGAGGATAGTACCGTACCATCGACGGGGAAGGCTGTCGACCTTGGTTGAATATCGCTGAGCAGAGTATAGGGCCTGCATACGGCCTCCTGGCAGCTAACTGCATCTTACCGTCGAGCGCCTGGTTGCAACGACGGCGTACAGGGTTGTACGACTGTTATAACCTCCCGTTACCGCACCAGAATCCATCTACCGCTCCAGGTATTATTACCGACGCCACGACCGGCGTAACGTTACCATTAAGGAGTGCACCGCGTGAGAAGGGACGAGAACAGCGTTCCGCGCGCTGAAGCCAGATCAAGGAAGGTGGAGGCCCAGTTCAGGGACACCTTTAGTTTGGCGGAGGAATGCGGCAAGGTCGTCTTCAGGTGAGACTGCCGCTGCAGAGTGCACGGAGAGGATGGTTGATACCGCATGGACGGTACAGCTTCGTGAGAGCCAAGGTCACATCTTCCCCAGAGTCATCCCGCCACCGAAGTACCGCAGAACGTTCAAATCTACCGCTGAGAAGCGCCAGGACCTGCCGCCTAGCGCTGGGCAGAAAGCTGACGCCTAGTATCGCACAGCTCAACGACGAACGCTTTTCAAAGAACCAATAGGCAAATTAGTAGGTCCTGATAGGTTCCCCACCCTTAAACCTACGATTCCGCACGTCGAAGAGCCTAATTGTCGACGAGGATCTTCACTTCTACGTTGCGCTTATACGTAACTAGACGTACTATTTACTCTCTCTCGCTGTCTAAAGTCTTAGTAAAGTAAATTCAGTTAAATTAAGTGTGTACAACCTCACAGCTAATTTAAGGTAAGGTCTCTATGAGTTATTCCGCTAGTAAAACCACAGGCTACCGCTGGATTTCCATTAGTATAGTTCTCTTTGCATTTTGATTTGGGGTCCGTTGTTTCGGTCCATTTAGTTAGGTATCTTAGTAGTTAATGCGCCTTCTTTGTGTAGCGTTCAGCCTACGGGCTACGCGATTCGTTTGATAGTTTTAAGTAACGAAATCCAGCGAAAAGCGCTTCATGGTTGACTGTAGTTATTTTGAGTATCTTTGCTTGGTAATTGGATTTTTGGCTGATATATTTTTCCGCTTATTAGTCTGATTTCTATGTTATCGCTGCTTATGATTTGTTAATAAGTGATTTGATAGCTTGTTCTGCTTAAATTCTCGCTTTGAGAGTATCTGAATTCTTTGATCTATCGCTATCTTTGATTTAGTAGCTTGTAGAAAATTTACTAGAATAATAACGCATGGTGTGTCGCTTAATATCCAACTCTCCGAGGGTTGGCTGAACGTAGTAGTCATAGTTTTAAGTTGTTCTATTCGTTCTATTTGTTTGTTGCTTTATTTGATTATCTTTGATTTCCGCTGATTATAATTTTTCTGTTTGATTACTCTTGCCTATGTAATTTGATTCGTAATTTAGTTATCGCTTCTCTTAGAGTCAGTCGAAAGTATTTATTGAGTTCTCGTATCGCAAATAATTGATGGATATCGCTAGCGTGCCGCATTAGAAAATTTGCTATAGAGTATCGTATCGCTCGGTGATACGCAGCCTGAAAAGTAGTCTAGCTTGCATTATATCGCTTTTACGGCGCTCGCTAGCTAACCGGCGTGTTTACGTTTTATATACCGCTGCGTCGCAGTAAGGCTCAATAATATAGGCTTCTTTTCTGTGTTAAACAGTATTATTAAGTATTATTCCAACCGTAATTTTTGGCTTATGATTCTGCATTTATTGATCTGATAACTACCTCTGTATAATTCAATATCTGAGATCTTGTATCCCGCTGAATCTGTCACCGCAAAAACTACCGAACAATATACGAAATCACAGATTTCATCGAAGGCTTTATATCTGGTGTTCTATATTTTATTCATTTAATTAAGAAGGTGGATCCACCCACTCTACTATTCCCTAAGCCCATCTAAGCTAACCGATGCTTCAAGGCCGTCGTTCCTAACTCTTAATTTGTAAAGAAGCCGTTTGATACCTCAGAAAACGACACTGACGTGTCTGGCGCCCAACATACCTTGGATTTGATTAATTAGTAATTTTCTCAGGGAACGCCGTAGGGTGCGGAGTTGTACTCTGACAATTCCGTTACAACATATATATGTATATTATTATTTTCAGATCTTTCCCTATCTACTGGTACCCTACCCTTCGTAATTATGTGATCTGAAGACAGGCCCTCGACCCTCAGCGTGGATAGAAATATTCATGGGATAGTTACCGAACATTTTGAAGACCATTGTTATACTAAATACATAATTTGACTGATTAAGCCTAATTTACTATTGATATTTTTATATACAACCACCCTGTATATTTAATATTGATATACGATAATTCGATCAGAATTCATTGGCTTTCATTTATTACAATCAATTAAAAACCTCTATTGTCAGTTTGAAACCAAATATAATTTAAACCTTATACACTTTGCCATAGAAACATTTAATCAGAAAATTTTTATTGCTGTAGGTGATTCAAGCAGTTTTCTCAGTTATAAATAATCGTAGCTTAATGTCATTGTGAAAATTGTTGGTTGTAATATTTAATCATTTCTTCCGTTTTTTCATATCATTTTTTCATATTCTTTGCTCTAATTGTAAGGAGTTCGAGGTAAGGAGTCCAGGGGACGAATCTGTGTAATCGTTCCGTACACCCTACGTACCAGCTTTTCATTTTGTTCACATTTAAGAGTAATAACATGTATACCGGGACAATCACGTGAAACCGAATGGATCCATGTTACCGGACAGCGAATATTTCGTATTTTTAGCAGGTTAACCACTCGTTGCACTGAAAACCCCTAGGGTGATTTTGGCGTGCGGTCGATGAAACTCGGCAGCCATTGTTGGACATTGTTGTTGGAAACCGGCTGACTGTCAATACATCGCGGAAGGTAGACATGTGGGGTTATGTTCGCTTATTTTAAGCAAATGATAAATGAAGTGAATAAAACCTACGTGAATAAGTTATTGATATTTATCAAAAATCGATCAATCAGTTTTAAATAATATCATAGTACAATCAACGAATTAACTTAAGCTATAACTGCAAATTAATTAGAATCAAAGAGTTCATCGAGAACAACCAATTCCTTGATTGTATCAAGATATCATTCAAAACTAATTGATAGATTTTTGATAAATATTCATAGCTCATTCACGTAGTTTTTCTTCGCCTTATTAATCATTTGCTTAAAATAAACGAACATAACCCCACATGTCTACCTTCCGCGATGTATTGACAGTCAGCCGGCTTCTATCAACAATGGCTGCCGAGTTGCATCGACCGCGCGCCAAAATCACCCTAGGGATTGTTCAGCGCAACGAGTGGTTAGCCCGCTAAAATGACGTCATATTCGCCGATATTCGCTTTTCGGTAGCATGGATCCATTCGGATTCACGTGATTCTCACGGTATGAATAAGAATAATAATAATTATTAAAACAGTTATCGTTTTCACACCATTGTGTAGTAGATAACTCGGCGCGTTTTTTTTAAAGTGGTATCCCCAGGAAGCCCAATTCACTATCTATTCCTCTATTTATCGAACACCTCTTTCCATACAATATTTTTTATTTTCTCTAAATTTTCTGACCTATTTTCAATAAATAATGTACTGGGATTTTGACATCTACAGGGTGACTCAAGACCCCCGGACCGGAAGGAATGGGTGAATTCCTCGTTGGATTTTGAGACGAAATTTCCTTTTCGAAAACTTCGTCCGATCAACGGTGTCCAAGTTATTAAAGATAAAAAGTAGCCAATCAGCGCCTCGCTTTAGGTCCGTGCCAGTGCCGGGTCAATAGTGAACGGCGGGCAGGGCCCGTGGTTTATTTTACATTTGGCTACTTTTTTCTTCACTTTACGATCGACGCGTATTATTATTATTATTATTGTCGTCGTCGTCGTCGTCGTCGTCATTATTATTATTATTATTATTATTATTATTATTATTATTATTATTATTATTTTACGAAAACTACGGTGCGGTCGACCTGGACACGGAAAACTACGGTCCGGTCAACCTGGACACGTAGAACTACGGTCCGGTAGAAAAAAAAAAAAAAAAAAAAAAATAATAATAATAATAATAATAATACGCGTCGATCGTAAAGTGAAGAAGAAAGTAGCCAAATGTAAAATAAACCACGGGCCCTGCCCGCCGTTCACTATTGACCCGGCACTGGCACGGACCTGAATGCGAGGCGCTGATTAGCTACTCTTCATCTTTAATAACTTGAACACCGTTGATCGGACGAAGTTTTCGAAAAGGAAATTTCGTCGGAAAAACCAACGAGGAATTCACCCATTCCTTCCGGTCCGGGGGTCTTGGGTCACCCTGTAGAAAGGGCTACGTATAATTGACCATGAGAAAATAAAGATCTGTTAATGTATAGGCCTACTTTTTCGAAACTTTGTCCCTGCGATTTATTTATTGTTATTGCAAATGCCGAAACAACAGGAAATTGTCTGCGATACCGGATAAATGGTAGAGATGATAATTCTCCTGTATCTAGCAAAATTTCTGGAATGAAAGCATTGTGTCCAATGTTGTTACCTGTTATAATTTTGACTTCTGAATTAAATTTGAATAATTTTACAATTTTTAATCTTGTCCCATTGCAGAGTCCATCATTTATACTTAAATTTCAAATGAGCATAATTATCGCACCAATTTTCAATACTAATTTATGAACTGGAAGTCCCGGAAACCGTAATGAATTTAAATATTCTATTGGATAATTTAATGCCACATCATTGTCCGTTTGATCCAACCCTTTATGTTTTGCATAATCAATGCTATAATAAGTTAATTCTTTATTATTAATTTTTTTCAATATTCTATCATTCAGTTTGTATATATCATCATTGTGGCTAGATAAAATGGCTCGATTTGATAAGTCTTCATTCTCATCGATATGAGAACCATAAATTTTAGTGCAAATATCATCTGTTAACCAATTTTTCGGGATTTTGAAAGATTTTATAGAGCCTGTACCAATTTGTAATAGAAACGAAGAAAAATCTTGATTGCATGAACGCATGTTTTTTTTCAATTCGAAAATCTTGAAATTACTCCACAGATCCGAAAATTTTATGGTTTCGTTAATAATAGAAAATTTAGTCCCATGTTTCAAAACCGGAAGAATTTGTCTAAAATCCCCACCTAATATAATCAATTTTCCTGCAAATGGAATCTCATTTACATTGCAACAATCCCTCAATGTTTTATCTACAATTTCTAATGCTTTCTTTGGTATCATAGAATCTTCATCCAAAATAATTATATCACACTCTTGCAATTTTTTTTTATCTGATTTTGATTTAAAAAATCCAGTCTCAATGTTCGTTAGATCTAAAGGCAATCTGAAAGTTCTATGACTGGTCATACCTCCAGGTAATAAAATTGCTGCAATACCCGTCCATGCCATTGATAATACTTTTTTGCGTTCTCCTAAAAAATGATGAATTAACGTTTTATAAAGAAATGTTTTCCCTGTACCTCCCGGACCATCTATAAATATCATGTGTTTGTGATTAGTTTGAGTTATATAATTGAAAATTGATTTCGGTTCTGTATTGAGTTGTTCTAATAATTTAATACACATATGTTTGTTTTCAGTCATGAATAACTTTTCTTCTTCAATAGTTTTGCACGTTTTCGAAGATTTATCGGGTTCAGGTAGTCCAAAATCAGAGCATTTTGTATTTTCTAAATTCAAAATTTGGTTAATCTCTTGTAACGCTTTACATTCGTTATTATCGGAGAAACCTTCACAAAAATACTGTTTGTATCTATTCCAAATTTCACACGAAAATGATGAATATTCAGCAATTAAAAACCAAGCAAAAAATTTACGCAACTGATTTGGCATCATGATGGTACATGCTTCATCGAAAATATTGAAAATTTCTACATCACTTTCTACTAATCCCATTGCAATTGCCGTTTCCTTGTATATTTTATATGTTACGTCCTCATACTTTTTCAAATCGTCAAAGCTAGTGGCTCCTCTAACACGATTGAGTATCAATTTCAGATGGAATCGCTCAACATCCTTTGGGCTCACATTAACAATACGACCAATTGCATTAGAAAATGCTTGACGTTTTACCCAAATTTTTTTTGCATGATCAAATAGGTAATGTTTAGGTATATTAGCATACATTAAATTTTTTGTATTTTTATTTTGTTTGTTAAGATCAAACCATGCTGTCAGTGTTGTGTTATTATTTACTAAAGCCTTTTCGTCTTTATTTTCTTCAAAAATTACTTGTTGCTGATTTTCTGTATGGACTGCTGACCGAACAATAGTATGTAATCTACCGGAAAGTGGTAATTCTTCAATTCGCCAAGCACATTCCATAGGGCTTACGTATGTGCTGTCAATGTATTCGGAAATTCCATCATGAGTTTCTGTTTTTACAATGTCTGTTTTTGTATTTAATTTGACATATGCTCGATCATGTCCTTTATGTGAATATTGGTATATGTATTCCGTACTCATAATGGAAGCACAGTATTCAACGTTCATATGGTACTTATATTTCTTAAGCAAGCATGCGTTATATGGAACTAACATTGAATTGTCGACTTTGACAAATTTTCCATCAATTTTTTTATTGTAGACATGACGTTCATCTTGATTGTTTCTACGTCGATATATAGGAAACCCATTCTTCTCAAATTGTGTAAAATCACAAAACTTTTTTGGAAATTTTTTTGAACAAAAAGAATACTCTGTATAATGACCATGTAACATATGTTTTAGAATCAGCTCTTGCAATTCGGGATCATCAGAACATATTTCAGCACTGATGCATTTATCAATTGCCAGTAGATTATATATGAGAGTTCTGGATCCAGCCTTCTTTACCGGCCATCAGGCAGTAGGTAAGTTACCGACCGCGCCGATAAGTTATCGACGATCGGATGGTAACGATTACCGATCTTTGTTACCGATAGTCTGATGGTAACGATTGTGGATTGCCGATCTTTTTGTTACCGACAATCGAATGGTTGCGATTTTCCGCCATGCGATGGCGCCACTACCGATCTGTTTCTTGGATCATGGTAACGATGGCCGATCTTTGGTTACCGATAGTCAGATGGTACTGATGTTGAATCATGGTAACGTGAATCATGGATTGGCGATGTTCCGTTACCGGCAATCTAATGGTTGCAATTTGCCACTGGGCGATGGCGCCACTTTCGTTATCGGTAGTCCCGCCGGTAACGATTCTGAATCAAAGATTGCCAATCTTCTGTTACCGACAATCGGATGGCTGCAATTTTTTCGTCTCGCGGTGGCGCCACTACCGATTCGCCTTCGCATCATGGTAACGATTACCGATCTACCGACAATCGATTCATGATGGCCGCTCTGAAATATCTAATTCTTAGCTTACATATATATGCGAATTATACTAGCTAAAATGCTCAAAGAGTGGCAGGGGGTATGTTATTTGCAAGCAGTGACGCGAATCATCCGATAATATATGTTTTTTTATTTGGTATTTCTTAAGTCTAACCTATTCTATAGTAACAATTTTCTTAAAACTAGCCTAAACTATATTTCTTAAGTCTGACATATTCTAAAGTGAAAATTTTTTTTCTTAAAACTAACTTAAGCTATATATTTACCAAGAGGTTTTTCTTAGAGTAGCTTAAACTATATTTCATAAGTCTAACCTATTCTAAAGTAGAAATTTTCTTAACTCTAACTCAAACTAGGGATATTGCCGTTCGAGCGGAATCACCATCGGTTGCGGTGGTGGTATGTCGGGGGATGACGACCTCGACGACGATGACGGCGAGCTCGGACTCGATCGTGAATACTCCGATGAGGCCGAACTGGGTGATGGCGATCGACCTCTTTCCATATTTATTTGGATCGTCTCCGTATCTGAACCCGCCGCATATTCCCGCACGGAAGACGAAATATCCAAGCATTGGATGGGCGATGGCATTTTCAGTAGTGGCCGCACGCATCGCCCAATGATCATTAATTTGATACTGCCGCGTGATGTTTTCGATCATTTCGTAATGCACGCCCGCGGTTTTAGTAATGAAGTTCTCATCCACATGACTGTCGCGCAAAAAACGCAGCACCACCTACGCGTCCTAAAGGAATCGCGCCCTCAACTCGGCCCTTCGCCGCAGTTGCGCTGCCCGCTGTGCAACTCTTCCGTGAGTTGGATTCATCTGGATTTATCACACATTCTTATATTAGAATCCGTTAAAATTTGTGTATTCAATACCAACAACATACCTTATTTTTTTTTTTTTCTTCTACGCGTTTAGTTTCGGAAATTCTTCTTCTTCTTCTTCTTCTTGATGCTTCACTCCGATTCTATGAACTTTCGCTATTCACCGATCTTTTCAAACTGTTTCGGATTCTATGAACTTCCGCTATTCACCAATCTTTTCAAACCGGAAACGGGGCGGGGGAGAGTTGGGTTGCATCCTATTGGCTGCACACTACCCCCGAAATAAAATGAGGCCCAACCAACCAGAGAACAGCTCTCAAGACATCCTCCTACACCATCAAATCGGTTAGTCTCAAGACTCAAGCAATAAATCAATGTGATTTTCGCTGCTCCAAGATAAGATCAGCCAAAGATGAAGATGGCAATAAGAAAATATGGGTTTCCCGCATTCGTTCACACGGTACTGCTTGCACAGCTGCATGCATACCGATCCCACGCAATAAATCAGCATGATTTTGGCCGCTCAAGAGCGCTAGAATTTTGTTAATTTGCAAGTGGTTGGTGCACAACCACCAATTCATATATATCATGCAGATAAAATCAGTCTAACATAAACATTGCAATAAGAAAATGGGTTTTCCACATTCGTTCACGCGATACCGTCTGCACACCTGCATGCATACCGATCCCACGCAATAAATCAGCAGCTCAGTCAATTTTCGGCTTTGCCTAAGACCGCACACGTAGCTGTTAATATGGAGCTAATATTGGATGTACAAGGGTTTGGACGATTCAGTGATAAATTTGCGATAAAAGAGCTGGCTGCAATAAGCATTCGCGCGCATGAGGAATATAGACAGGGTATTACACGCATCCTCTTCAAAGCACCATGCTCCTGGGTGACTCTCTCAAGCGAGTACAGAAATCTTGATTCGTGGTTGACACGGCATCATCATGGAATACCCTGGATTGCTGGAGAAACGCCGTGTAGAGATGCGGAGAAAACTGTGAGAGAGGTCATGCATGATGCGCGTTGCATTTATGTGAAGGGATTGGAGAAGGAACGTTGGATTGAAAAAATCCTCAATGGCGACTCAAAAGCGATGATTGATTTGGATGAGCTGGGGTGTCCGAATTTTCGAATATTACGATTGGAATCGCATGTATTTCATTGGCATGGAGACTGTCATGGCGATGTACCGAGAGGCTACCATTCCGCCTTCGAGAACGTTCAACGGTTGAAAAACTGGTATTTGGAGGAGGGCCATAAAAAACCCTCCCCACATGTCTCGAGGGCGGGGGATGATGGCTTAAAAGTCCAGAGCTCGCAGGAAGCCGCATTCGTACGTCTAAAATTCTCGCCATTAACGCATCTTCCACGTATATTCGAACCCGCAAACTCTCTCGAGCAAGGTAAGAATCCTATTACATGATAATCATATTCAATTATAATATATAAAAACTAAGTCCGTAATATTCACCTCCCCCTGCAGATGGACTTCAGCAGCCTGAACAGCACTAGCCGTATGGACAATGATATGCAGATGAAAAAGATGTCAGAGCTGGAGATTGGACAAAAGTACGACATCACAAAACTGAGGCTTGTGAAAACGAAATTTGGTTGCAGAATCATCGCTACGATTGCCAACGAACATATCATGTTCTTGCCTGCGAGAGTTGGAGAGGCTCTAGAGAATGATTCTACTCAGCTGGATCAGTTGAACAACGAGGCGGATCAAGAACGCTTGCAGATACTCTATCTTGGAGGCCCATACAATAAATTTGAATTCTGTGGCAAAATCTAAATACACACACACACACACACACACACACACACACACACACACACACACACACACATATATATGTAATGGGAATGGGTTAGGGTTGAATAAATAACAATGAATTTGCAATTACATTTATTTATTCATTTATTGTTCCTTCAGTTAATTAGAATAAGCTTAATCCATAGTTCTCAAGCATGATGAATCCTCAAAATGTAGCTAATTTTTTGACGGTGCCACTGATTGGATTGTATTCAACAATGCGATCATGTATAATCATACAGTAGGCTGGGTATTTGCCGGGAATGCGAGACTAGTTTCAAATTCTAAACGAATATCCACCGGACCACTCTTTAACGACTCATTTTGCTTGGAACAGTCTATCGTAATGAGCGGAGCTGTGTTCAAAAAATCATTTTTCGACAAAAGAGGCTCGGATTCTTTATCATAGTATGAAATTTGAAAGTTAGTGTACATATTGTAGAGAATAGCGTATTGATTGTGAGCAATATCAAGATTCAAATTTCCATAGGGATAGCATTGCGAGTTGAGAAAAAGTTTTACATCTCTAATCATACAATGATTGAATTGACTGGCATTTTTCTTCAGATCGTTTCGTCTTGCGGTTTGGAATCCTAGTATGACGTGTCTTGGCTTCTCTAGTTGTGTAGATGTCTTGACAACCCATACATGTCTCGTTGTTGCAGGCAGCATCGGGTACTCGTACATTTCCCACGAGCGGAAACTCATAGATACAGCTGGATCTTTGGCTATATAATTGAGCATTTTGATCTTTGCAGGATCCGACAGTCTGATGTATGGTAATAACCATTCAATTTTTTCGAGCGAAATTTTGATTCCCTCCACGGTGGTTTGATAAATGGCACTTATATCATTGTTCGATCGGGTCAAAATCAGCTCATGCTTTGCATTGACGATTATTCGATTATAATCCTCGGCAAATCCGAGTAGAAAATTCAGTGGTATAACAATATTGAGTCCTCAAGACCGACGATTCCCCGGAGAGTGTCAACGTGAACGAATCAGCCATGACTCATACCACATCGACAATACGCATACATTTTATAGTTGTCCACTGAGAAACTTGAGGCACAAGTGACCGCAAATTACTGTGTTATATTCTTGATATCCCTTATGATTATATTTTACGCTACCAACACCGAGATATTTCATGAGATCTCTAGGCGGTTGTAAATCACCAAAACTGTCGAAATACACCGCATCGTTGCCGTTTTTTGTGTTTGCAACCCAATGCGTCCCTGGACCGTCTTTATCATCAAGATTTATGATCGCAGACTCCCGCTTTCTAGGCCCTGAGCAGGGTAAATCATTTCGCATAAAAACACCACGAAAATGTGGAGTTTTCAAAGCTCTTGCATAGTTGAGCAAATCGGCATCTGTGAGGGCTCAGCGTGGTAGCTTTATTAGTTTTTTGCTGGCTTCAAATACAACCCCATACCCTTCTTATACGGTTTCAGGTATAAGCCCTTTCCTAAAGCAATCGCCTCCATTGTTGTGTTGTGTTGCTTGGATTCTTGTAACTGATGTTTGTTTGAATTAGCTTCATTGAAAACCTTCGCTATGCCCGCTGCACCGCCAGCGCAAGAACTTGGACACGAAATATGGTGTTCGAAAGCTAGTCGGTGGAATGAAGATCGGCGATTCGGATATCGTATTTGGCGAAAATCAGATATATGTAGGCGTTAAGAGCTATGAGAACACGCCGGAATTGCTTGAATTGTTATTCAAAAAGTTTCACGATCTCTTGATTGTAAATAAAAGCGACAAATTGAATTATATCAAAATCGTGAAGAAAACGAATGCATATCGGAAATATTACAAAGCCGAAAAAAGTCCCCATCATGATCGGGAAAAAAGTTCGAAGTATAGAGATTTCATTGGCCCATACATCGACCCGCCGGTGGAAAAACCCCGCGAAAGATCCGGTAGAGGTCTATTACCCACCCATGAAATTGCGCAGGGGCAAAGCATGGATTATGTTTATTGGGATGATCCTAATAAGCTCGTTGATCGTCTTCGACTACTCATGGCATCCCAAGCAGCCGGCAATACTGGCCATACCAATGAAATATCCTCCATTATTGAGGAGCTACGCGAGGCGGGAATCATTTATTAGCATGAGATTAATCATAGAATGATCATTCGGTCATGGATCGTTGAACAATGAGCATAGACATATTTGGACGACAGCTGACGAGCAACGGCTTTGAAAAAAGTGTGGTTCGAGGCCTTCTGGGTGCTGGATTCAAATTCACCGCCGATAATCAGTACGATCTAGACGGCAAACGATTATGTAATATAGCCGATCCACAGGAACCCAACGACGTCGTTTCTCTGAAAAGTTTCGAAGATATTACATGGCGAGCCTTGGGTGTCCTCGAGTATTCTATGGAAAAAACATTTGCAAACTCCACGCTACAAGCACTTCGCGAGTTTAAATCTCAACTTACCGCATGACTAGATCGAGAGCATACCAACAATTTCGATGGAAATCGACACATTCAGGCTCTTATGACAGAAGAGATTGACGCGCTAACGGTGAAGAAGGAAATTCTGGAGATTCGGCTGGCTGCCGTAGGATCTGATCTTGAAGTGTTCAGTCATAACGGACTACTTCGAGGAATTCGCTTCAAATCGAGCTAGATCATTCAACAATGAGCATAGACATATTCGGTCGTCGGTTCGCTAGCAGAAAAATCAAAAGTGTGTGTAGTCGTGGACCTCCCGGTGTTGGGTTTAAAACCACCATCGATAACCAGTACGACATAGACAATAAACGATTGTGTAATATCGCACATCCACAGGAACCCACCGATGCTGTTTCTCTGCAAAGTCTTGAGGATATTACACAGCAATCATATATCGCTCTTGAACGATCCATAAAAGAGACATTCGAGCAATCCATGCAGCAGGCTCTCGAAGCTCTTGAATCTAAACTTAATGCCCGCATGGATCGGGAGCACAGTGAAAGTTTTGAAGAAGACCAACGTATTTGGATCCAGGCAAAAGAAAGGATTGAAGCGCTGAAGGGTGATTGTGAATCTCTGGATAAGCGGTTGGAAATAGTGGAGAATAACGTTGAAAAGCTCAGCCAACACTACATCCAGGGAATTACCATTCCGACCAACTCGTTGAACAGCAAACAGAATAAATACACTAAACATTAGGAAGGATGAAGGCGGTAATAGCGAGTGATCTTCATAGACCCGCTCGACGTAATTACCCCGACGTTATGTCGATATTCGAGGTTTGGATGAGACCTGGCAGGCTGATCTTGTCGATATGACCGCATACTCATCCGTCAACAAGGGCTTAAAATTCTTACTCACAGTGATTGATATATTTTCAGAATGTGCGTGGGCCGTACCGATCAAGAGTCAAAATGCCAAAGACGTGACAGCGGCAATGAAATCTCTGCTAACTCTAGGCCATATATCGAAACATCTACACGTTGATCAGGGCAAGGAATTTTACAACAAAGAATTTGAAACTCTTATGAAGCATAGTGGGATCAACATGTACTCGACATTCAGCAACTTGAAGGCATCGATATGCGAACGCTTCAATCGAACACTGAAGAATAAAATGTGGAAGCAATTTACTCTTCAAGGCTCTCATATATGGATTCACATTCTACCAGATTTGATCGCATCGTATAATAACACCAAACACCGTACGATTGGGATGAAGCCGAAAGATGTAACTATAGCTAATGAAAAACAGATATATCGACGTGCGTATAAGCTGCGTCAAATCAAAAGAAGCGAACGAAAACGCAAATTTAAGGTTGGCGATAAAGTTCGCATTAGCAAATATAAAAATGTGTTCGAAAAGGGCTATACGCCGAATTGGACAACGGAAATATTTACAATTGATGCCGTAAAAAATACCAACCCTCCAACATACAAACTCATCGACTACCTGAACCAACCCATCGAGGGCAGTTTTTACGAGGAGGAGCTCGGCAGGGTGCAGTATCCCGAAGGCTATCTTGTAGAAAAGGTCTTGCGGAGGCGTGGTGATCAACTCTATGTAAAATGGTTGGGATTCGGCAGTTCACATAATAGTTGGATAAATAAATCGGATATGTAATATAATTTTACGGATAAATTTATTATCAACATATTTACATTTGTTCCTTAACCCTCCTCAATCTTAATGCTAGTTTACATAATCATCGAGGGGAAAAAAATATTCCCCACATTTTTTCTCACATTTCCACACATTATCTCACATTTTCTCACATTTTCTCACATTTTCCCACATTTTCTCACATTTACATGCAAAGTAGATGGAAAATTATTTTATTCTGTTTCAGAAAATGTGAGAAAATGTGGGAAAACTCTTTTCAAATATTTAAGAAATTTACTAGTTTGCGGAATCTTGATAACCGCAGGGTAAAGTATCGGTTTTACCGGGTATCAATTTTCGCTTATCATCACACCAGCTTAGAGCTAACTTATTCTGTACAATAGTGCTAACCGCATGTCGACTACTTCTTATCATACACTGTTTCTCAACTAAATTTTGATGACCAATAAGACATCGCTTGTAATCATCAAACGTGATAGATTTTGATGTGGAACCCTTCACACCCTTTGCGCGTTTCTTATCGGTATCACCACGAGTCCTGAACGTGTAGAGTTTTGCACGCAGGCCGATAAATTCAGTCGTGATTTTCCCGTTATTCTTATCCTTCATCAGACCAAGGCGTTTTTTATTCATTAGTGGAATACCATGGACATTATCTGGTGGATAGTCCGGTGTATCGAACATTGTAGCGACATCGCGTCTAATGATTTCGTAGATGTTTGGTACGGTAAATTTATATATCAGACTATCAGTATCGGTATACATTAATTTTGCTTCACTACTTGAAAAATTATCTCTTACATAATCATAGTGAAAGTTGTATAAGAAGATTTTCGAAAGATCGAGAATCGCTGCGCCGATGTATATTGGCTTATTGAAATATACCTTGGTGAGATTTAGCTCAATAATCACCATATCTTCATCAAATATGGTGCAGCTATGAAATGCGGGTCTTGCAATGAGAGCACGCGCACCACCCCTACCCTCCCATTTTGTGATTAGTTTTACGGTCTTATGGTTACGCACATTCTCCATGGTCTTGCCAAATACAGCATTATTCATAAGCTTGTAGAAATTTTTTTTCGAACTCATTTTTTGACTGCTTTCCCATATTTGTATTGAGGTCGATGTATGATTTTAACCATGGTGATTGTGCGAACCTTAAAATCCTATGCACTTCCACAAGCTTCAAACCAAATTTAATGCATTGTTTTAAATTACGATAGTGCAGAACATACGTTTCCTTGGGTAGAAGCGTTGTCGCGAGTTTCCTAATTTTACTACCTGGCGGTATGAAATGCTCGGGACAGAGAGGTAAGTCCGCGTGCTGTTTATGCAGCTCTACGGGATAATCTGAATCTACCTCTAGAATATAACCGGTTGATAAATTATCCGGATGGGACAATACATCAATGGCATCATTTTCCCACTCGAACGATCCACTCGGCAAATGCTCACTCATAGCTGCACCATGGAGATTGTTTACATCGAAATACATTGAATATGATTTCACCTTGCTAGAATCAAAATCTTCACCCATAAATCTATTATTCGCTCTGGCATAGCGAATTGAGCACTGTGCCACACCACCCCTGATGCCTTTCTCGATGAATAATATCATTTCCGGATCGTCTAAAAGTTGCAGATTAATTTTCGTTTGCTTTAACATAGCATCAAAAGCAAGCCCCGGTGCGGTGTAATAATGCAGAGGATCCAAGTTATACGTTTTGAAGCAGCTATCACGGAAATTTTGAAATATATCGGCTAATAAAAGCACATCGGTTTTCAGGTATAAATCGGAATATTCACCCAGAGTTTTCAGCTCAAACTTGGCCCAAACATTTTTCGCATGTTCATAATCCTCATTGGAAATATGGGAATCGTTAAGTCTCGAATAAAAATATTTTTCAATGGGTAATTCCGGCTCATCGAGTTTTTCCCAAGAATCGATGTATTCGTAGGGGAATACACCTTTGCGAATCATCAAATCGAATTTTCCCTGATCACTGTAAAAATTTTGAGTTATTTTTTTATCCAAATCGCGCACGTATGATGCTAATATGTCAATGCTGCTGGCCATAAATCGGATCGAATCTATGAATCTCAAGCTCATCATAGTGCCATCAACCCTCTTGGTGAATGATATATACTTTTCCTTATTAATGGGCAATAGTGTGATTTTACCCGAAAAATTTGAAGCTAAAGATTGAATTATGAAATGCGAATCATAGCCCGACAAATTATGAAACACCACCGGAATCGTGTGTTTCTCTCTGAAATTCAAGTTACACCGATTATGGGCGGCACCGCGATATGTACCCGTGAAATGGCAGTGATCATGACATTTTTTTTCTTTGGGTAAAAATCGCTTCTCACAGATGTGACAATTTTTCGCGCGCATATGATGATCGCGTTGTGCCTGATTCAGAGATTCCATTGGAATTATATTTTTTATGCGTGACTCTACTTCAATGGATAATTCGCGAAGCTGTCCGATAAACCATTCAACACAATCGGGCCCGCGTTTATTCTCATATCCCGATAATGTTCCGTCATATGAGCAATGTACATAATAGGCGACACTGTGTGGGATATGCTCTTGAGATTCATTTGCGGTTGGTTTCAATATACACTCGAGATCGGCATAAACAACGAATGGCACAGTTCCCTTATTCTGAAAATTTGAAAATTCTAAATCTTTTTTCTCTGGAAATTCCATTCGAATTCTATTCATTCGCATGCAATCTTGCCTGTGACTTTCATACGCACCGTGTACGCTGAAGTGACACAGGCATCTATCGCACAAAAATTGTTCACCGTTATGGCTTGATAATTGTTTGCTAATCAAACGCGAAAGATTCTTAATCCAAGCAAAGTGAAATCGTGGTTTGAAATTATTTAAATCATCATCATCATCTTCTATTTCGCTCTTACTTTATATCATGAGTAGGTGGATTGTGTTGCTCTTAGTTATATTCTTACTCAAATGAAGCGGGGTGATTACACTATTTTTGGACTTTTTCTCGCTCTGAAAATTTTCCGGTTCGATTCCATATACGTTAATGCTCAAATTGTTCAATTTTTCGAATTTCTGTACACTATGCAGAGTCGCTGGGAATTTAATACCTGTACAATTTAGCTCCGATATATACCATCGATAGCTGTGTGGACTGGTTGCGTTAACGCCTATGGGGTGGAGAGCTGCGGCAACGGACCACAGCAAACACCGATCATCATCATTCTGCACGTTGACCACCGCCTTTTTTTACTGAATATCCTCAGGTAGCGCTGTATATGTTGATAGTCCACCTCGAAGAGGCTCGTATCGGTTTACGCTGACCACTGCATTTATGATCTCAATCATACTCCAACCAGAATCTCGTTGGTCGAAATCCTTCACCATGGTCAGCAGAGGATTTGTTACGTTATCGTTGAACCAGGTCTCCAGGTTTGTTGATGAAAGAATCGTAGCGTTGCGTGTATTGAAGTTCTTCACTTCCAAGCTGATCTGATCGTTTTTCACATTCTCAAATTTACACAAAACCCCCACATTCACCTGAATACATCCGTGTTCACGTAGCGCATTTTTCAAGCGTTGCATCGTTACCACCTCAGCGTCAGCCAAAAATCTCGCCAAATCCTTATGTTGAAGATTTGTCACGGCTCCAGTGTGTATACGGCACTTGAAGGCACTCTTCATATCATCCCATCGAGCGCGATTCTGAATATCATCGCCAATATTACCTCCAACAATAGTCGCATGGTGTCATTCAAATTTCACCACCCACGATTGGAGGAGTGATACAATGTGTTGTAGTTGCCGATTTTCACTCACACTCGGGTTTGATTGCGTCAAAATGTTGTTCAAGAATCGAACATTTTCAAGTGCGATATCACGCCAGCGAATAAAAATATCTTCACTTGCATGTCCTGGAGGTAGTGTACACAATAACTTGTATGCATCTGCCATTATCTCGACAAGATTCATATACCTGACGTTGTCCATTTTTTTTTCCAATGAGTTTACAGCTCCGCATTCAAACCCACACCTTGCGAATGTTCACACCCACCATGAGCTTCGAGGTCTTATATGCAGACCCGCTCCACCCCACCACCATTCGAATACCATGAGAATTCAAGCGTTTCCAACCTTAGTTCGGGTGGGGTTTTGTATCTGGGGTTTGCACCTTTTCGTGAAAAATATTATCCGAGTTTGCAATCGGCCAACCCCTCCAATATTGGGGTGTATTTCAGATTTCTAGTCGGGTATAAAGCGGGGTTTGCACCGAGTTTTTGACATTCCACAAACAACCGAGAGAAGCAGTCAAACTAGTAAACCAAGTGCCAAGATGAATAATCAAATTGTGAATCCCGCCGATGTGTTGGATGGCGAGTTTTGGGATGAGCGTCTGCGTAGCGATGATGAGTGCGATAATGGTTATGAAACCTGGTATGCGAGTTCGAGTGACGATGAGGATCATATACCTCGGTATATAGAGGTATATT
>OZ022232.1:12302374-12332311 GCA_963978835.1 Tenthredo scrophulariae
TTAGATGCAAACGAAAAGTTCTGTGAGGATGAAGCTTTCACACTTGTTGAAGCTGTTGTCACTGCTGGAGGTGATGTCTTCGACGTAGTACCTGGATACTCGGGAACCTGACTGGTGAGTGGCTGAACTGATGATAAAAAGCTGAAGCTTGTTTGTGGGTTTGCTTGCAGTGGCAAACTCGGACTCACCACAGCAGTGATTGGTGGGGATGAATTAGTGGCTGATATTCCCATTGGAAATGGAAGGATCGGTGGTATGTCAGTTTTAACACCGTCAGAGTTGAATGAAGAGGTATCAATTTTAGAGAATGGCTTAGCACTAAATGACGCTGACATTCCTGTTGGTATTGAAGCAGGCGTTATCAACGGTGGCTTCAAATTTCCAGGTGCATTCAAAGTGAAAGCGGATACTTCAGATATTGGTACAGCCTTGATTCCACTAGAAATAGTGGATGCTGGCCTAACTCCCTGCGGAGTCTCAAACAATGGAACAGATATTGGCTTATTCTGTCGGGGTTGTCCCAGTGTTGTTGGAGTTTGAGCTGTCAGCGAGGCGGTAGCAGCTCGTGCCTTGCTATCGACTTGCGGTATTTTAATTATTTGGGCAGAGACAGGAATTGTGCTCAATGCAGTTGCTCTATTCTGGACATTACTGTTAGGCTGTGCACTGGTCGATCCAATATTGGCTACAATTCGGTCTAAAGATGCTAAAGGACTTCTCGTGGCTTGGACAGATGGGTTCGCAGGGACTGTCACTTGTTCCGGTTTGGGTTTAGACTTTGATTTGATTTTTTGCTCCTGCACTTGTTTAGTTGGACTTGAAATAGCCAGAGATGATAGCGTTTGCTTTAAACGATCGTGCATTGGAGAGGGAGTTGCTGCCTTAATAATCTTAGTAGTAGATCGGCTCAATAGATTTCTCAATTTGCTCTGTTTCTCCCGACTGAAGCTACGGTTTCGACTCGCTATTGTTTGACATTTCTGTTCTATAGCTCCGTTGGTATGACTACTACTAGGTGACATCAAAGAGAACAAAGACATGTCAGCCATAGATTTGTTTAAGGAATGGGTAATATCACCGCGTGTGAGAGCCTTCCACTTCTTAACTAGAGTTTGAACGTTGCTTTTCTCTTTTGTAATAATTTGCGCATGTCGGAGCATATTCTGATAGATAAATTCTAGCCTGGGTACTTTCATTTTAGTTTTTTCCTTATTGATATGCTCGAGCCACTCGTGATCTAGAGCTCGCATAGCTTGTTCCAATTGAGATTGCACGTAATATATCTGACTTCTCAACTCTTTTGCCTTATTAATATCCCCATAACTTTGAGGATTATTTGAGGAGTCAAGAGAACATCTGGATTTCGTTTCTTCAAGCCAAGCAAAAGTCTGTAGTAACAAATTCTTCAGACAGCTTATATCGCTGGTAAGACTAGCAGTAGTCTCTTGCAGATCCATTAGAAATCTTTCCATCTTATCAGATTTCTCAATGAGTTGGCTTCGTTCAGTTGCAAAACCAATATCCACTATTAGTATCTCTCTACGATTCTTCAGTTCATTCTCAAACAAACTGCATTCTTCTTGATACGTTGAAATGCATATATTGCTATCAATGCCAATTTTCTCTTGCCGATTCACTTCTTTACTAGGTTCTCCTACTGCCTCAACTTTTGATGACATTTCAGTGTTCTCTACCTGTAGGTTTGACACATTCAGCTCAACTTGAGGTTGCGGAATAGGAAGTCTGGAAGTGTCTCCGAACAAGCTGGCAGTTGCAGTTACCTTAGGTCTATCCTGACTTGTATCTATCTGTTTTGGTCGCGGCGTGCTAGTGACTCCACCGATTAAATTAAAAGATATTTCAGTACCCAGAAGACCCATATGCGGCTGGCTAGACAATGGGACAATTTCAGTTGGGGGAGAGCAGATTGGCGGAGTACCACGAATCAAATTTACCATATGGAAGTTGCATAGCACTCCTGACGTTCCAAGAATATGAAGTATGGGAACAGGATGGGCAAGAGTCGAGCCTTCGCCACCCAAGGGCAACTTGTTGACCGATGTTCTATCCACCGCTAACCCAACGGGATAAATTTCACTGGTACGAACAAGGGGCAGCTGGGCTCTTCCGCTGTCGACTAATTGCCATTGTTCCCAAGTTGTTCCGCTGTCCCGAGAACCCAGGACGGCAACTTCACTGCTACTACTGCTGGCTGCAACGATTAATCCCCATTCAGGAACATGTTCAAAGTAGTAACGCGAGCCACCCTCTTCCCCTTCGACACCAGGCGAGCCATAAGTTATGTCTTCGTAAGATGTGAAGGTAGCGTTGACTTCGCCTTTTGGCGCGTCGATAATGAGCACATTTATCCGCGAATTCTGGGGATCTGAGTATGCCGCGCAAAATTGGTAGTTGCTTATCCATAAAAGAGCGATTATACTTCCGACGCTGGGATTCGGACCTGTGATACTTCTGGCTACCTTCAGCTCTGGTTTCAACTGCAACAGATTTCCATTTTTACATCCTACTACCAACTGCTTTCCCTTTGGACTCCAAGCGACACAGAGCACCTCGACTTTTTCTAACTTCCCCAAGATCGATAGCACTGGCGGAGTCTTGTCTGTTGTTATGCTGAAGCTATCTATAATGTAATCGCTTGTTATTGTACACAAAGCTCCAGGTATGCAGGGATTCCAACGAAGATCTAAGACGTAAGCGTTTTCTGTTGATGATAGTCTGATCTCACGTAACAGCTCCAGATTCTGAAAGTAGATGCGGACACGGGTCGTTTTTGAGAATACGATTACTCATAAATCACAGGGTTACTCAACGGATAAATTATTACTATGGAAAAGTATGGGAGGTCCAGTGGAGTCCCGGTTATCCAGACTCATATTTCAAGCCCTTTGTAGTCGACTACAAGTTATTTTCAGCAAAACTAATATTATAATAAATTGTACATCGTCATAATCGTACAATGCACGTACGTATTTTTCTACAATATGTATGTCACGGCTGTCCGAGGGGGTGATATAGTGGGGGTAACGGCACATACACATGTACACACCCACGAGAGAATTTCGCCCCCTAAATTCTCGAGTATAAAGAATTATTTCGAGAATCTGATGTGTACGAAATGTGCCTCGTTCAAAATAGTTTTGGGTGAAATAGTGGAGGTTAGCCACAAATGAGCCTAAAGCTGTAATGAAATGTTATTAAAGTTTGGTCATAACGGCTAACACACGGATATACACACTGACGCAATATACATGGCCGCCGCGTCAGACACCTGGAATCACATTTAGCGATAAAATGTTTTTCGCCTTTCGCTGATTACTGAGGACTATTTCACCCACAACAATATTTCGGCCGAGACAGTCGATTCACAAACTCAAGTTGAATAACAATCTGAATTCTGAGAATTCAGGGTACAAAAGTTCGCTGCAGATGATGAGCTCCGTGTTAGGATCCATGGCCGGCGAAAAATATTCACAGGCCCCGTCCATCTCACTCATACAGTCCCACACATTTACATTAAATATAAAACATATACGAATAAAGGGGGATAGCCAGCTTCAGTATTCTGAAATGTGACTTAAATAATTATTCATTGATAAGCAAGAACTTAGATTCAATAATGAAAAGTACCACATGTTTTCATAAGCTGAGTCATTCACGGTGTGGTTCAAAAAATTAATACATAGCGGTGCTAGTTCCCCTTCGGAAAACCTTAATACTGCGAATACAAATATGCATCAATAAAACCCTAATTCTATGTTAACACCACTTGTGTTTTACCATTGGATGGATAGCCGGATTTTCGTTTGCTCGGACTACCCCTGGTCCCAATGAGTCCGGATAATCGGGTTTCTACTGTGCAATCAGCGTCAAAACAATAAATTTGATACTGATATTCAGGCAGTCTCAGGAAATATAAAAGTCCGAATCTTGAAAATACTAACAATCAAGAAAAATTGTAAATAAAAAAGTTTACAAGTACATACTACAAAATTATTAAAAACTTTCTCATTTCAAAGTTTTAACGTTTCTTTTACTCAATAATAAAATCGCTCTGAACCTACTCGATAAAGTTTTGATAAAGATACTCTTATATAAGTAAAAAATGTAAAAGTATATATCAGACTTAAGGGGGTACATACACCTTGGAAACAATTTATTTCAAATCGCTGATACGCCGTGGTGAAGTAATTCGTCGACCCAGTTTTTTTACAGTAGATTACTAGTGTTTTGAAGAATCATTCACAATTACTGAAGAATATTTGTATTTTGCGTTACGTAGTTCTCAGTTACCGATGAAAAAGCGGTTGGTGCAGCATACAGCTGGCAGCGTTGTTTGAATCTTTTCGAAATTCTGAGGAAACATTCTACATTGATGTGATTCCGGACCAAACCAACAATATCGAATGAATTTTAATTTTGAGTATAAAAATTATTCGATCCAAGCCGCTTTTATATCTGATTCTACAGAATAATAGTAAAAAGTCATAAACTTTCATACTTGGAATTAAAATTCATTGGATATTGCTGGTTTGGTCCTGAATTACATCAATGTAGAATGTTTCCTCCAAATTTCGAAAAGATTCAATCAACGTTGCAACCTGTATGCTGCACCAACCGCTTGTTCATCGGCAGATGAGAACAATGTAACGCAAAGTCCAAATATTCTTCAATAATTGTGAATGATAGTTCAAAACACTAGTAATCTACTACAAAAAAAAAAAAAAGGTCAATGAAATATTTCATCACAGCGTATCAGCGATTCGAAAAAGACTGTTTCTACGGTGTATGTACCCCCTGAATCCTACATTACACTAGGGTCGTGAATATCTGCATTTTTTACGCCCTTAGAAAGTCATAGAAATCTAGTTATCATTACCTGCTGTGTGAAAGACGCTGCACTATAGATGTAGACGATGGGATGTAGCAGAGTAACAGCTAAGAAGGAACAATCGCAATTTAATGCCAGGCGAGTGATTTTTGCCGATAAGACGAATTCTCTTTTCCAATTCTTATCAGGATTGTCCCCACTTCTAAGGACTGTGATTTTATTATCACATGCTGCGAAAATTAATCCACGTTTTCCATCTATTGCAACAAGACTGCAGGCTGCAGGAACAGAAGCAAAGCCGTCTGATATTTTTATATTCCTCAAATGTTTGAATTGAAATTCCTGAAAAAAAATGGCATTCGAACATTTAATGTCAAATATGAGTTATATTTATTATGTCGACGAGTAAAAATTGATTTCTTGACTCCGATCTTCGCCGATTAATTCGCTCCGAGTCTCATCGAGTTAAAACGTTAGTCAGATACAAGATATTCGCGCATTCGTTTCTTCAGTCATTGTTCACATTAACGATATGTATGAATGTGTACGTATCATTACTCATCAACGCACAAACTTGAGGTTATGGCTGCTCAGCCGGTTCGAAATTCTCGGATATATATGTAAGATAGGACAATCGTTGAATGCGCGAATCGAAGACAATGACTTACTAGTACATCCTTCGGAGCTGGTGCGGTCTTCATTTTTAATATTATCACAATAAATGGTGAGTTGAATGTACTGCGACACAGGAGTCGTTGCAAAAGTAATTTAAAATCAACCTAACCATACGCCATGTCCACATAGCCTAGTTATTGCCCTTATTGCAATTTAGCGCCACCTATGAACTGTTACGTCTTAGGCTGAAAGCCGAATACTCAATTTATTGGTACAACAGTTACCATAGTTATTATCGAAGGTATGAGTATACCGACGTGCAATTACCATCAGAGTTTGAATAATACCTCTATCGATGTAATTCCATTTATAATTTTTTCTTTAATTCTCTTATATTATTTTACTCATAGATATAAGCCAATACTTTTAATAATACTTTAAATACTATCGATGTAATTCCATTTATAATTTTTTCCTTAATTCTCTTATATTATTTTACTCATAGATATAAGCCAATACTTTTAAAAGAAACAATCTCAACCAATATAGACAATTTCATCTCATTTTCTCATAAACCAAATACACTTGGAAACTTTTGTAAACACTATATATTTGAAAGCCAAAACTTTAAGTAAACTTTGAAACGTAAGAAAATATCCTTTTTGAGGAAACATAAATATTCCAGATCCTTCAGAATTTTACGACCGAAAGCGGAAAACCTAAAAAACAGAGGCAGTTTTGTTTAAAAGAAGATAGATCATAGATGCCTACAGCATCCCTTCTCATTTCCTCGACGCTTGGGCCGCTGACCCAATCGTCTCGCGCTAATGATTTTTTAGCCAACCACATCTTTTCCCGCTTTGGTTTAACGAGCTTTTTACCAATAAGAAAAAACCCGCTTCCCCGCGAGTTTTCCAGAACCTCTCCTTCGCGTACCCGCGAGGAGAGATCCTTTTTCAGTTACATTAAGGTAGTTAGTCACGAAACCTCAAATAGTGAAGATCGAACTCATAGAATCATAGAACTTAGAATTATCAATTCAAAGTGTTTGGTGAAACAGCTGAATAATCAAGTGAATTACTAAATAACTAATAGAAATTACAAACTCTAGTTAATCAACACTCACGTGAAGATTAACAACCGAATTGTTGAGCAGATTGTGAATATAAATTGTTAAATAAATATTGTTATAATTAAAAGTGAAATCCTTAAACATTTATTTCACCCACGCATAGTGGTGGCTGATTAAACCCATTACCTCAACACATACGAGTTGAACGACGTCCCGGAGAACTAGTTATCCAAAACTCGGTAAGAAACATAGAAATCTACCATCTCCAGAACTGAACCTCATAGAACTTAACTAGTGATTCGCATCTCTTAAATAACATTTATTCTAACGTAACAGAACTATGATGTCTAACAGAGCCCAGGAGTTGTTGGGGTAACAAAATAGTTAACTGACACACCGGCTATAACGACTTATCGAATGTGGTCTCTTGTCGGTAATGATGCAACAGGATCCTTATTTCAAAAACGTTTCGCGTCTTATCCTAGCGTATACCAGCATATCGTCGAAACAAACTCGTAAAAATTCTTAACGCGCATTCGCGCGGTCAATGTTTGTAGGATAATTATGGGCTTTACATTTCTAATACGGCGATATATCGTGATATCTCGATAAACGAAATACACTATGAAACACTTAAATAAGCCGTTCGTATGCTCGTGAGTCAATTCTTTCGCGCCAGGATAATGAATAAAAATAAATGAATATTTTATAAATATTATAAATATAAATTTAAAAAAATTAATGAATTTTTTTTATTATTTATAGTTTTTGCTTTTATTGACAACATTGGATTTTTCTTACAGGCGTAACGGTTACACGTGTCTTATATAATACGTAAGTTATCTATATATATTTTATAAATTTTATAAATATTTCTCTTCTTTGCATTCCATATATTAAGGGTTTTTCGAAGAGATTAGGTTGCTCACTCAGAAAATATGACTTAACACCCGTCATGTGTGTCAATACCAACCTAAGATCTGTTGTTACTAAAGGTAAAGACCGTATCGATGAACATGACAAATGTAATGTCGTTTATAAGATCCAACGTAAGGACTGTTCGGCGTCTTATGTGGGTGAAACCAAACGAGAACTTAAGACTAGACTGAGAAAACATCAAGATAATCTGAAGAAAAGCCCAGAAGTACATTCTGTTGTCTCCTTACATCAGACCGGATTCAACCATGTTTTCGATTGGGGTAGGACAGTACGCTGTTCCCTAACAAGAAGGTTGTAACGCAGGAATCAGAAAAAATAGAGTCGCTATCCAGAGAATGAAAAAATTAGGTTGCTATACAGAAAGTGAAACAATAAGGTTGCTATGCAGGAATTAAAAAAATGAGGTCGCTATTCAGAGAATGAAAAAATTAGGTCGCTATACAGTAAGTGAAAAAATAAAGTCGTTATGCAGAAATTGAAAAAACAAAGTCGCTATATTCAGGAGCGAAAACAAGAAAGCCGCTAAGCGCCGGCGGTGATGACTGCGCGGTTGGCATCACCGATCTCGCCGGCTGAATAAAAGTAAACAGCAAAAAATTGACTAATCGCGTCGAACTTCGCGAATATAATTGTATAAATCTATCGTTTCACAGAAGAATAACTCAAGTCCACTTTCTGAGCTTTCGAGGAATTGAGGTTTTTATACTTTTGAAAAATATTTATTTCTTTGCAATATGTTTCTTCGAAAAGCATAATGCTGTGTAATGGACTTCGAGGTTATTTAACAAGTCTTATTTTTTTAAAGCAAAATAGTTTTAATTATCGATGAGTTGAGTTGTTTTAGGTTCGAGTTTTCGGAGTAGAATGATTTGGAGAGGGATTTTAGATTTTCGAAGTGGCGGCCGAAAAGAAGGTAGGAGGTATGTAAAAAGAAGAGGAGGTGCGAATTGGAAATGAGAGGCTGGACCTTTGGAAACGGAAAGTTTGGGAGCTGAGGGTTTTCTTGGAATGATCAGCGGAAAAAGACACTCGAAGGAAGGGGGTCGTAAAACTATAGAAATGTTCATAAGAACCAAAATGCATAGAGGACTGGGTGGAGAAGAAAATGGTTTATGAGGGGTCAGAGGGTTAAAAAGGGGAGGTGTAATGTACCTACTCCTTTATAATAAAGGAGTATATTATAATAAAGGAGTAGGTAATAAAGGAGTATATTATAATAAAGGAGTAGGTAATAAAGGAGTATATTATAATAAAGGAGTAGGTAATAAAGGAGTATATTATAATAAAGGAGTAGGTAATAAAGGAGTATATTATAATAAAGGAGTAGGTACATTACACCTCCCCTTTTTAACCCTCTGACCCCTCATAAACCATTTTCTTCTCCACCCAGTCCTCTATGCATTTTGGTTCTTATGAACATTTCTATAGTTTTACGACCCCCTTCCTTCGAGTGTCTTTTTCCGCTGATCATTCCAAGAAAACCCTCAGCTCCCAAACTTTCCGTTTCCAAAGGTCCAGCCTCTCATTTCCAATTCGCACCTCCTCTTCTTTTTACATACCTCCTACCTTCTTTTCGGCCGCCACTTCGAAAATCTAAAATCCCTCTCCAAATCATTCTACTCCGAAAACTCGAACCTAAAACAACTCAACTCATCGATAATTAAAACTATTTTGCTTTAAAAAAATAAGACTTGTTAAATAACCTCGAAGTCCATTACACAGCATTATGCTTTTCGAAGAAACATATTGCAAAGAAATAAATATTTTTCAAAAGTATAAAAACCTCAATTCCTCGAAAGCTCAGAAAGTGGACTTGAGTTATTCTTCTGTGAAACGATAGATTTATACAATTATATTCGCGAAGTTCGACGCGATTAGTCAATTTTTTGCTGTTTACTTTTATTCAGCCGGCGAGATCGGTGATGCCAACCGCGCAGTCATCACCGCCGGCGCTTAGCGGCTTTCTTGTTTTCGCTCCTGAATATAGCGACTTTGTTTTTTCAATTTCTGCATAACGACTTTATTTTTTCACTTACTGTATAGCGACCTAATTTTTTCATTCTCTGAATAGCGACCTCATTTTTTTAATTCCTGCATAGCGACCTTATTGTTTCACTTTCTGTATAGCAACCTAATTTTTTCATTCTCTGGATAGCGACTCTATTTTTTCTGATTCCTGCGTTACAACCTTCTTGTTAGGGAACAGCGTACTGTCCTACCCCAATCGAAAACATGGTTGAATCCGGTCTGATGTAAGGAGACAACAGAATGTACTTCTGGGCTTTTCTTCAGATTATCTTGATGTTTTCTCAGTCTAGTCTTAAGTTCTCGTTTGGTTTCACCCACATAAGACGCCGAACAGTCCTTACGTTGGATCTTATAAACGACATTACATTTGTCATGTTCATCGATACGGTCTTTACCTTTAGTAACAACAGATCTTAGGTTGGTATTGACACACATGACGGGTGTTAAGTCATATTTTCTGAGTGAGCAACCTAATCTCTTCGAAAAACCCTTAATATATGGAATGCAAAGAAGAGAAATATTTATAAAATTTATAAAATATATATAGATAACTTACGTATTATATAAGACACGTGTAACCGTTACGCCTGTAAGAAAAATCCAATGTTGTCAATAAAAGCAAAAACTATAAATAATAAAAAAAATTCATTAATTTTTTTAAATTTATATTTATAATATTTATAAAATATTCATTTATTTTTATTCATTATCCTGGCGCGAAAGAATTGACTCACGAGCATACGAACGGCTTATTTAAGTGTTTCATAGTGTATTTCGTTTATCGAGATATCACGATATATCGCCGTATTAGAAATGTAAAGCCCATAATTATCCTACAAACATTGACCGCGCGAATGCGCGTTAAGAATTTTTACGAGTTTGTTTCGACGATATGCTGGTATACGCTAGGATAAGACGCGAAACGTTTTTGAAATAAGGATCCTGTTGCATCATTACCGACAAGAGACCACATTCGATAAGTCGTTATAGCCGGTGTGTCAGTTAACTATTTTGTTACCCCAACAACTCCTGGGCTCTGTTAGACATCATAGTTCTGTTACGTTAGAATAAATGTTATTTAAGAGATGCGAATCACTAGTTAAGTTCTATGAGGTTCAGTTCTGGAGATGGTAGATTTCTATGTTTCTTACCGAGTTTTGGATAACTAGTTCTCCGGGACGTCGTTCAACTCGTATGTGTTGAGGTAATGGGTTTAATCAGCCACCACTATGCGTGGGTGAAATAAATGTTTAAGGATTTCACTTTTAATTATAACAATATTTATTTAACAATTTATATTCACAATCTGCTCAACAATTCGGTTGTTAATCTTCACGTGAGTGTTGATTAACTAGAGTTTGTAATTTCTATTAGTTATTTAGTAATTCACTTGATTATTCAGCTGTTTCACCAAACACTTTGAATTGATAATTCTAAGTTCTATGATTCTATGAGTTCGATCTTCACTATTTGAGGTTTCGTGACTAACTACCTTAATGTAACTGAAAAAGGATCTCTCCTCGCGGGTACGCGAAGGAGAGGTTCTGGAAAACTCGCGGGGAAGCGGGTTTTTTCTTATTGGTAAAAAGCTCGTTAAACCAAAGCGGGAAAAGATGTGGTTGGCTAAAAAATCATTAGCGCGAGACGATTGGGTCAGCGGCCCAAGCGTCGAGGAAATGAGAAGGGATGCTGTAGGCATCTATGATCTATCTTCTTTTAAACAAAACTGCCTCTGTTTTTTAGGTTTTCCGCTTTCGGTCGTAAAATTCTGAAGGATCTGGAATATTTATGTTTCCTCAAAAAGGATATTTTCTTACGTTTCAAAGTTTACTTAAAGTTTTGGCTTTCAAATATATAGTGTTTACAAAAGTTTCCAAGTGTATTTGGTTTATGAGAAAATGAGATGAAATTGTCTATATTGGTTGAGATTGTTTCTTTTAAAAGTATTGGCTTATATCTATGAGTAAAATAATATAAGAGAATTAAGGAAAAAATTATAAATGGAATTACATCGATAGTATTTAAAGTATTATTAAAAGTATTGGCTTATATCTATGAGTAAAATAATATAAGAGAATTAAAGAAAAAATTATAAATGGAATTACATCGATAGAGGTATTATTCAAACTCTGATGGTAATTGCACGTCGGTATACTCATACCTTCGATAATAACTATGGTAACTGTTGTACCAATAAATTGAGTATTCGGCTTTCAGCCTAAGACGTAACAGTTCATAGGTGGCGCTAAATTGCAATAAGGGCAATAACTAGGCTATGTGGACATGGCGTATGGTTAGGTTGATTTTAAATTACTTTTGCAACGACTCCTGTGTCGCAGTACATTCAACTCACCATTTATTGTGATAATATTAAAAATGAAGACCGCACCAGCTCCGAAGGATGTACTAGTAAGTCATTGTCTTCGATTCGCGCATTCAACGATTGTCCTATCTTACATATATATCCGAGAATTTCGAACCGGCTGAGCAGCCATAACCTCAAGTTTGTGCGTTGATGAGTAATGATACGTACACATTCATACATATCGTTAATGTGAACAATGACTGAAGAAACGAATGCGCGAATATCTTGTATCTGACTAACGTTTTAACTCGATGAGACTCGGAGCGAATTAATCGGCGAAGATCGGAGTCAAGAAATCAATTTTTACTCGTCGACATAATAAATATAACTCATATTTGACATTAAATGTTCGAATGCCATTTTTTTTCAGGAATTTCAATTCAAACATTTGAGGAATATAAAAATATCAGACGGCTTTGCTTCTGTTCCTGCAGCCTGCAGTCTTGTTGCAATAGATGGAAAACGTGGATTAATTTTCGCAGCATGTGATAATAAAATCACAGTCCTTAGAAGTGGGGACAATCCTGATAAGAATTGGAAAAGAGAATTCGTCTTATCGGCAAAAATCACTCGCCTGGCATTAAATTGCGATTGTTCCTTCTTAGCTGTTACTCTGCTACATCCCATCGTCTACATCTATAGTGCAGCGTCTTTCACACAGCAGGTAATGATAACTAGATTTCTATGACTTTCTAAGGGCGTAAAAAATGCAGATATTCACGACCCTAGTGTAATGTAGGATTCAGGGGGTACATACACCGTAGAAACAGTCTTTTTCGAATCGCTGATACGCTGTGATGAAATATTTCATTGACCTTTTTTTTTTTTTTGTAGTAGATTACTAGTGTTTTGAACTATCATTCACAATTATTGAAGAATATTTGGACTTTGCGTTACATTGTTCTCATCTGCCGATGAACAAGCGGTTGGTGCAGCATACAGGTTGCAACGTTGATTGAATCTTTTCGAAATTTGGAGGAAACATTCTACATTGATGTAATTCAGGACCAAACCAGCAATATCCAATGAATTTTAATTCCAAGTATGAAAGTTTATGACTTTTTACTATTATTCTGTAGAATCAGATATAAAAGCGGCTTGGATCGAATAATTTTTATACTCAAAATTAAAATTCATTCGATATTGTTGGTTTGGTCCGGAATCACATCAATGTAGAATGTTTCCTCAGAATTTCGAAAAGATTCAAACAACGCTGCCAGCTGTATGCTGCACCAACCGCTTTTTCATCGGTAACTGAGAACTACGTAACGCAAAATACAAATATTCTTCAGTAATTGTGAATGATTCTTCAAAACACTAGTAATCTACTGTAAAAAAACTGGGTCGACGAATTACTTCACCACGGCGTATCAGCGATTTGAAATAAATTGTTTCCAAGGTGTATGTACCCCCTTAAGTCTGATATATACTTTTACATTTTTTACTTATATAAGAGTATCTTTATCAAAACTTTATCGAGTAGGTTCAGAGCGATTTTATTATTGAGTAAAAGAAACGTTAAAACTTTGAAATGAGAAAGTTTTTAATAATTTTGTAGTATGTACTTGTAAACTTTTTTATTTACAATTTTTCTTGATTGTTAGTATTTTCAAGATTCGGACTTTTATATTTCCTGAGACTGCCTGAATATCAGTATCAAATTTATTGTTTTGACGCTGATTGCACAGTAGAAACCCGATTATCCGGACTCATTGGGACCAGGGGTAGTCCGAGCAAACGAAAATCCGGCTATCCATCCAATGGTAAAACACAAGTGGTGTTAACATAGAATTAGGGTTTTATTGATGCATATTTGTATTCGCAGTATTAAGGTTTTCCGAAGGGGAACTAGCACCGCTATGTATTAATTTTTTGAACCACACCGTGAATGACTCAGCTTATGAAAACATGTGGTACTTTTCATTATTGAATCTAAGTTCTTGCTTATCAATGAATAATTATTTAAGTCACATTTCAGAATACTGAAGCTGGCTATCCCCCTTTATTCGTATATGTTTTATATTTAATGTAAATGTGTGGGACTGTATGAGTGAGATGGACGGGGCCTGTGAATATTTTTCGCCGGCCATGGATCCTAACACGGAGCTCATCATCTGCAGCGAACTTTTGTACCCTGAATTCTCAGAATTCAGATTGTTATTCAACTTGAGTTTGTGAATCGACTGTCTCGGCCGAAATATTGTTGTGGGTGAAATAGTCCTCAGTAATCAGCGAAAGGCGAAAAACATTTTATCGCTAAATGTGATTCCAGGTGTCTGACGCGGCGGCCATGTATATTGCGTCAGTGTGTATATCCGTGTGTTAGCCGTTATGACCAAACTTTAATAACATTTCATTACAGCTTTAGGCTCATTTGTGGCTAACCTCCACTATTTCACCCAAAACTATTTTGAACGAGGCACATTTCGTACACATCAGATTCTCGAAATAATTCTTTATACTCGAGAATTTAGGGGGCGAAATTCTCTCGTGGGTGTGTACATGTGTATGTGCCGTTACCCCCACTATATCACCCCCTCGGACAGCCGTGACATACATATTGTAGAAAAATACGTACGTGCATTGTACGATTATGACGATGTACAATTTATTATAATATTAGTTTTGCTGAAAATAACTTGTAGTCGACTACAAAGGGCTTGAAATATGAGTCTGGATAACCGGGACTCCACTGGACCTCCCATACTTTTCCATAGTAATAATTTATCCGTTGAGTAACCCTGTGATTTATGAGTAATCGTATTCTCAAAAACGACCCGTGTCCGCATCTACTTTCAGAATCTGGAGCTGTTACGTGAGATCAGACTATCATCAACAGAAAACGCTTACGTCTTAGATCTTCGTTGGAATCCCTGCATACCTGGAGCTTTGTGTACAATAACAAGCGATTACATTATAGATAGCTTCAGCATAACAACAGACAAGACTCCGCCAGTGCTATCGATCTTGGGGAAGTTAGAAAAAGTCGAGGTGCTCTGTGTCGCTTGGAGTCCAAAGGGAAAGCAGTTGGTAGTAGGATGTAAAAATGGAAATCTGTTGCAGTTGAAACCAGAGCTGAAGGTAGCCAGAAGTATCACAGGTCCGAATCCCAGCGTCGGAAGTATAATCGCTCTTTTATGGATAAGCAACTACCAATTTTGCGCGGCATACTCAGATCCCCAGAATTCGCGGATAAATGTGCTCATTATCGACGCGCCAAAAGGCGAAGTCAACGCTACCTTCACATCTTACGAAGACATAACTTATGGCTCGCCTGGTGTCGAAGGGGAAGAGGGTGGCTCGCGTTACTACTTTGAACATGTTCCTGAATGGGGATTAATCGTTGCAGCCAGCAGTAGTAGCAGTGAAGTTGCCGTCCTGGGTTCTCGGGACAGCGGAACAACTTGGGAACAATGGCAATTAGTCGACAGCGGAAGAGCCCAGCTGCCCCTTGTTCGTACCAGTGAAATTTATCCCGTTGGGTTAGCGGTGGATAGAACATCGGTCAACAAGTTGCCCTTGGGTGGCGAAGGCTCGACTCTTGCCCATCCTGTTCCCATACTTCATATTCTTGGAACGTCAGGAGTGCTATGCAACTTCCATATGGTAAATTTGATTCGTGGTACTCCGCCAATCTGCTCTCCCCCAACTGAAATTGTCCCATTGTCTAGCCAGCCGCATATGGGTCTTCTGGGTACTGAAATATCTTTTAATTTAATCGGTGGAGTCACTAGCACGCCGCGACCAAAACAGATAGATACAAGTCAGGATAGACCTAAGGTAACTGCAACTGCCAGCTTGTTCGGAGACACTTCCAGACTTCCTATTCCGCAACCTCAAGTTGAGCTGAATGTGTCAAACCTACAGGTAGAGAACACTGAAATGTCATCAAAAGTTGAGGCAGTAGGAGAACCTAGTAAAGAAGTGAATCGGCAAGAGAAAATTGGCATTGATAGCAATATATGCATTTCAACGTATCAAGAAGAATGCAGTTTGTTTGAGAATGAACTGAAGAATCGTAGAGAGATACTAATAGTGGATATTGGTTTTGCAACTGAACGAAGCCAACTCATTGAGAAATCTGATAAGATGGAAAGATTTCTAATGGATCTGCAAGAGACTACTGCTAGTCTTACCAGCGATATAAGCTGTCTGAAGAATTTGTTACTACAGACTTTTGCTTGGCTTGAAGAAACGAAATCCAGATGTTCTCTTGACTCCTCAAATAATCCTCAAAGTTATGGGGATATTAATAAGGCAAAAGAGTTGAGAAGTCAGATATATTACGTGCAATCTCAATTGGAACAAGCTATGCGAGCTCTAGATCACGAGTGGCTCGAGCATATCAATAAGGAAAAAACTAAAATGAAAGTACCCAGGCTAGAATTTATCTATCAGAATATGCTCCGACATGCGCAAATTATTACAAAAGAGAAAAGCAACGTTCAAACTCTAGTTAAGAAGTGGAAGGCTCTCACACGCGGTGATATTACCCATTCCTTAAACAAATCTATGGCTGACATGTCTTTGTTCTCTTTGATGTCACCTAGTAGTAGTCATACCAACGGAGCTATAGAACAGAAATGTCAAACAATAGCGAGTCGAAACCGTAGCTTCAGTCGGGAGAAACAGAGCAAATTGAGAAATCTATTGAGCCGATCTACTACTAAGATTATTAAGGCAGCAACTCCCTCCCCAATGCACGATCGTTTAAAGCAAACGCTATCATCTCTGGCTATTTCAAGTCCAACTAAACAAGTGCAGGAGCAAAAAATCAAATCAAAGTCTAAACCCAAACCGGAACAAGTGACAGTCCCTGCGAACCCATCTGTCCAAGCCACGAGAAGTCCTTTAGCATCTTTAGACCGAATTGTAGCCAATATTGGATCGACCAGTGCACAGCCTAACAGTAATGTCCAGAATAGAGCAACTGCATTGAGCACAATTCCTGTCTCTGCCCAAATAATTAAAATACCGCAAGTCGATAGCAAGGCACGAGCTGCTACCGCCTCGCTGACAGCTCAAACTCCAACAACACTGGGACAACCCCGACAGAATAAGCCAATATCTGTTCCATTGTTTGAGACTCCGCAGGGAGTTAGGCCAGCATCCACTATTTCTAGTGGAATCAAGGCTGTACCAATATCTGAAGTATCCGCTTTCACTTTGAATGCACCTGGAAATTTGAAGCCACCGTTGATAACGCCTGCTTCAATACCAACAGGAATGTCAGCGTCATTTAGTGCTAAGCCATTCTCTAAAATTGATACCTCTTCATTCAACTCTGACGGTGTTAAAACTGACATACCACCGATCCTTCCATTTCCAATGGGAATATCAGCCACTAATTCATCCCCACCAATCACTGCTGTGGTGAGTCCGAGTTTGCCACTGCAAGCAAACCCACAAACAAGCTTCAGCTTTTTATCATCAGTTCAGCCACTCACCAGTCAGGTTCCCGAGTATCCAGGTACTACGTCGAAGACATCACCTCCAGCAGTGACAACGGCTTCAACAAGTGTGAAAGCTTCATCCTCACAGAACTTTTCGTTTGCATCTAAGCCCGCGAATAGTTCAACGTTTTCTTTCGCTTCTAAACTAACTTCTAGCCCACCATCTAGTGCAGCACAATCGTTAGACTTATCAACTATGGGTTTGGACCTTCAAGCTTCTTCCAATACTCCAGTTGAAAATCTAACACCAGCACCGACGATAGCCAGCAATAGCTTCTTCGGATCTACCGGGAGTCCTTCATCTGGCTCGATCTTCGGCGGCGCTTCGAGTACCGCTAAGGACAAAACACCGGGCACAATTTTTGGAAATTCTGGTTTTTCCTCAATATTCAGCGGGTCTGCTGCAAGTGATAGCACAGCATCTGCGTTCGGTGGAGGTGCTACAACTTCCTCAGTGAAGCCACAAATTTTTGGGGGCGGTACTACCAGCCCACCTGCATCTAATTTTGGTAGCTCTGCTACAAGTCCTGCAAAGCCTATTGGCGGTGGAATACCAGCTGCTTCCACAGCTGCATCGGGATTTGAAACCGCTGACAATTCATCGGCTACTTCTGTTTTCGGAAATATTGCTGGTAATTCTAACACTGCATCAGTATTTTCTGGGAATTCAAATGCGTCTGCTTTAGGAACTCCTGACTCGCCAACACAAGGTTTTGGTGAACCTACTACCAGTGCCATAAAATCGCCGATATTTGTTAAAGACTCTATCACATCTCCACCAGCTTCTGGCTTTGGCAGACCTCCAGATTCTAGGCCGTTTGTCTTTGGTGGTGTTCCAACTAGTTCCGCAGCGCCATCTCCTTTCGGAGTTGGTACTACTGGGTCTTTGAGATCATCAATTTTCGGCGAAACTATTGGAAGTTCACAAGCTACATCAACATTTGGTGGCACGATATCAAGTCCAACTACTGCATCTGTCTTTGGTCCAGTTCCACCCGTTTCCCCAAATCAATCAATATTTGGGGGCACAGGTACTCCCACTCCTGCTACTAATATAGGCACAGCTACTCCAACGCCGACATCTACTGTGCCAACATTTGGACAAACATCAATTTTCGGTGCCAAACCAGAGTTTGGAAATATTTTTGGAGCAACAAAACCGATATTTGGAGGGGGCGGATTCGCGACTAGCTCGTTCCCCGTTGCTTCACAACAGACAGGTAAGCCTCTGCCTATTGCTAATTATACAGAGTGAAAGTCTATCGTTTACACAGGTGCAATTCACCTAAATTACCAGTGCGCAAGCTCCGAGCGCAGGTAACTTTCCAGTGCGGCCAACCGACGGAAACTTGAAATTGGTACACGACAGACCGTCGCGATGTGTTTAACCCCAAAATATTTTGACAGTTCGGTTCTCGGTTCGGTTCGGCTCGGATTGAAAATTTGCGTGCGCTCGGAACTTGCTTGGAAATTCAGCTCATCGTCCAGTCGAATTAAACCAAAAATATACAGGGTGATTCAATTTGCACGCACCATTTGGTAAGGGTAGATTCCTTGGGAAATTCTAAGACTAATTTCCCTTTACCAAAAAGTCCTGGGACTAATATTTTCCGGGCTACAGAAGGTCTTAGTTGACCAATCACACAGCCTACAGCTGCTCAAGTTTGGACTGGGTCAAAAGTATAAGACTAGTATTGCCCGTGGCGAGTCGATTTCCAGTGAAATAAAAATAAATAAATAAATCAATCTACTGTCGGCGCCAAAAGGTTTGGACCCTCTGTTTGAGTGATCATAACTTCTACAGAAAAATTGATGGAGCATCGAGTCTGGAGAAATTGTAAAGCGCCAAGTTTTCTGCGTCTGATGGTTATTCATCGATTTCTGTGTCAAAATCGTGGCAACCGTTATAATTTCCGAAAAGTTAAGAAACGTAGTTTGTCGGAGTCCATCGCCGTACGTCAACTTAAACTAGGCATCGTTTGTCCGAACTAAGTTTGAAGAATCTGTAAAAATTCAGAAATATTCCCTGAACATTGACGAGCATGATAGCGTTTGGTAATTCAAAGATATTCAAAAATCTTGACGCCAAGTGCAAAGAGGTCCAAGGGTGCGATTTGTGGTACGAATTGGTACCGGCGAACCTGAGCTAGCTCAAAATTTTCGTCAAGATGTACACTTTTTGATTCCGTAATCAGTTTTTGGTTTGCAAGGATCATCTTCCAGTAATCGACGTCAACAGTTTGTCAAATTCGCGTGGGGCCGCGTGTGTCCAAGCTGCGATATTCGTCGCTGCATTTACATTATTAATTGCATTAGCAATTGAGTCTGTGACGGGCGCGGCAAGAGGGAAATGCAGCAACGAATATCGGGGCTGGGACACGCGCGGCCCCGCGCAAATTTGAAAAATTGTTGAAGTCGATTACTGGAAGTTGACTCTTGCCAACTAAAAACTGATTACGGAATCAAAAAGTGTATAGCTTGACGGAAATTTTGAGCTAGCTCAGGTTCGCCGGTACCAATCCGTTCCGCAAATCGCACCATTGGACGTTTTTACACCCGGCGTCCAGGTTTTCGAATATTCTTGAAATTACCAAGCACTATCATGTTCGTTAAGGGGGCGTATACTCGATTTGTTACCGGCCTGTCTTTTTTCGCGAATATCTCTGAAACGGAGCGATGAATCGAATCGTCCTTTCGGCAGCCGATGTTTAACGAGTAATGAGTTCGAACTGGTACGTTTTATCGGATGAAATCGGGATTTTTTTTTTTTTTGATCGAAAAGTTTTGGCGTGCCATTTATGTCGACTTATATCAAAGCCGATGCATCGAAAATGCAAAATAGGGGACGGGAGCCCGATTCTATAGGGAATTCCGAACACAACCATCCCAAAACATCTTTGATTTCGACAACGATGAACGGGCCAGTTGTATTCTACGTTTTTGTTGTAATTTTAGCGATTGTCGGAGGCTGGGAGCGGTAATGGCCGCTAAATGTCAAGATGTTAGTACTCCGAACGCCCGTGAGATGTCATCGTGCGCACATCTTTAGATTATTAGTCAGAGATGATTGGACTACAGGTCCAGTGACGTAGTACCAGGTGTATCAATGTAACAGCGGGCGATATCTCACGGGCGTTCGGAGTACTAACATCTTGACATTTAGCGGCCATTACCGCTCCCAGCCTCCGACAATCGCTAAAATTACAACAAAAACGTAGAATACAACTGGCCCCCTCATCGTTGTCGAAAACAAAGATGTTTTGGGATAGTTGTGTTTGGAATTTCCTATAGAATCGGGCTCCCGTCCCCTATTTTGCATTTTTAATGCGTCGGCTTTGATATAAGTCGACATAAATGGCACGCCAAAACTTTTCGATCAGAAAAAAAAAAAAAAAATTCCGATTTCATCCTATAAAACGTACCAGTTCGAACTCATTACTTGTCAAACATCGGCTGCCGAAAGGACAAGTCGATAGATAGCCCCGTTTCGGAGATATTCGAGAAAATAGACAGGCCCGTATCAAATCGAGTATACCCCCGCCCCCCCACCCCCCTTAATGTTTAGGGAATATTTCTGGATTTTGACAGATTTTTTGCACTCATTTTAGACAAACGGTGACGAGTTGAAGTCGACGTACAGCAATGGACTCCGAAAAAACTACGTTTCTTAAGTTAACGGAGATCATTACACAGAAATTTATGAATAACCATCAGACGCAGAAAACTTGGCGCTTTACGATCTTTCCTGTCTCGATGCTGTATGAATTTTTCTGTGGAAGTTGTGATCACTCAAATAGAGGGGCCGAACCATTTTGCGCCGACAGTAGTGATACATTTTTTCACCATATGGCATTTAGGTTACAGTTGTTGTCGCCAGGAGTCACCAGGAGTTGTTTTCGTACAACATACGCTTTCAATATGTGACCAGGACCACCGCTACGTCGGTTCCGTCCTTCAGGTCGACCGGGCCGTAGCTTTCATCCTCTAGGTCCACCGTTACGTAGTTTTCTTTCTCTAGCTCGACCGCACCGTGGTTTCCGCTCTCCAGGTACACCGCTACGTAGTCCTTTTCCTCTAGGTCGACCGCACCGTATTTTTAAACTACATAGTTTCAAAAACTGGCCCTCAGATTTTTCGGCCCGATGTGAGCCCATTATCCTTTAAAAGGAGCGCGAATCTACGGATTTTCGCAGATCGTTTATTATACTACGAGACTATAAAGGTCTGCGCGCACTACACGGCGGCGAATGGCGCCGAACCGAAGAAAACAGTGACCATCACCCAAAGCATCAACAAAGTATTGTTGTCATCATGTTTCCCGAAAAGAAATTGATGATAGCCACTGTTTTCTTCGGTTTGCCGCCGTTCGGCGCCGTGTAGTGCGCGCAGACCTTAACACATAGCCCTGTCGGGTTCACAGATTCTTTTGGAGGACAGTTTATTCTAAATTCAGTATGAGTTTGGTAATCGTATGTTGAAAATTCGGTGAGTGACTGGCAAAAAACAAAATATCAAAAAACTTTTTCTATTGCATTCTACAGCTAAACTGAGAAGATAAATGACTTTGTAGGGGTTCATTTTTTCCAAGACGTCAAGGTGAACAACTTTTGTATATGAAGCATTTTTTTGTAAAACCGTCAGGAAAAAAAGTAGAGCGCAAAAAGTAGGTTTTAAATTATTTAATAATTATTTGCCACGAAACGCGTCCAAAAATCTTTTGGATAACTCACAGGTATATTCGTGGGGATATAATGAACTCGTAAAAAAATCGGCAGAAATGTCATATTCCTGAATGGATCTTATGTTCTATTCGACTGGACTATTAATTTCACCTGTAAACGTTAGCCATTCGCTCTTTATACAGAGGAATTCTGTGTAAATTCGTAACTCCTAGAGTAGCCAATTCATTTTTTTCCGAAACTGGCAACGCTGTCGTACGACCTTATCTACAGACGACATAGTGGTAGCTGTCATATCGTTAGATTAGAAATAACTGTTAGAGTGAGATAACCTAATAATGTTGCAAATGAACCGAAATTGACAACTGCAATCAATTCACTAATTTGTTATAACTTCTTTACGAATGAATATCGATTTTCGTTGTTTTAACTATTAGTCTAAGGGCTGGTGACAGATTTCACTAAGCGTCTTCAGCATGGCTATAAAATCGTCAAACGCTAGGTACGGGGTTCGTATCGTTGAAACTGCCAGTCTTTCATCCCACCCCCGTTGTGTTTGACCACCTGGTCCAGGTAAAAAAACGCATTTTTCAAGTCATTTCAGCAAAGTCAATTCCAACTCAGATTCGACCTACTATTCTGTGACATTATTAGTTCAAACAGCCAGACCGGTAGCCTGTGCATAACATGGCGTAAGACTGGATTATACCCATTTATTGACAGTTATTTATCAGGATAATAACCGTATTCCGTTTGGTCAAAGGTGGTCAAGGTGTACCTTGTACACTTGCCCTCACCCTGCACGTTTTTTCCTTTAATCAAATTTTCAACCAGCGGTAGAACTACGATATTGAAAAACTAACTTTGTCCAACTTCTGGCGCAAAGACACGATTGATGGGGAAGGTCACCAGATTTTTACTGGCCTACCTATTTTCTCGAATTTCTCCGAAACGCGGCAATCAATCGAATTGTCCTTTTGGCAGCCAATGTTTGACGAGTAATGCGTTCGAACCTGTACGTTTCATTGAATGAAGTCGAATTTTTTTTTATCGCAAACTGTGGTTGTTTCATTTATTTCGACTTGTATCAAAGCCTACGCATAAAAAAAATCCAAAATTGGCTTCCTGAGCTCGATTCTGTATGGAATTCCGAACACAACCATCCAAAAACATCTTTGTTTTTGACAACGATGAAGCGGCCAGTTGGATTCCACGATTTTGTGGTAATTTTTGGGATTATTAATGGCTGGGAGCGGCAATGGCCGCTAATGTCATGAAAGTAGTTCCTAGAACTCCCGTGAGATGTCGCCGCGCGCGAGTCACGTGGTACCAGGGGTACCATGCACCCGCTGGATGAAAAAAGTTCGATTGCAGATAAATTTCGAAATAAAAATGACACAACCGTTGAAAAAGATGAGAAAAAAAAACAGAAAATGGACAAAAGACAATTTTTCGCTTTTCACTGGCCACCTGCCATTCTAAGAAAATCATGTGGAGTTGCGTATTGCCTCCCTCTATCAGGAAAAAAACAGTGAGTGGAATTTCGAGGGCCCTCGCGTAAAAAAAAAATCGAAAAATTACCCTGAAAACCGTTTAATGAGCTTGTCTCCGATGACGGCATATTTTCGTCCGAAAAGGGCAAGAAAAAAAAAACATTCTTTTTTTAATCGTTCAAATCCGAGCACCCGTTACAAAGTTATGATTTTTACAAAATTAAGAATTCATTAATCATTATCTCAAGAACCAACAGTAGTGGAGAAATGAAATTCCGGTGAAGTGTTATGGATATATTGTCCTTCGAAATACCCATACTGAATAATATTTTCGAAGAAAAAATAAATGAACGGGGTGGCTGAGTTCACGTGGAGTGTCCCATGTTGTTTTAATGGCTATAATTCAGCCTCACGCCACAATACACAAGCTACCGGTTTGGCTGTTTGAACTAATAATGTCACCGAATAGTAGGTCAGATCTGAGTTAGAATTGGGTAATGCCCGTCTTCATAAACGCAGTTTATAAAGTTATCCCTCAAATAAATTGATTAATTAATAGCGAATTAATCAATTTATTGATGAATCGATAGCGAATGTCATTGTCCGGATTTATCCTTGGCATGAAGTTATGTGAGAATAATTTGAATTCATAATTCGAAAATTACAACTGTTTGACGTGCGCTTGTATACCTAGGTATTTGTCCAAGATCATGTGAAACTTCATTCGACAATAAAATTTCATTGGTGTCAAGTAGGACAAATCAGGCACTGTCGAGAATACGCAGTCCATGCTCGAATAATAAAAAAAGTTGCAGAGGAAACGGGTCCAAGGGGAATTTCCCAGGTCCAATCCTACTAGCTGTATAGGGAATTGACGGGTTCAGAGGAAATTCCCTAGGATTCGGAAATTTCCTAGGGGAAATCCCTACCATGAGATTTGTTTCAATCTTTCCGGATCATCGGTTGACTATCGAACGTTGGAAAAGCGATATCAAACACCTATAGACGACCAACGAACGATTCCAGGCCTGAGAAATCAAATCCGATAATAATTAAGGTTAATGAGGGGTTAACATCACTTAATTTCCTAGGCGAATTTGTTTCATTAATTAATAAATAATTAATTACTATCAAACGTCGGGACCTCGATATCAAACACCTACAAACGACCAACAAACGATTGAAAAACGAATCAATTTAATCGGGGTAGATGAGGGGCTAACTTTATAGAGCCCTCAAACTTGAACGCCCAATTTATGAGTTCATAGTTTTAATGTAAGATCGTAGGATTTGAGATTAACCTATCGAAACATTTTTGTTGGTGACTATCATATTAATGTACTTGGCGTAAGGCTTTCGCACCTACTATCGGGCCGTGAAATCAGGACACGTGGGTTCAAACTCCGATATCTTTTTGTGGAAATATCTTGGAGTGCCAGGCAATAGGGTTTCTAAAACCACAGAGTCTGCCACGTCAAGGTGTCACTTACATAATTGTTGTAAAAAAATTTGAAGCAGGGATATCCTTATATAAAGATCAAAAATCGTAAGTTTGGCGTATTTGTATCCATAGCTCGACTTCAACTCGTCGCCATTCCTTTTATAATATTAGTAAAAATTTGAAATAATTCACACATAATCTTCGGACTTTTATGCGTACGTCGCCGGTTTGAAATTCGGAAAATGTTGAAATTTATGACGACTGCAAGCAATAATCGGCGGTGTGGTCATCTCGGACACTGATAAAGTCAGCCGCAAGTTTCGGGATTTGAAATTCACAAATAAAAATCGCTATGCACTTCAGTTGCATAAGAATCAATCGCAATTACGATTACTTAGTAAATAGAGTTATTTATTAGTAATTTATACACGCGGCTCGACGTAATTTCCTTGTAGGAGTGGGGCACGCTTCGTGACCACTGCCCCTCTTTCCGTACATTGTCGTGATCACTACCCCTCTTTCCATGCATTGTCTTGGTCGCAAAGCGCGCCCCACTCCCACAAAGAAATTACGTTGAGCCACATGTGAAAATTAATAATAAATATTCAGGTAATCGTGATTGCGATCGATTTCTATGCAACTGAAGTGCATAACGATTTTCATTTGCGAAATTTCACATCTCGAAACTTCCGGCTGACTGTACGAGTGTCCAAGATGACCACGCCACCAATTATTGCTTGTAGCCGTCATAATTTTCAACATTTTTCGAATTTCAAACCGGCGACGTACGCATAAAAGTCCAAAGATTATGTGTGAATTATTTCAAATTTTCACTGATATTATAAAAGGAATGGCGACGAGTTAAAGTCGAGCTAGGGATCCAAATAGGCCAGACTTACGTTTTCTGACCTTTACATAGGGATATCCCTGCGCCTAAATTTTTGACAACAATTATGCAAGTGACACGTCGACGTAGCAGATTTCATAGTTTTAGAAACTCTACTGCATGGTACTCTCAGATTTTTTCACGAAGAGATATCGGAGTTCTAACCCACGTGTCTCGATTTTACGGCCCGATAGTAAGGGGCGTTTGGTGGGTATTCACTAGTTTTTTTACCTTCGAATTTTGTAATAATCTTTGCTTGTAATACTTTCTTTCATTTCCTTTATTTGAATCTAAAAACATGTCATGACAACACGCGTCTGCTAATGTTGCAGACGGTTTCTGTCTGCGATCCGAACGCCAACTACGTCGTGACTCTCGTACTGACGCCACCTATAAAACTTTGGTGTAGATTTTCCCTTCTATGTCATGTCCCCAGATGCGTAAAGACGTATGTTCTGTGTATAAGCATAGAACATACGTCCTGCGTTTAGCGACAAAATGTGATTTTATGGGAATGGTTTGAGTTGGTTGAATCTTGGTCTGAAAAACACTAAAGAGAAAGAGAAACATTGTACGAGGAAACGGGGTATCAGAATCTAAAGTGAATTATAACCCAGTACTCCAGACACCGATTTAATCGGTTTCGGGCTCAAATGAAAGCTTTTCATGGCCACATCCTAGATAAAATTAGTTCTAATTCGTGTATCTTGTGAGGTGAAAGAAAACGGAGATACTAATTCGCGGTATAGGTTAGGGTAGTTGCCTCTCGGGTATATAGACTCGTCGAGTCTTGCGCGTGAATTTTTTTTTTTTAATGTACTTGGCGCGAGACTACCGAGTCTTAACGGGCTTGCATTTGAGTAATTTTTATTGAAAAAAACCATGGCATTTATACCCCCGCATTACATTCTTCTCCTTTTTTTCGCGGGACGTAAGGTTGTAGTACCTTCCGTCTCGTCTACTGCACCTACCGGATACGTTACGTCATCGGTATTATTCTCTCTCTCACTGCAGCCGACAATAGGGCAATAAAAATACTATAATCTACATTTTTTCGGACCTTGTAGATCGCTGGTATTCCAAATTTTTTTTTTTTCATGCTCGATTGACACTTATAATATTATTGGCCAATCACCGAAAAGAATTGTCAATTATTTATAGCAACTTTGGGGTGAAAGTCAAGAAAAAACGATAATTCATTCGACAAGTATCGATCAAGGATCATTTTGGACAAAGTAATCGTAGGAGTGAGAAAAAATAGCTTAATTAAAGAAAAAACGCGATGTTCTACGACAATTTTCAAGGGAGATATTCCAATTGTTAACTTAGCGGTGCGACGTCGACCGCGATTGGCTAGAGCGCTCCCCACCGCTCACTACTGCGCGGCCCGTCTCGACTCACCCGGCGGGACATGCGATTTTATACCCCGCGGCTGCATTCAGCCTGTCGTAGCAATGGAATAAATAATTCGGAAAAATATGAGAAAGATCGTAAATGATACCCGAATGTCTCAAGATCACGTACGAACTTGATCAATTCGAAAATGTTGGTTAGATTAATAATTATGGATTGATAAGTGAACCTGTCCGTATCTGTGGTTTTAATGAAAATTGAGGGATGATTTTTTTTTTTTTCAAGCGTCTCATAAAGACCTATCAGATAATGCCAGAATGTTTCCGAATACTCGAAAATTGACGCAGATATTACCATTTATTTATAAGCGAAAATTTTATTTCTTCGGAATAAGTAGTAATTTTTGAACAAAAAAATTGTTTTCATCATATATCGAAAGTGGATATCGAAAACAGGCCCTCAGATTTTTCGGTACGATGTGAGCCCATTATCCTCAAAAGGAACGCGATTCCACGGATTTACGCAGATCGTTTATTACTGCGAGACTAGAACACATAGCCCTATCGGGTTTGCAGATTCTTTTAGAGGACAGTTCATACGAGATCCAGTATGAGTTTCGTAGCCGTATGTTGAAAATTCGGTTAGTGACTGGCAAAAAACAACATGTCGAACAAACTTTTTCTATTGCATTTTGCAGCTGAACTAATGAAGATAAATAATTTTTTAAGGTTTCATTTTTCCGGGGACGTCGAGACGAACAACTTTTGTATGAAGCATTTTGTTGTAAAACCGTCGGGAAAAGAAATAGAGCGCAAAAGTAGGTTTTCAATTGTTTAACAATTCTTTTGCCACTGAATGCACCCGAAAATCTTTTGGATAAATCACAGGTATACTTGTAGGGATATAATGAACTCGTAAAAAAAAGTTACAGAAATGTCATATTTCTGAATAGATCTCATGTCTAATTCGACTGGACTATATACCATAGATATAAAGTTAGTAGATTGGACAAGTGGCCGCTAGAAACAGTGTCGCACCATGAATGTAGGTAGCGCGGCAATCGAGAAAAGTTTTTTCGTGTATTTCACTCCAGCACTCTTTTTTATCAACAGAATTGCGTTCTGGTGAATGATCTGCACACATTGATCGATAATCTAGATATTTAATGTTGCCATGAGATTTCTAATATTTGTGCGTTATCCAGTGCTGCTCCATCAACGTATAATGTTATGAATTGTAGCGAAATATGAGCCGACTAGCTCAAGGTTAATCTGCGATATACGCGATACCTCTCAAAATAATACATATACGGCATTCCATGCAAAATCGACCTGGTCCTGACCCTCGACAGTAGATAACATATGAGAGTTCTGGATCCAGCCTTCTTTACCGGCCATCAGGCAGTAGGTAAGTTACCGACTGCATCGATAAGTTATCGACGATCGGATGGTAACGATTACCGATCTTTGTTACCGATAGTCTGATCGTAACGATTTTGGATTGCCGATCTAATGTTACCGACAATCGAATGGTTGCGATTTTCCGCCATGCGATGGCGCCACTACCGATCTGTTTCTTGGATCATGGTAACGATGGCCGATCTTTGGTTACCGATAGTCTGATGGTACTGATGTTGAATCATGGTAACGTGAATCATGGATTGGCGATGTTCCGTTACCGACGATCGAATGGTTGCAATTTTTCACCGAGCGATGGTGCTACTTTCGTTATCGGTAGTCCGATGGTAACGATTCTGAATCAAAGATTGCCGATCTTCTGTTACCGACAATCGGATGGCGCCACTACCGATTCGCCTTCGGATCATGGTAACGATTACCGATCTACCGACAATCGATCCATGATGGCCGCTCTGAAATATCTAATTCTTAGCTCACATAATTATACCAATTATACTAGCTGAATTGCTCAAAAAAGTGGCAGGGTATGTTATATGCAAGCAGTGACGCGAATCATCCGATAATATACCGGGACAATCACGTGAAACCGAATGGATCCATGTTACCGGACAGCGAATATTTCGTATTTTTAGCAGGTTAACCACTCGTTGCACTGAAAACCCCTAGAGTGATTTTGGCGCGCGGTCGATAAAACTCGGCAGCCATTGTTGATAGAAGCCGGCTGACTGTCAATACATCGCGGAAGGTAGACATGTGGGGTTATGTTCGCTTATTTTAAGCAAATGATAAATGAAGTGAATAAAACCTACGTGAATAAGTTATTGATATTTATCAAAAATCGATCAATCAGTTTTAAATAATATCATAGTACAATCAACGAATTAACTTAAGCTATAACTGCAAATTAATTAGAATCAAAGAGTTCATCGAGAAAAACCAATTCCTCGATTGTATTAAGATATCATTCAAAACTAATTGATAGATTTTTGATAAACATTCATAGCATATTCACGTAGTTTTTATTCACCTTATTAATCATTTGCTTAAAATAAACGAACATAACCCCACATGTCCACCTTCCGCGATGTATTGACAGTCAGCCGGCTTCTATCAACAATGGCTGCCGAGTTGCATCGACCGCGCGCCAAAATCACCCTAGGGATTGTTCAGCGCAACGAATGGTTAGCCCGCTAAAATGACGTCATATTCGCCAATATTCGCTTCTCGGTAGTATGGATCCATTCGGATTCACGTGATTCTCACGGTATATGTTTTTTATTTGGTATTTCTTAAGTCTAACCTATTCTGAAGTAACAATTTCTTAAAAGTAGCTTAAACTAGATTTC